>JAWWLV010000179.1:26738018-26812374 GCA_035041135.1 Platyrinchus mystaceus | reverse complement strand
GACCTGAGAAAAACTGTGTCTTGCAAGTTTCTCTGAGATTTTCCTATTGAAACCTTTTTCTTGGGAGAGACAAGTTTTCAGAGTGGGAATTTTTTTCTTGGGAGAGACAAGTTTTCAGGGTGGGAATTTCTTTCCTTTTTAAGAAATAATCAGTGATAAATTACTGATGAACTCTGTTTAAATCAGAAATAAGGCACACTGAGCACATTAAGAGCTGTAAACATTAATTCTTCATGGTTATTTACTTTGTTCTTCTAATTTTAATACAGTTGTAGTTTCTGGAAGTTTTAAGGATGCATTTTGACATATATCAAATTTAGAGATTCCCAGTTATGTTTGTTAGCAGCATGAGCTTACTGTCTGCAAAGGGTCTCTCTTCTTCTGTGTAATACTGCAACAGCCTGTATTGCTGTTGTAATTTAGAGAGGGGTTTCTGGCTATTTTCAGGCATCATCTGTTACTTCATAACTAAAGGAATGAAAAAAAGAGAAGGTGCTTCTGACTGGAGTATAGATATTCATTCTATTCTCTATAAATGCCTGGCTTATTGCTGGGTTCCTTTTGGATAGCAAAATAGACACAAAACCTCACCTTGAGTATTAGCCCACACACATTGCCAGGAAGTTGCAAGCTGTTGGAATGTTGAAAATTCCTCTAGTGTCAAGTCTGAGTTTGCATCAGTGTCCTCTCTGATTGTATGTTCAGGATATGTGTGTGTTCATGGAAATTGTGGGAAAGAGGTGAGATGAACTTTGTTGCATCTATAGGATTTAATTAGGCAATTAGATTTAATTAGGTGCTGTATTTCTATCTGTGCCTTCTTAATGAAGACTGCAGGATTTCACAAGATATTAAGCAAATATCGAAACTAGTAACTAGGCACCTTCAATGAATCCAGTGTGTCTGACCAGAAAGTGATTTGCAGAATCTTGTGTGTATTATGATACTCTTGCAGAAATGAACTGTGACTGAGGATTTGCATTGAGGCCTTATAATTTAAGGTTGTGAAGCGTTACAAGATATTCTTTTGGGGAGGGAAGGATGCTCTGTTTGGAATAAATGGACCTAATAGTTGCTCACTACTAGTGTTCACATACATAGTTAAATGTTGCTTTTTAGTATGATCTCTCTCATTAAAACTACCGTGATTTAGATGCAGGGATGTGCAGTCATCTTTTCCCTTTGCTCATCATTGGCTAGGGAGTTTATACTCCATTATGTCTGGAGTACTGTGTCCAGTCCTGGACTCACCAGCACAAGAAAAGAAAGATACAGATTTACTAGAGCAAGTCCAGTGCAGGGCTATGTGAGTGATTAAGGGACCTGGAGCATTTTTTTTGTCTGAGGAGAAGCTGAGAGACCTAGGAGTATTCAGCCTGAAGAAGAGATCTTAACACTGTTAAGGTTATCTTAACACTGCATTACAAATACCTGCTGGGAGGGAATGAAGAAGAGTGAGCCAGGTTCTTTTCAGTAGTGTTCACTCACAGGACATGAGGCAGTGGACACATATTGAGGAAAATGAAATTCCATGAACACAAGTAGACACTTCTTTGCTGTGAGGATGGTCAAACACTGAAGCAGGTTCCCCAGAGCGGTTGTGAAGTCCCAGTCTATGGAGACATTCAAAACCCAGTTGGATGTGGTCCTGGACAATGTGCTGTAGCTGACCCTGATTGAACAAGAGGGTTGGGTTAGATGATCCAAGAGGCCTCTTCCAACATAACCAGTTCTGCAGTTCTGTAATTCTTTGAGTCTTGAGTAGTATCTGGGTGTTTGAGGGAGCAGGGCATTCATTTTTTATTTTTATTTAACCCTATGGAGGTTCCAGGAAAACCTGGTCTGGGAATGCATAGTGCAGCATCATGGGCCTTGGAGACTGGGCTAAACCTATTGAGTGGTTTATGAAAATCATGCGAGTGATAGGTGTTCTTTCCACACATCCACATGTAGCCTGCTGGGTATGACCTAGTTAGATATATAGGATCAGAATTCCATCTTTCAAGATCTCTAGATTGCTTATGGCCAAGGTTGGTAGCATGTTTTGGCATGAGGAAGAGTTCTTCTTTATGTGAGTACCTGAAAAGATCATGCTTGGATTACTCCAAAAACAGTCTTGTGAGGAAAGGACAATATGTTGGATGAAAGGATAATATGTTGGATGAGAGATATGTGAAATGATGTCTTTTTACAGAATTTCCACCTCCCTACTCTTTCTGTCTCTTAAAGATGTGTAAAGGTCCTATTGGTGGTGGCGCAAGCTGGGGAGATACACCAGACCAGGATGTCCTTAATATGCTGGGTTCTGACAATCTGAGCCGTCTGAAGAGGCTGCAGGAAAGATTTGTTGTTCCTCAGAGCATCAGAGGACCTTGTCCACCCCCTTCATTCCCGGGGTGCCAGCAATTCTTCAGGGACTTCATCCTCAGTGCAGGAAGGTTAGCTGCTTGTGCTTGCTGTTTCCTCTCTGAAATGGGTGGGTAACAGGAGCACCAGCATGTTGCTCTTGCAGCAGAGAGTTATTCAGACAGATTGGGACAAGACTATATGATAATATATGGTAATAATTTTTCTTCTGTAAAACCATAATATTTTCTCAGAGGCTCTCAGCATTTCCCAGTGCCAAGGCATGCAGTGCTGCCTAGCAAATACACTGGACTGGACAAGTGCTTCTTGTGTGATAGTGCATGAAGCCAAGGAGTACAGGATGAAGCCAGCTTTGTGGTTTTGTTTAAGGAGTTTTTCACAGTTCACAGCACGGAGGAATTGTGATCTATGAGAGATTTTAATCTTAAGTTCAGCTGTTTCACAGCTTCCTGCTTTGACAGATCAATTTTATTATACTTATGCTGAGACTTGCTAAATAGCATCTCTTTGAAAATAGCATCTAATAGCATCTCTTTGAAAAAGTACAAAAGGAAATGAAGGGGGTCAGCCAGTACTAGTCTTGTCTCTTGCTTTCTTGTCTGTCAGTCTGTTCCATTGGATGTCCGCTGATGCTCATGAGACAAGCTTGAAATTTTGCAGTGTGTTAGTTGAGGTTTTACTGCTGTTTTCAGCCCAGTCTGACTCATCATCATCTTTTGCTGAAGTTACCAGTTCAATCAGCACCTGATGGATAGTCTGTGCCTGAAGATACTTGAACTGAATGGCCTTACTCTGGTGGAGCATGAGCACAGTGATGGGGAAGCAGATATGGATGAACAGGTAAGCTTGTTTTTTGCAAACACACCTGGCAGGAATTTCTCTGAGCTGTTCCAGTACTCTAAAAATTACTGGTTTGCTTGTGAATTGCTTGGACCTGCCACTACTGTATTACAGGACAAGAGCTTCATTTGTTTTTTTCATAACTCTAGTTATGGAAGTCTGAGCCCCTTGTCACTTACTTGCATGCTTCAGAGTGCTTCATAGAACTGTGTCACAGGAGATAATACACAATAGTTTGGCAAGTGGAAGCCTTCTTTTTAGGTTATTAGTATCCTGTGTTAGATCAATGAAATAACCAAGGTGAGTTGTTGCACTCACGTAGAAGGATTTTAGTTTGAATTTGTAGTCTTCCCTGTTCATACCTGTTCAGATGTTTCTTCACTCAACTATACCTATCAGAGGTGTCACAGCTTACAGCTTATTAGCAAAGTAGTTGCCAAAGATTCATGAAGACTTGCAGAGTGGTAGTGGTATAAAGGAGGCAATGTGAGATCAGCTCTCTGTCCTCTCATTGACTCCAAAGTTCTTAATATGAAGATGTGATTGAGCAGCTGCTTCTTTTAGAGAGTTCTTGAAAAATTTCTTCGTGTCATGAAGTGAAGCAATGGAGACAGAAGCAATTTTAAATGCTTGATAAATATGTATTTTGGAAACTCACATTTATTAAAAGCAGTGATGAAGCTATGTGGTCCTTTACAGGAAGGAAATAAAAGTTTAGTGTAGACATTTGCTTTGCCAGTTTAGGGTAGCATTGCCTCAGCTTGCTTTTCTTCATTTTAGGATGAAAAGAAGCGCTTCACTGTGGTCTTGTTAAGTCTGCGACTCCTCGCCAAGTTCCTGGGGTTTCTTGTTTTCTTGCCATATCGCACTGTGGAGCAGCCAACTAGAGACCTGCAAGATTCTGCATTAGCATTAAGAAACCAAGTAAGAAACCTAACATTGCCTTTCACTTGAGAGGCAGGTTTTCTAATCCAAGGAGGGGAGTAGGAATAGTCATGCCCTTTCATGCCCTTTCAAAGCGATCCAGTGGCTCCTGGGATGATGTTATATGGTTTTGTGTCCCAACTGCATGTTCTGGGGTTGGGAACAAAGGAAACAAGTTTGTATAGTCTAGAAAAGAGGGAGCAATGCACTGATGGGAAGGTACTTGGTCTTCTGTTATTTCTGCTAATCTGGGTCTGTCATACTAGAACTCTCACCTTGCTGTATTTATAGTGTAAAATCCAGCTAGCAGGAATGGTTTTGAAAGTTTGGCACCCATCTCCTAGCAGTGTGTCATTCTGAATACAGTGACTCCACTTGTGCATAGTCAGGCTTATACCCTTGCTTATACCCTGTGCAAAGAAGGGTTTTCATTAGCCAGAAGTCACCTCTTATTGGTACAGAAGATGAAATCCTAGAAAGAAAAGTCAAGATACAGATAAAAGTTTTTCTTTAAGTATCAAAAAGTAACTTCAAACTGCTGCTATAACTTCTGTTGTCCTTTAAGACCCTGCCTATACTGGATATATTGAAGCTTCTGAGACAATCTGTTCGGGATCAACGTTCTATCCTCACTATTCCTTGGATTGTGGAGTACCTTTCCCTTGTGGATCATATTGCTCCTTTCCTGGATTACTACAGGAAAGTATTTGGTCTCTTGCTGCAGGTATACAGGTAGGAGGCTGTGAAAATATATATATTAAGAACTTTTCTGTGAATATCTGATTATATAGTTGAGGTACTTGATGTTTGAGAATGTATGCTGGCACTAGTTTGAGATTCTTATAAAAAAACCCACTTGTTTCTTGGTGCAGATCATGAGCACTTCTTATCTTACATGAAACTGCAAAGGGAGCGTATCCTAAGCTTGGGGATTAATCTTTGATTCAAATATATGTTATGTGTTTCTTTCATTAAGTAAATTAAAGTCTTTAAATCCCCACTTGCTCATTCTACATCAACAGCTGTGAATTTTAAACCTTGAATTTGATCCTTACACCTAGAAGATTTCCAATGCCTAAATAATCTTCTAGCTTTTTTTCCTATGAGGACAATTTGAAGCACATTCTAGAGAATGGCTTTTCCAGTGTAAACTTAAGACACCATGTTGTTCAGGTACATAGAAAATAGTAGACCTTGGTCTCCAGTCTTTTGGCAGACACACAAGTAATAGTGTAATTAGAAAGTGAATGGTTTGGGAATTTTTTCCTTAATGAAAATAGAGGTGCTGAAAACTCACACTTTCTCTTGCTGCTTCTGCTGCATGGCAGGTTAATGGTCCTTACTGAAGATAAGAAGATGAGTTTCCTGAACAAGCTGCTGATCCTCGCAGTTCTGGGTTGGCTCTTTCAGGTGGAGTCTCTTGTGTGCACACAGCTCTTCCCTGAAGAAAAAGCAAAAAAAAACCCCAAAACCAAAATAGTATTGAAATAATTAAACCAATGCAAAATAGTAGTTTGTTGTTTTGTTGTGGGGTTTTGTGGGGTTTAAAGAATAATAGTATTCTAATGGAGAATTATTTTGCATTAGTGAAATTCTGTGAAGCAATTTTTTTTTTTTCCAAATGGAGTTCTAATTGCATCTGAAGCACATTCTGTACTTATTAATCTGCATCCCTGTAAGCAAATTGACAGCTGCTTCCTGTTAGAACTGGAAGCTCTTGTCATACAGATGGAGTGCTAGCTGTCAGCTAGCTGTCAGCCTTGAACTAATAGGGAATTTTTTGTCTGATAAAGGGATGGTGTGGGATGAACTTTTAAAATTCTTCTGTGCCTCTAGTTGGAAGCAGGGTAACTACCTACCGGGAACCTATTGGAAATGTGAAAGATGGTGTTAGGTGGAGGGTAAGGAAGGTGGCTTATGTTATTGTGATCAAACCAAATATTTAGTTTTATGGAAAGGTGCTTAGGGCAGAGTGGATCTTTAGTGCTAGTTGGGTTTTTTTTGTTGGTGGCAGGGTGGTGAGATTTCATTGTCCTCTTATCAGAAACAGTGTAAGTTACTGACTGTTGTTTGGGTTGTAACTGCTGGGTTTTCTGTTTCAGGTTCCATCAGTCCCTGAAGAGTTGTTTTTTACCACTGATGACAGGCAGGAGAGATTTATGATGGATACTGTGACATCTGCTCAGGCTTTGGTGAGTTAGTGCAGTACCATGTCCTCTGAATCTGTGGATGGAGATGGACCTGCCACGTCCTCAGGATTTTTAAGCTCTTATCAGGAACTTGGCTTCAGGGCAGCTTCATTGAGAATATTGTAGGCCAATGGATGTGATGCCACAATTTGTCCAAGTGCCTCAATTGCATTTCATCCTGGGTTGTGAACTCTGTGTCACAGTCCTAGGTTTTTTGTCAGGCAGGAGCCATCTCACCTACTGCAATAGTTTGCAGAACAGGTGCCAGGTTGTGCTGGAGGATCAGATGCTGTTTCCCTACTCACTGATTATTGCAGTACAAGGTGAGCTGATAGAACTGTAGCTCTTCCCAGAAATAAGTAATAGTAATTGTAAACAGAAATAGTAAGATGGGACTGTTTGAGCAAGATTGCTGTCTTTGGGGTCACCTGTTTTCCAGTTACATGATAAAGGGTAGATGAACTGAAGATACAATGAGCAAGCAGAAAAGCGAGTGTATAAATGTGTGATGTTTCAGATAACTCCCAAACATGCAAAGGGATACATAGTATTCCTTGAAAAGTGAGGAGTATATTTGCTAAGATACACTGAAGTTCCTTTTCCTCCCTGGGCCTGTGCTGTTCAATACTGGGCTGACATGACTCCACAGCGTGGTGGTCCAGTGAGTCTGGGGAAGGCATTTGTGCTGGGTAATGCATAGCAGGTGGGCCTCATATATTTTCCACCTTGGATAGGTTTCTCCCTTATGAGTAGCAGCTGTAGCAAGAGTCCTGGTTCCCTTCTTTAACCAGCAGCTTTCAGCTCTGCTTCTACAGTGATCAGGAGCAAAGGCTGAGCTACACTAATAAAATGTAGAGCAGCGTATTCTGTGTTACAAGGATTGACTGAACACTTGGGCTGCAAAGTTCATCATTTTACTGTGTATTTGGAATCCAGTTATTGTTTTCATGGAAAGGCAGCCCTGAAACCTTCCTGTGACCGTATGTATGGGATTTCTGACTTGAAGACTGTTTTTTCCTGCAGTATCCTTTCAGCATTTCCTTCTTTTTCTCACCAGGACTCTGTACCCTTGGTGGATCAGCAGTTACTCTATACCTGCTGTCCCTATCTTGGTGAGTATTTTTTTTAATTTTTGCAATATAAATAAAATATATTAGTATTTTTTTTAAATTTATTTAGTTGTTTGTATTTGTCCTTTGGTACTGTAAGTCCTTGGATCATCTTTCTTACCCCTCCTCATAACTTCAGGTCTCAGCTGTGCATGAGTCAACCCTGATAAAAAGCTCTATTGCAGAAGCTTATGGAGCTGTAAATACTATCTGGTGAAGCTGGGGAGGGAAGCTATGTAGTCAGGATAAGTGATGTACTGGGCTTGAATACAGAGGGACATCCTTAAAAAGCTGGAAAGAAACATTATAAGGCGTCAGTGTACAACTTTTCCATCCTAGATATAGGGAGAGGTGTTTGCCTGGAAGCAGAAATATGCTCAAGGACCAAAACATTCCTTGCAGTACAGAGGGGAAGAATCCTTTTATGCCTTTGTGTTTTGTCAGGCTGTTGTCTGAGATTTTTCCTGGGATTGTCTGCCATTGGTAAAATTCCTCTCTGTAGATAATAGAGCCCCATATGGTGACATGGTGCTCTGTTTCTTGGGGCTTAGTAGGAAAACTATGTTAAACCTTCATCACAAAAGCTTCTAGGGGTTGAACATGTCATCAAGCTTATCCTCTGGTATTTTCTCCTGCCCCTGTTGGAATTTTGTGTAACTCTGCTTGCCTTGTTGTCCTTGTAGACTTTTCCGTTCTCATTTGCCACACTAAAAAGCAATATATAAAAATGACTGCTCCCTGATCCTTCTGAACAAGTTCCATGTGCAAGGGACCCTTTTTTGGAAGCCTCCTCTTTTCTATTCAGAGCCTGGCCTGCCTCGCTATGCCGTGGCAGTTAAATATGTGGGATACTCCTCTGCTTTTCTAAAACTTCTGCTTTCATAGAAGTTGAGAGAATTTGCTCTAGGAACAGGGCTGGCAAAGTGAAACTGTCTTTCTTGAGTTTTGGTTTGGTTTGGTTTTTTCCCCTTGCTTTTGGCAACGATGACTGTTTTTGCATGTTTTTCTGTACAGGTGAGCTGCGTAAACTACTTGCCTCTTTTGTGGCTGGTAGTGGAACAAAAAATGGTGGCTTTATAAGAAAAATCACTCCCACAGCTGCAGAGTCTTTAGCACCCAAGGCTTCTGTCACACAGAGGAAACTGCAGGTAACAAAATTAGGGAGTCACAAGGGGAAACAGGGCAGGAGAAATTGCTTGGACACAGTATTATCCTAATGCCAGGGAAAGAAAATAATGGGCCTAGGCAGCAGGGAACATTGTGCTTAACAGTCAGATATCCTCTCTCCCTGTTTTTCTGTTACAGTTGTGTGGCTGGGATACCACGTGGGTGTTGAAATCCAGATAACTTCAGTTAACATTCTTGCAATTGGAACAACTAGTCTATTTATCTGTCTCCCTCTTCTTTAATATAAAATGTTGGTATGTTTCTCATACTTTGTTTTGGTTAGACTGTAGCCATGCTTTCCACTTAAAGAACAACCTGTGAAGGAGCCTACAGGATTACCAACCTGTATTTAGAAGAGAGGATCCTTTCTTTCCAAAACAAGCCCTATGTGGTGACTCATTATTAGTAGGTGCTGTCAGAACTCTCCCATTCTTCCCTTTACAGGGCATTTGTTTTTGTAGATTCAGAAACCCTGATAATGAACTTGGGTTAAATGGCTAAAAGGGAATAGGGAGTAAATAATTTACGGGAATGATGAATGCTACAGTAGCAGAAAGTTCTAGTGCAGGCAAATTGCATACCTTTTAGAACATTTCCAAATAGCAGTTCTGTCCATTCTTGTGTTGATGAGAAGGATCTGGGTGGAGTGCTCTAATCAACTGTAGCACTTTCTCTTGAACAGGTGGAGTTGGAACAGGCCTTCTTCCACAACCAGCCCTCTTCCCTACGGAGAACAGTTGAATTTGTGGCAGAGAGGGTGGGATCCAACTGTGTTAAACACATTAAGTAAGTGCTGGGAATATGTTCTCTGACTTAAGAAGTGACTTTACATTATAATGAGATGATCCTTATAAAGAGTCAATCCTTTGAACTTGTGTGTATGGGGGAAAGAAAGCTTCCCTCAGAGTATGCTGCATAGCAGACCACTAAGGCTATATAAAACTATGGCCAGAAATGTCTTATTGCCATCATAGAGAGGAATTTTTGAAGAGATATAGAGAGGAGGTATGTGAGGAGATATAACAGTTGATGTGTGAACATAATGCAGCATTTTGAGACTTTATATCCCTTTCAGAACATTCTTGCTAATGATAGGAAAATCTCATATCCAAAGTGATCTCTGGAGGTTATTACATTCAAGCTCCTGCTCAAAAAAGGGCCAGCTTTCAGATTAGATCAGATTTATTGGCACCTTTTCCAATTGGAAAAGTTTCCACCTTTAAGTACCTCTTAGTACCATCCAATGCTTAATTTTCCCAGGATTTGTGAAAAATATTTCCTTATATCCTATTAGAATATCCCTTGTTCCAGCTTGTGCATCTTGCCAGTCAACCCTTAGCAGTGCTCTTCCTGGAAGAGTCTTACTCTGTCTTCCCTGTAACCTTTCCTTCTCCCTTCACCTTTTTCTTTTCTCCAGGCATCCCAATTATCTTAATGATTTTTTTCTTTTCTCCTGCAATTTCTCAAATTGTCTGTGGCTTTCTTGTCCTGGAGTCCCAAAGCTGGACACACTGCTCCAGATGCAGCCTTGCAGCAGTGAGGGATGCAGTAACTTGCCTTGGCTTGCTGGCTGCACTGTTGGGATTGTCAGCCCAGTATAATGATGGCCTTCTTTGGGTGCTGCTAACTCACTTTGTCTGCTGGGAACCCCAGATCCTTCCTGCAGAACTGCTCCATAGCCAGGAGACCCCAGCCTGTATGGTGCACAGTCACCGCCTCTTTGTCTACCCATTTCTCCACCTTTTCACAGTTCTCCTGTGTGGCAGCCCTGCCCTCCAGCATGTCACTCATGAGCTTGGTCAGGGTTTTGCACTGTTCTATTGTCCAACTTGCTGAAGATATTAAATGGTATCAGCCCGTAAGGAATGCTGGTTTTAGTGGGCTGCTGTTGACATCTTTGAACTTCTGAGCACTATCCATTGAGCATACAAGGGCATTGCTACCAGAAAGTATACCTGTAACCAAATATGTTTCTACTAAAATCTTAAGGCTTTTGACTCTTGTCTTAGTACTATTTTGATATCTACATTGCCACTTTCTTTCTTGCATACAGAGCAGGGAGATGGTACAGCACTAAATACAGCGATTGATTCATTTTCAGCAGAATTGTTTATTGCATTTGAGATGGGTATCCCCCTAAACTGGGGAGAACAGCTGGGTACAGTTAGTGTGCACTGTTTCTTGTATTGATTTCAGTCTGTCTGATTGTTCTTCATTTTTTTACAGGGCAACACTGGTAGCAGAGTTGGTTCAAAGGGCTGAAGCCATGTTGCAAGATAAAGTGAAGGAGGATGCTGCTAGTCATGACAAACTTCTTGAAGAGGTGTGCACTCATCTCTATGAGGAAGGGGCCCAGGCACTCATCAAAGGCAGAGAGTAAGGAGGAAAATTTATTTAAACTTCTGCCTTTCCATCTCTTCTTACTGAAGAATCTATAAGCCTAATTTACCTTGGCCTGTCCTGCTTAGGTTCTGGTAACTACAAACAGTGACCTCTGCTCTTCTTAGAGTGACTGTGGTGCCCTCCAGCCAGTTAATACTGTATCTGTAGGAGGGAAAAGGTGCTGTCTGTCCCTCTGTATCCAGCTTCACACACTCATCCACTGCAGCTATTGTATTTCCCCTGTTTGGAAAACCAATACTGCAGCTTGGTGGCTTGTAATTACCCTTTCCTTGTCTGGTTCTTTTGGGCTGATTTATTGCTTTGCCATGTAATGAACCTCTGAGTGTTGTCCAAGAACTTTGACTAATCCTGTGCCATGCTTTCTTTCTTTTTTTTGTAGATTTTGCAAAAAGAAAGGTCCTGAGGCAGTAAGAGTGTTGTTGCCAGAAGAGACATCTGCTGCAGTATGTATATTTACTAAAACTTACTAAAGGTCCTGACTTTAAGTCTGGATTGTTACCATTTTTCCATTGCTGTTTATCTTATCCCTTAATAGCTCAGGTCAAGGGAAGCTATTGATGCCCTCATGGGAGGACTGATAGCTAAGGAGAGTCACTTCTACCAGGCTGCCTTGCATATTCTGGGTAAAGTGATACTCTAGCTCATACCTAACTGTTGAGACTAGAATGTTACATAAATTGCATTCATCTTGCAAGGATAATGCTTTTGTTTTAGCATCAACTTCTACAGGAGTTGATGAGGTTTGGAAAATCAAAATGGGTCAGTTGTATTGCTCAAACTAGCAGTTCCCACAGTGGTGGTGGTGCTCTGTTTATTTGTTGCATGCCAAAATTAAGCTTTTTTCCTCTAGACTTCCTTCTTACTTTTCCTGACTGTCATGCTGTGTCTGGTAGTAAATCTCCTGTCACTTGTTATCCTCCCTGTAAAGGTTTTAAGTAGTGCAGAAAACATTGCGGTGGAACTGGCTACTGAGAAAGCCTGTGGCTGGCTCTCTGCCAACATTGCAGGTGAGTCCTTTTACTTTGAACTGGGGCTTCTAACCTGTGCATTGTACTTTTTTTTTTTTCCCCTGAGATCAAGGGACAGATACTGTTATAAAGTACTTGGTCATACTCATTTTTCTTCTAGTGGGAAGTGTGCAGTTACTCTGTCCCTCCTGTTTAGGAATAAGAAGAATAATTTCTAGCTCTAAGAATCTTATTCAGGGGTCTTCCAGGCTTGGCCCATGGAAGTGATTTTTAGTTATAGAGTCTCGTAGGATGGTGAGAAGGAATTCTAGGGAAAGCTCCTTCTGGAAATGTCAACTATGTTGAAGTTGTCTTAGCACTTCCAGTGTATGATAGACAACTGCTCCCTCAAGCCACCTTATGGTTTACGTGTACAGAGAGCTGAAATCTTCTGTAAAACAAACACTTCTTGGACTGGGTGTCTTTTCTGCAGGCTGAAGGCAAGTGTGATTTTACTCTGTAATACTGCTCTGGCAACTCTTCAGAATCTCTCAAAACCGATTTTTTTCAAGAGGTTATGCCAAGAGTCTGGAGAGGAATATTCAAGCACCATTTGCAGCCACAGGAGTTTAGTGTTTTGGATGTTGATCAAAATTTATTTTGGTAGAAGACATATGGCTTTCATGGGCACAGTGGCTGAACTGGTATGATCATGCTGAATCAGCTTTCTACTTTGGCATTTCCTCCTGGCTTAGCTACTGCGTTTTCTAAACTCGCTGAAATATTCTGATGGAAAATGAGATGAGTTGTCAGTGGTACCTGGCAATAAGGGGTGGCTGCCTTCTAAAGCTGTGGGTTAACACACCCTCTCCACATGTTCCTCTGCCCATTAAATATAGTGGGAGGTCAGAGTGAGAGGGATTTGAAAGTCTAAACTGTCTTTTTTCCTTATTTGCCATGGCCCTCGGTGTGAGAGGTTAATAGTGTTTGGAAACAATTCTATGTTTCACTGGATAGAAAAACTGAAGTAGACAGGATTTGTTCCCTGCTCTCTGTAGCACTCATCAAAAGAGAAGTGAAGGCAACCTTCAACAGAATGCTTAAAGTCCCAGGATTTCCCTTGCCCAGCGAGGATGCTCTGGAGTTGAGAAGGGACTGCCCTCCAGGCTGTCAGCACTGTGCTCCATTTCCCTCCCAAGTCATCAATGAGATTAAGGTAGTGTTCACTTCCTGGCTTGCCCTAACTCCTTTTCTGTTTTTCACAGTTTGTTGTTTGGTTCGTTGGTTATGGAATTTTTGTGGTTTGTTTTTGTTGTTGTTTTGTGGGGTTTTGTTCAGGTTTTTTTGAGAGGATGTTTTGGTTCTAAGGAACTGACTGGTGGGGAGTGTTTAGGAAGCACGATGGAAAGTTTTCAGGTATTTTTTAACCACCTCCTTGCTGTCTGATCAGAGTTCCCTGTTAGGAGTGCCATCTCAAATACAGGATTTCTGGTAGCCTTGGTAGTGTGGCTTTCTTGATATGTTTAGCATGGAAACTGTAGTGTGGTGAGTGGTGTGGACAGTTGTATGCTGAAGAGTCAGCGTATCAAAACAGTTACTTTTTTGTGGACCTACTGTTTTTATGGAGAGTCTCCTGGACCCTGCTTATAGTAAGTATTTCCTGTTGGTCCTTTCAGTTCTGTAGAACTTGGTAGACTATCCCATGTTATATACCAGGAATTCTTCATTGAATTAAGTGTCAGATGAATCTGTACAGATCTGTTGAAAGGTTTTTGCCCGTCTGCAAATGTACCTTCATTCAGCTATAATTAGGGAGAATCAGAATATCTTAAAAAGAGGGTGATGATATGGACTTAATTTTAGCCTTAGAGCCAAGCAATTTTCTATTCAAGCTGGTTCAAATTACATTTTGGTTATTTCTCCCAGGCTGTTCTTTTTAAACAAGTCACTGTTCTTTTTAAAATCTTGCAATCATATAACCTCTGTAATCCATTAGGAAAAGAAGACTTCCAGACACCTTACTTTTACGTGTTCTGCCTCTTTTTTTTTTGTTTTGTTTGGGGGGGGGTGTTTGTTTTTTTCTGGTTTTGGTTTTTGTTTGTTTGTTTTTCAGCTGTTTGTCTGAGCAGTAATGTTGGATATCACTGTCTTTGCTTTCCCAGCAGTTGAGTGGGAATGAGTTCACATCCTTTAAAGCTTTCTTGCTTGTGCTAAAATAAAAAGAGAAGGATAAGTTGTGTTGACATTGAAGCTTCCCAGAGAATATAAGAGGGCTCTGGATTTCTCTAGCACTTCTACCCTGAACTTGCTTGCTGCACTGTCAGATTTATCTAGAGCTTTCAGAGCTAGTATTTTTAAGGAAGATGAACTCATTGCCAACATTGAATTTGACTTCATAACATTACTGAGAGCTGTCATAGAAAATCATACCTTGGTAAGGTTGTGAAAAATTCAGCTTTAATCTGTCTTATGAAATGTATATACTAGCTTTATTTTAATGAAAAGCCAAGGACTACTTATGAACTGCTCTGTCATAGGTCCACAGATCTGTTTGTGGAAGAGAAGGATACTAATATGTGAGTTACTGCTGTCTTTTTCATCAAGGATGTGCTCTGTGTTGCTGTGGGCCCACGGGATGAGGGTGAAGTGATTGACTATGTCTGGTTGGAGTGCTTGCTAGGAAGATTGAGCCAGACACTTCAATGCAGAAAGGTAAAAGATGAAAAAAGCAACAAAAAAACCCTTTGAGACTTTGAGCTGTCTCAATACCTGTAAACTTGTTAGTTTGCCTTGCCTCACAGTGGAGCTCAGCTGCGTGTTTTTTGTTTAAACTCAAATGCGGTGATGTTGCACTGCATTTTTTTATACTGTAAATCTGCTTGTTGCTTCAATTTGCCTTTGTGGATCCCCTTTTCGATTATGATCTTTTCTTGTTTTTCAGTCTTTAATGGTCTCCTGATTACAGCTCTGTGCTTCTTGCTGTAAATTGCCTGCTCTTCTTAGATATTTTTATCCCTTGTGAAGCCCTGTTTTATCCAGTCTGTAGTATGGGAAAAAAGATACAATTTTTTTGTGTGTTTTCCAGTTCATGTGTCCCACATCAGAACAGCAGCTGGCAAAGTGCACGGTTGAGTTGGCTTCTTTGCTGGGTAAGTCAGTCATGATAAGCTATTTAAAACTGAAATGTGTTGTTAAAATTCCCTTAGATCCTTGAGGTCAGATACTGAAGTATTTAGACCTCATGGATGTTTGATTCTCTTTGGTGTCATTGAGTCTGCAGATTTTTTTCTGTCGTTGGGTAGTTGCTTTTATTCCCTTCTGCATTCTGCAAAATGTACATTCAGCATTGTACAGTGACTAACTGTCCTTCAGATCTGATTCACATCTCCGTTGTTTTTTATTTATTGATACCTTCATTTAAATATGGGCTATGTTTTCCAGTATTTCTGCCTCTGAAAAATTGTGAATGGTTTTGTGTTTTTTTTTTCTTCATAAAAGTAAGGACCTTTTCCATTAAATTATGTTTTTATGGCTTATTTTTTGTTGATGTTTGAAAGAATGGAAATAACTTGTTTCCTGTGTATTGGGACTTGTATGAGCATTTTCAGTTTGGTTTTTTTCTCTTGCTGTAATGTGTAAATATCATGTTTTTCTCAGCAGTAGCTTGTGATCTGAATGTAGGTATTTTTTTAATTTCCTGGTTTTAGAACCTGCTTGAGAAAGCTTATACATAATTCATTTCTTCAGAAGGCAGTGCACATCCAGTGTTGTGAAATTTGTTGTGGGGGACAGCAGTGTAAATCTGACCCATTCCATTAGACTGTTGAGGAAGATCTCATATCTTCCATCTATGTTTAGCTGCAGTTAAACTCTGTTCAGCTTTACTTTCTCTTGTATGAAGTTATGTAACTCTGCCTATAGTCTAAACTATGGACAACTATTCCATCTGTTTATAGATTTAAATGTTGTTTTACTGTATTACTCCTCTCTCCTTAGGAGTAACACCTATGTTCTCTTTCATTAAACATTAGACTGACCTTTATATAGTCAGTTGTCTTTCAAGGCTTGGGGCTATATGCCAACCAAATGGGGGCTATATGCCAACCAAATGGTATTCTTTGACTGAGGAGTATAAATTCTTCCTATGTAATACTTGTCTGTATAGTTTCAAAGCTCATAATTTTGCATATTTCTAAATTCCAGTCCTCTTAGATCCACTGGTTTGTACTCACTAAGTGCGCAGTTGTACCAAGATGATGACTATAAAAGGAAATAATGCAGCTGTAGAAGTTTATTTTCTGTCCTTTTCTAACAGTTTCAGATCGTGTTCCTCTGAGTCTTGAGATCAAATCCCCAAAGAAGAGCCCCGAGAGGCTGCGTGTAAAGAATGATCCCACCTATGGCCTTCTAAAACTGTTGCTCTCTGTCTGGAAGGAGGACTTTGGGACACCTGTTCCTGTGCAGCTGATCTTCAGCAAGAAGAACGTTGGTTACCTTGCAGAAGTGAAGCTGCGAGAGGTAAAGCTTATGCGGTCTGTGGAGCTGCCAGTTGTCCGCTCTGGTCAGATACTCTGTGTGAGTTCTGCCTGCCCGCAGTGTTCACTGGGGACTTGTGTGAACGAGGCCAGTGGGGCTTGTTCTGCTCTTACCTGCTGCTGTTTCTGCAGGGGTAGAGAAGAGAGGACAGCGTGCTACTTGTCAGGGTTTGATACCTGCCTGGGGGGCTCTCGGGAAGGTACAGTTTCATTTAGGAACAAATGGCAAAATGCTCCATTTGGCCTGGGATGTGGTGAGGACTGGGCATACATGACTCTGTAATTGGTTGCATTCTTATGCCTTTTATCAGCTTTTCATTTTTGCATGCATATTGGTGCTATAAACACTCCAGCTATGAAGCTAAAAATCTCCCTATTTAGTTGCAAGCTAAAACCAGCTTATTTCTGAAGGTAAGGAAATATACATTTTCAAGCTGTTCTTGAACAGACAGGAATTAAATAGTGTGTTGGTAAACTGAGAGTTGGCCTTATGAGACTGTATGGTAGGGCACAATGTATGAACTAGAAGAATTTTGTTCACTCATTTTGGATGTTGCTTACTGTCACACCCAGGTAAATAATGTGTTTTCTTTGGGATCAGAATGTGGCGAAAAGAAGCTAAGTGTGAATTGTATATGGATAAAGAAACAAACAAAATCCATTTCTTTTTGAGCTGTTGATATTTTTTTTTCTCTTCTGCAGTGGGATTTGTTCCTTTTCTTGCTTCATGGTCTTGTAGAACATGAACTAATGAGAACTAGTGAAATAGAGAGTTGCCTGCATAGCCTTGAAGAGCTCCCTTGGCCCTCAGTAAGTAATGAGATGTGTGTGAACAGTAAGTGAAATAAAAAGTAAAGCTAAATAAACAGCCAATCCTTGTATTTCTATTTCATATAGATAAGGCAAATAACCCTCCTGTCTGTCATTCCTGCTTAATGCAGCCCAAGGACTGGCTTCCAGCAAGCTTGTTACTGGTGCTCTTGTTTGGCTGAAAGCTGTACTTGTGTAAATCCAGCATAGCCCATGCAGTGAAAATGTTTACAAGAAAACTGTAAACCAGTTTGGAGAGCAGCTGGTCCAGTGCCCAGCTCTCAGTTCTAGCCCGAATGCGCTTGCTGCGTTCCGGTTGAGAATGACATGTTGGGAAGGGTTTCAACTGACCCAAAGTGCACTTTAAAGCCCTGTGCCTCTTAGCACTGGAGTGGAGAGGAGTCAGACTTTTCTATAGGAGTCACACTATTCTGGCCACAGTCAAAATGTAGGGAACTATCTGAATGCCTTGCTAAAAGTGGGCAGTGTTTCCTGGCTGGTGAGCACTTGCATGTTGGAGATGTTGAACCGTTTAAACTGTGGCAGTGATCTTTTCTGAGAAGGATGTGGGTATTAGGTGGGAGATTGAACATGTAGACCTACAGGCATTCATCTTTGCAGTCAATTCTGTAGCTTGTCCAGGGTCATCACTGGAAAACCATCAACGTGTTAATTGTTCTAGTAAAGAGCTTTAGAAGGTTTAAGTAAGCCTCTTTGTTGACATTTGTTAATAAGGGTTCTCTGGTTTGTATCTGTTACAGGATTTCTTAAAAGACCTGAAAATGCTGTCCAGAGTATTTGTATCAGAACATCATACAGAGGAGCCCAGGACTAACCCTTGTGAGCTGACCAGACGGTCTCTAGGTACTGTGACCGCACAAAGTTAGCAGAGATGGACTCTGTGGACAAAAATTACTAAAGAAGACGCAAATGGGATTTTTAGCATTTCTGAATGGATTGGGAGCTCTCTGTTGGGAGCATACTGCAGATAAGAGGTGACTTTGTGCAAAACCTGCAGTGGTCTTTCTGTTTGTGGACATTTGCTGTGGTGACTATGCTGAAGGATTTACATCAGCAAACGGATGTCCAAGTCAAAAGTCCTTTAAGCACCTTGATTGTGGCTCAGAGCAGCTGTTCTTTAGACTTACAGGCACTTTTTTTATTTGTGCAGCAACAGGCTGTGACTAAACCCAGGAATCAGTTCAAGTGGACAAGTGTCTTTATGATCAGAGAGATGGTTCCTTGGTGGCTATCTCTTCTCTTAATGTGATTTCTCATGCTGTCTTGTAAGAAAGCCTCTACCGTCAGGGGAAGGAAAACATGAACCTATATGACACAGAGATGTGCCTATATTTATTTTTCATTGTAAGCTCAATGTTGAAGGTTTGATTTTAATTTTTTAAGACATTTTAAAAGTTAAATCATATTAAATACACCAGACCATCAATGGCATTATTCTTGAAGGATGTAGATGCTCAAGTGGTTTTCCATCTCTTGTTGGAAACAGAACTTGTAATTTCCCAGGGGTTTTAATAGAAATAAGGGAGAAAATATCTGTTTATATTTTTTACTGAAGACAGTATTTTTAAGACACTTTTATAGTATGTGAACATAAATGGCATCTGGCTGCTATCCACTGGTTTTTATAATTCTTGCCTTGAGTTTGGGTTTTTTTTCAGTCAGGAGGTGCTGCAGCAAGAAAACTACAGCCTGAAAGAGCAGACAAAGTAGTGAAAAAGCACTGTGATGCTCCCTGGAGAGCAGGTTTTGAAAGGAGTCCTCTTCTTGGAGGACACTGGGTATTTTTCTGCCCTTACAGACAGATTGTCACCAAGGATATGATCTCCTGTTCATCCCCCCCACAAGTATTTCCTTAAACTGGGGCTTGTGGCAGGGACTGCTGGTGACTAGCAGGATATGATTAGATGCTCATTAGCTGTCTCATGGGATCTCCCACCCCTGCCCGGTAGCAGTGAGGATGTTATTTCCTGTTGTCTAGGAGTGAACTATTAGTGTAGGTTTTTCCAGAAAGCAAGTTCTGTGTTAAAAAGAACAACATCCAGGCAAAGTAAAGACCAGGGCTTTTTAGCTTGCTAATTAACTAACCTTGTATAAGTTGAGAAAAGGGAACATCTTGGAGTCAGTGATTTAAGAAAAAACACAGGATTCATTAGGTAGAACTGTGGCTTCTGTTAAAATCTATGTTAGAGAGAGAGAGAAACTGTAGAAGCACATCAGTGTCTGAACTGTACTGAGACTTGTCTTGTTTACTAAGGCCTGTACTGAAAGATTTGGCATGTTCCATCTGCATTCCTCATTTTAGGGGTTTTCTGATGTGAATGAAAGAGAGAGTCCCTAAAAGTAGGCCATGCTACATATACAGCAAGACATGGGAATACAAATTGAAGGAGCAAATACACCATATCATGCCATACCTGCTCCCTGAGGCTATTATGTTTTGTTTTGCTGCAGATCTCATTTGAAATTGCTGTTTGTCATAATAAACATTATTAAATGTCTAGTCTTGTGTTCAAACTGTCAATATATAACCTCTTTGTTCTAGGGTAAAGAACAAAACAAATACCTTGCCACAAAGCATGGGGCAGAGAAAGTACAGTAACACCTCCTGTCCAGGCTGCTGCTGCTTTGCTTCTACTGGAACAGAAGTTTGTTACAATAGGGGAGGGAGCAGGGGGGAGGGAGGGGAGCAGAATGGAGCTCTTGGCTCTGGCATGGATTTTATTTGGGTTTTGTAAAGCTGTTTGCGTAGATACCGTTGCTACAGCCATTTTCATGAAATCAACATACCTGAATTATCCTTCTCTAATACAACGTGTTTCGAGTTTTTATTTAAAAGGTGGCCAAGCCTCAGGAGCAGTTTACAACATCCAAAGAACACAGTTGTGCCCTGTGGGCCAGGAGACAGTCAGTTCTCCAGTGGGACCCAGCAGGTAAGAAACACCTTTGCTTCTGTGTTCTTATGACTTAATGCAGTTACTGTAGTTCTTGGGAACCTCATGGTACCCAGTCACGTTTGCTCTATAAAGCCAGACAGCTTTGTAACCAAACCTTAGGAGCAATTGCATAGCACTTGATTTTCTGCCTGTGGACACTCAGCAGTGGGACTGTGCTCATGAGGATGCACAGCTCTGCAGTCCCACTGGGCTGGTGGACTCAGTGCCAGTGCCTCAGGCATTGCACCTCGTTCCTGTGCCCTGCTCTACCTGTAGTGCCAGAGGTGCTGCAAGCAGGAGAGCTGTAGGGAGAAGAGACCTCATAGGAAGTGAGGTCTGAGTCTGTGGCCTTTCTTCTGCCAGTTCTTCCCTACTGCAAACTCACAATTCTCAAAAGCAAATTAGGAAAAACAGTGTTATATTAACTTCCCTCTGAATGTGCAGGTCAGGGGAGTTGTGTAACAGGACTCAGGAAAAAGCTCCAGCCAACGTAATTTTTTTAAATACCAAAAAAACCCCCACCTTTGCTGGGACACGACACGTGTCACAGAAACCAAATTTAAGCAGTGACTGGCTTATTAACTCTTGTGCCACAAGTTCATATTCTGTGTGCATTCCTCAGCAGGCAAGGACGAGACACACAACTGTTATCACAAGCTTGCCTTTGTGTTATTTTTCCATCCAGCATACTTCCATAGATGGCTGTCTTAGCTGGAGCAAAACAAGGTGCAGCATGTTTTCTTATGTAGAAAATACCATTTATTGTGGATATGAAAAT
Organism: Platyrinchus mystaceus; assembly: GCA_035041135.1. Classification (NCBI taxonomy): domain Eukaryota; kingdom Metazoa; phylum Chordata; class Aves; order Passeriformes; family Tyrannidae; genus Platyrinchus; species Platyrinchus mystaceus. The sequence continues at coordinate 26,791,351 of JAWWLV010000179.1, read as the reverse complement.
AGCAACCTTGATTTAAAAGCAGAAATGCAACCCTAGGTGGTCCAATACAATTGGTTTGATCATCTGCTGCTCAGCAGGAACTTACAGGAAGTTGGGTTTTGTCTGTTGTAGCTTAACAAATTCAATATCTGCTGGGTTTTTGTTTCTTCCTTCCAAATAAACCAATGCCATACATTAGCAAGTACCATAAACTGTTGTATTTGCAAAAGAAAACTTTTATATAAATAGGCTTTTTAGTATTAATTGAAGACTGTATTAAAAAAAAAATTACATTAATTCAATACCAATAAAAATAAAACTTAGCTTTGATAGCATATAAAACCGGCTCAAACCAAGCATATATAAATAACTTAATTTGTAAACATAGAAAAAAAGTATATATAAAAATAAACATCTGATGCACTGTACAGTAAGACACTATCCTTCATAGGCAATGGAATCATTGAACAGGATTCTCCCTAGATGTTTTTCCTACAAAAACTGCTTTATCACTAGTGCCATGTCCAAAATAAAAGGGAAAAAAAAGCAAAGCACCGAGCAAATCTTTAGTGGAAATCTGTGTTTCCACCAAAGGAAATCTGTCATTTCTCTCACTAGCAGAAAACTTCTTCCTTGAGGAATTATGGAAAAAATGCTGTGACTCAGTTTGGCAGGCTCTTAGGAAGGGACTGAGCCTCACCAAAAAAAAAGGACAGTAATATATTGGTTTTTAAGATTGTAACCACAACTATCCAAAGATAAAACAAAGCACATATCTAAGTGAAAGGTTTTGTTATACTACCTGGTCTAGTTTAGGGGGAAAGCCTTAGGCTGGCATGTATCAAAATTGCTTTTAAGTATCAATTTAAAATAGCTATTATCTTTTCATTTAAAACTTAATATATTAGTAACAGGAAGTAACATAGAAGCTGTGAGCCAAAATTACACCTGTCCAAAGATATAGTAAAAGTAGATTTTGGCTCTTGAACTCAAAGGTGGGAAGTGCAGTTAACTTCACCATATGCTGGGAAAATGCACTTTTACTGAAAGTAACTATGTTGAAGTAGCAGGCACTGACTCCAGTAAGGTAGGTGCTTAAATACACATTTCTCTCTTGACAAATTTAAAGTGCAAGAGCTTCTTGAATAATGTGGGGTTTTTTTGAGCCAATGAAAGCATAATATAGCAGCTTTTATTGCTTAGGTATATCTAAAGTGATTCTATACTGTTGTGCTGAAGAATGAAATGAAGTCATTTGGATATTTGAGTTGGTTGTGGTTTTGTTTAAATTAAAGAATATGTGAACCAACTAGGGAGTGTGTTAAACAAACATATAAAGCCTGACAGCAGGATTGTTGGACTAAGTTCAACAGAAATCCCATGAGGTATTTGAATGGGAAGGGTCTGTACTTGCTGCAGTGGATCAGCTGGTCATGTTATGAACAAAGAAGTGTGATAAGACTATGACCAGGCTATATTTTCAGCTCTTAATGCATTTGGGTAAACGTGTGTGGAAAATTGTTGGAGCTACTTTTACCTGTAGGATTTAAATTCTAGAAACAAGCTGATTAATGAGTATTACCCTAGTCATGACAAAGCGTCACTGTTTGGAACTGTCTGTTTGGTTTCTTTATTTCAAAGCACCTGATTCTGCAGTGCAGTAAAACTGTCCTGAGGTGTGTTGGTTTCCACTGATGCTGCATAGTGTAGTGGCAATCTGAAACACCTTACACTGGCTGCAAGCAGACAGCCAATTACATGAGAAAAATCTATCCAGGATGTTGGATGACTAGTGGATATTGCGCTGCTTTAACTTCTCTTCTCGAGGGGAAGAAAGGATAGGCAGCTAGCTAAGATAAATTTATCTACACAGTTAGGAATTCTGCATTTGATACTTATCTCAACATTAGAAAGTAGCTTTGCAGCTCTGCTCAAGAACTTGTAAAAGGTCTCAAGCCATACGTGTACTGCTTCCAGGCTAATCTCACCGAAAGAAAGAAGGTTGATCGCTGCTTGCAAACAGAAATTAAATAATACACTCTAAGATGCTGGCTATTGTAAAGCAAAGTGTCTTCCTCTGCTCTTTATAAAGACAGCAAACGTTTCTGCTGTTCCATGGAAGTTTCCCACTGCCGTCTCTAGGAGGATGGGTTCCCAGCTGAACTTGCTGCATTTCTTCTAAGCAGTGTTGGCTAAAACAAATGATCCTTTTCTCTAACTATATTACCATATAGTCCAGCATTAACAGAAAGGCTCCTAAATTGAGGCTTGGTGGTGGCTGCCTTAGGAGCCAGCATTTTCCATTACCTTTACTGACATTTATGTCTCCTTGTGAAATGTCAGGGGCTGTGAAGTGTCCCTGTTTGTACCAAACACTAACTAGCAAGCAGATGTGCCAGTCGCGCAATCACCAGAGGCTGCCGCTTTGCAATGGAGCTCAGGAGCCTTGCAGGGATAGCTGGGGCACCAAGATCCACCTGCAGGAATTAAAAGAGAGGCTGCATGTTGGGGTTTGTACCTGTTTTTTAACAGAACACTTCTCCAGCCCGGAATAGCTCTGATGTATATCAAGTATACATTAAGCACAATAGTAGTTTACAGCCAAATGCTCTCATTACTGTATGGTTTATATCTTTTCTTTCACAATACTCCACAGACTTTCAAAACTTTGCTATTTGATGTTACTTCTAGCAGGTATGACCCACATTGCTTTTGAATTTGAGGTTGGATTAAATATTACTAGTTTGAGACACATAGTGTTACTGAAAACATATATGCATGTACTAAAAGGCAATATAAAATGCATATAAAATTTAAAAATGCATACGTACATTTTACATATGCACTGTAAAATTAATATAGTAATTAATGATGTTTATAAAAATGTATTTTAAAAAAGTTTTAAATAGTTGAGTTTAATGGACTAATGTCATTTATCTCTACATAAGCACTTAAATAAATTTTACACGTTATGGCATTTTCTTCTGGACGCTTTTAAATACTAAGCTCCACTGTCTCAAAGAGCCTACTTTTCAGATGAGTCTGTAAGAAATGGGTGGCGGGGTTTTTTTATTCTTAACTGGAATACTAATCTTGACTTCTTTTTTTTATCTATTAACTGTAAAGAATTAATGACTTAGGCTAGAAAAATTTAACACGTATTTTCAGACATTTTGAACATATTATAACCTGAGGTAGACCTCCTATGTCCACAGCAAGACAAAGCGACAAACAACGGCTCACCATGTGAGAACAAAACATACACTAAAACTGCTAATAAACCTTTACAGAAGAGCTGAGTATCCAAAGTAGCAGCTTTAGATGCTGGAAAAACTCAGGAATGTGTGCTTAATTACAATCCTAGTAAGATTGTCTAGCATGCACTGCTATGCATCATGCTAGATAAGAGCATGTGAAGTGGAGGTAACTTTTATGGTCACTTCATAAGGATTGTGGGTTTTGTTACTTACCAGCTCTTAAGTGTTCTGCTATGTAACAGCCTTTTTGCATTCACAGTTGGAGATACAGCAAAATCTTACCTGTGCCATGTAAATAACTCTGGTGATATCTTTTCCATTCACTATGTCAGGTTCCAATATCCAAGCACTTGGCAAAATCTCTCCCCTCACTACTTCTTTACAAGGGTGGGGCATGGATGCATCATAGACAGACTGAATAGCCAGGACAGACAAGTTCTCCTGCATGTGACAAGGTATAAAGGTGACAACTTGAAAATTTTTTTAAGCATATAGTAATATTGTTGTTTGCCATAAGGCATATTTATCATATTACTTACTTAAAAAGAGCTCTTTTAATGAGAAATATTATTTCTCATGTGATATATTAAATAGGTTTTCGTCAAAATCCATAACCAGAATATACTGTGTGACACTTATGTATACCTGATGGGCCTTGATTGGCAATTGTCATTCACAAGACCGTTTTATACATAATTCACATTTGTGATATTGGCATGGCTTTTCTTTTTGTTACACTGGCACTTCTGGAAATAGGAAGATGAACTTTACATCTTTCTCTTTTTTGTCCTTGAACCAGGGTATCAGAACAGCTATTCCTCTATGCTTCAGAGAGAATGTTCACTTTACCTCTTTGGCTTCTACAGTAATGCAGCAGAAATCCCGGGGTTGCTTTAGGTAACATAGGGAGGTATCGGTCACTAAATATACTGGGGAAAGAAAACACCCAAAACAACAAAAAAGGGGAATTAGACTTTGATAACTTTAACTTGTCACAATTTTCCCCTACCCCTTAAATGCAGATGCATATTTTATTTTGACTTGTTGCCTGGAAGCAGAGCTCTAGCTAATATGCTGTAATATGTCATTAAAATGCTTTTAGCCACTTCAGGTTTATCTTTACTTTCTGTACTTTGGTTATGCTTCTCAGCAAGATGTGTTAATTAATCCTTATTTTAGAAAAGTCTTGCGAAGCTGAAGTTCCCATATTTCCTAATTAAACTGTTTATTCAGACATGAATAAATGAAATAAAGATGCCTCTACATTTCTTCCTGGCTGACAACCTGAGCTGAGAAAGTCCACCATAATGATAAGGTGGTCAGTCGTTGGTGTGGATACTCACCCAGGTGAATGTGGCTGGTTACCTTCTTGTGTATTCGAGCTGTAGTGATAGATCTGTCGTACAGATGCCTTTTGCAAGGATCTCTCACTAGTCCCCACACATAGGAAAGAGGTCTTTCTATCACTCCTGCTCCCAGAAACCCATGCCTTGTTGCTGAAGGGAAGACTTTGTAGTACACCTGCACCTCTTTTTCTGTACATTGGTATCTGTCGAAGACAAAAGTATTTGCACACAAGGGCCAGGTATAGAGAAAGCCCTACCCGTTATAAAGACGTGCCATAAACTTACTTCCACCCAGCTGCTGCTTGGCACGTGTAGAGGTTCCTCAGGTTATGAGAGCACGCTGCCATTACCTTAGAACACAATGACAAATGACACCAGCTTCACTCAAACATTCCAGCTAACGTGACAATCTGCACCCCATGGCTGCAGCCTGGCTCACTTTTCCCCACCCTTTAAAACTGTTCAGCGTGTGCCTCTCTGTATCTGACAAATAGGTAACTATAGGCAACGTAGAACAAGACTTGTCCCACCCATTTTTGCTACAACTTCCAGAATGAGATACAGAAATAAGTGAAAATTCTGCTTATTTACTTGCCTCAGTAGTAGCATTAGCCAAGATATGTTTGGATAAATCTTGGTATCCTTTTGTTGAGGAGGAGTTGACAGAAATAGTTAATCCATGAGTGAACCTACAGCTGGTGCTACTAGAAGGGAGAGGTGGTTGAATTCTGCTGGCTTCTGCAGGAAACAAAAAAGCCATAGGGGAATAAAAAAAATTATTCTTGAATTGTAGAGATTTCAATCCTCCATTGGAGCTCCCAGTCCATCTGATCCTAATGAGGTACTGATAACATCCCTTGTCTAGACAATTTGTATATTGGCAATTACACCAAGTTACATCTTGCGTTACTCAAGTTTTGACAATTATTACCACATATAAGAAAATAAAGTAACCTAAGGACGAATAGGCAACTTAAGTCTTGAGGCTAAAAATAAGAACTTGCGTGTACAAGTCTATACTTGTTGCAGCTTTAGCCCCCCTGTGCTTCCTTCATTCATTTATAGCATTATCCTCATATTGTCTCAGAATGCTGTACTTGGATGTTACAACATCAAAAGACCAACTTTAGAGGGAACAAATCACCATTTACTTCTTCAATAAATACTAAGCAGGCTCTGGCTACTGGTCGATGGTATTTTTCTGAAGTCATGTACTGGTAGGGACATCCTCAAAATACCTAGAGTCAGATTTTGATTTGCATAAATGACAAATGTCATTAGGCTTTGGGATACAACTCAAACAGAAGCAGATGTATGATATACTCACCAAATGTTGAATCCTTCTGAAGATGCTCTAACATATAAAGCTGACTGTTTCTAACAGCTGAACGACCTCGTGTGTCCCTTGAAACCAATGTGTTTCCAGAAGAAACCTGATTTAAGAAAGGAAGTGCAGAAGTGGAAGCTTTTGGTGTGAACCAGGAAAAATAACTGTGTTACATTAACAGTGGAATATTAGTAGCAAATCTGCCTTACAAGGTGGGAAGCTTCTCTTTATCATAAGGTAACACTTTTGCCTTTCCTCTGGTTATGAAATGATACCTTGACTCAGGAAATTTAGTACACCAAATATAAGGAGCTAGCACAGATGCATACTTCAAAAGTAGCTTCAGGAAAGTCCATGTTAACACATAAAAACTCTTAAGTCAATGCATGTGTCATTGAGGGAGGCACACTGAGAATATCAGATTCTATCAGGTTTATCACAAGAAAAGGCTTCTTGTTTCTAAAATATTTGACGGTGGCATTACTGACAATAATGACTGATTTTTATCTGTGTGTTCCAAAAATAAAAAAAACAAACCAGAAAAATAAAAGTGTCACTGTCCTTTGCAAATAATGGTAATGCTCCCTCCACCCCATGTCACCCATCTGTGTACTCGTGATGCAAATTTGTCCTGCTCAGTAGCTGTGACAAAATACAAATCATCTCAAAAAAGGTCTCTGTTCCTGCATTATGGCTCTGTTGTTGAAGCATCTGGAGACATCAATCTCACAGACCAGTGGTTTCTCACCTGCCCTTCCCGGCTGCTGAAGTTACTTGCGGTATATGTAGCAGTATTACTGCTATTGTACCCAGATGTTGGGCCAGAGGAGAGACTGAGGCTGGAGTCTGTACATAAAGTGCTTGTACTTGCAAGAGTCTTCAGCCTTGCTTCTTCCTGTAATAGGTATCATAGTATTACAAAGAAACCCACACAAAACTTTCTGTGCACAGCAGCTAGTCAAATCAGTAATAATACCGTGAAAGATGAAAGAGAAGTCATCTAAAGAAGTCCAGTTTCTTTTTAGGAGTGTTGACAAAAACTTGCCCTACAGAAAGTATTAAATAAGCAGGCTTGTTTGAAAGACTAGGATTATATAAACCATAGAGTGAATCACGTTGTAAAACTTGGCAGCCTGGGAAGATGCAGCTTTTGCTGTTGTTATTCTTCACATACAAGAGTCCAGGCTATTAAACCAGTGCTAGGATGTTTTTAAGGGGAAAAAGCTTTTTAAAAAGATCTCTTTTCAGTCCCAGTTTTTGCTCTTTGCTTACTTCTCAATCCCCTGACTTAACTTGCTGGTAAAATGTAGTTGTTAAAGACTGAAGATTTTACCTTACCAATGCAACTACTCAATGCTAGCCCAGAAGACCAAATAAAAATGACATGAAAAGAAAATACCAAGAACTTCAAGATTATTTATACTTTCAATATAATGCTCACCTTCTGTAACTGAGAAAATATTTGTTCCCGTATACGCCTTTTTTCTTGCTCTGCTCTCTCCCGAAGTTTGTCCCTTGCTCGTGCAATTTCACTTTTGGTTTCTTCTCGTGCCCTCTGGTAGTCTCGGAGCAACAGTTCAATGTCTGAAGGATGCTGAACGCTTCTTCTTTTTGGTTCTTGAACTCTGTAAAAATAGGCAAGTAAGGGGAAACACAAATAATTATATGAAATTTTGTCACCTCTACAAAGTACCATGAGAAAACCATATTTTCCCATGGAAAGGAAAGCTTGCCAGAAAAGCAATTGAAACCCACCAAATGGGCCTCCAAAAAGTTTCTCTTTGCTTGCTAAAGACTGAGCAGACATTAGCCTGGGAAAACTACTCAGACTGCATGTCCTGTTTACCACTGAGATTATTGCAGTGATTGTACTGGTTTCTAAGTCAGCTCTTCATATGATCTAAGGTCAGGGCTTTGGCATATCACATCATAGATTATTATTTTGGAAAAATAACTATCTCCTGACCACAAAGGAAGCAAAAGTTGTTAGGGCATATGGTGGGGAATAAGAAACTGAAATTCTAAATGATGAAGTGTTGCAGAACTTTTCTGAACTGAAATTAAACTGAATTCTATGTGACTTTTAAGTTAGTGAAGTAGTAAGAAGACAGATTGGTCTCTAATCTGTCCAGACTGAATACTTGGCTATCCTCATCATACACATATAATAAATTAGACACTTGTTATGGACTTACTTAAATAAAACTAGACACAAGATTTTAATGAATTTTTTTTTAAATCAGGCACGTTTTTTCTGAATGCACTTTCTATCCCTAAGGTTAATGTGTTCGTATTGAAAAGAATTCTGCCAGGGAAGTCTTGGATGTCAGTAACAATCATTAATGTGCGCCCACTCTGCTAATGAACATTAGGTCAAATGAGAGGTTTCTAATGCCCTACCGGGTATTTTCCACCACATCTCTTCTCAGCTGTTGCAGATATTCTCGGCGTCTGCTAGGGAGATCTAGATCCCTCTGACTTGGATCCAGAGTCTGGAACAGACTCAAATGCTTTTGAGGACTCAGACTTCGGCTTCTTTGGTATCTTTGCAACCTTTTTTCTCTTTCCTTCCTCAGAGTTTCAATAGCTCTCATGTGTCTGTTAGGGAAACATGATTACAGTGACAAAATGCACCCTGTGAAGTTACATTTTCTGATTTTTTAAAGCACTTAAACATTAGATAGCTTTGTAATGTAGAAATTTATAGGAATTTAATACCATCTAATACTCCTTTGTCCACATGCTGACAGATGATGCAGAAATTCTAAAACTGCTTTTCTAACAGCAGGAAATGCATGAGAGGATCTTGGTTACTGCTGGTACTAGCTGAGAGACAAATTGAGGACGGAGATTAATGCAGAAGCTGGTAAATTTTTTGTTACAAGGGTTTCCTAAACTTAATTCTAAAATCAATCACAAGAATCAAGGATCTTGATTTTTTAATGGTTTATTTTGCGTATTTATGGGGGTTTAAAATTTATTTGGTTTATTCATACTGCAGCATTTATTCACAGAAGCATGAATGAGATATCCCCATAAGTAGGATGTATCAATTATTTTACATTGCAATAAATCAAATAAATATATTCCCACAATCACCAAGTACGCATGAAAACGCTCACAGCTACTAGAAATTTTAGGAGTGGAGTGGCACGAGATTCAAATTACACCTAATCTTATACTTTTCCCTGTTTTCTTGAAGTAACCCCAAAATTTTGTTTTAAATACATTACTTAACAGTTTATAAAATAAGCTTAATACTATATGTCTTCATATATACTTCACTCAGTCTAAGTGATTAAGTGCTCATTACAAAATGCTATCTAAGTTGCATGAAGTGGGTTCAAAATACTTAATACAACACTACTTTAAGCAGTTTACCTTTCATAAAGTTGCTGCTTCACTGAAATTGCCACTGTATCATCTGTATTTCCACTCTGAAGGACTCTCAGCAGGGCATCTGTTTCCCCAATGCCATGATTGAGTTTTGCTTCGGTCAGTTCCACTGTGAGGGGATGCTGATGCAGATCCAGATGAATGCCAGACATGATCTGGGCACGCTCTCTCTGAAGTCTCTCGATCTCTCTGCTCCTGCTGTCACAAAGCTGGGATTTCCCTTCCATTTCTGTTGCTCGTGTGCTTCTAGTCGTCTTTTCTGCCTGACTTCGTAAATCAGTCACACTGCCACTCAAGCTGAGTAACGATGGAGGAGGGCTGCCCTTAACTCCACACCAGTTGCTGAATTTATTGTGTATAGGTAAGTCACGGAGACTGTAGCTCCGAGGCCTGTATGGTTTTGCAAAAGTACTATTTTTGTTGAGAGGAATTTCAGTGTCACATTCACTTTCAGTGACAAAACCTGTATTGTCATCTCGGAAGGAAGTTTGCACATCACTCACATCAGACAGTGGAAGAGGGCAGCTGTTTTCATTCCTCCAGAAGAAATCATGAAATTGTAGAGAAGATGCTTCTACCTGAGGTTCTGAGGATGTGCCAGCATTTGTCTTACTTGAACAAGTGGCACTAATTTTTTTATTAAAAAATAAATCAGCATTTGGAGATGGGTAGTTATGAATCAAAGCAGTATCAGAATTCCCAATGTACTTTTCATGTCCGATTCCAGCTGAAGAACCTCTTCCTCCCTTCGTAACATACATACAACGAAGTGAATGTGCCAGTGAACCGTGGTCTCTGACATCACCTGTTACAACTTCGCTGTGGCCTGACACCTCCAACATACTGCTAGAGTGATACAGCCGCTTTGCACAAATGGTAGTGTGGGTGTCAACCATCAGTCTGTGCTGTTGCTCCAAGTCTTTTGAGCCATCTTGTCCTAAAAGCTCTTTGGCTGCTTTCTTACCTGAGAAACTTCCAGATTTCTTTCTTATGCCCTTATGTTCTGTAGAAGTGCTTGATTCACTCTCTGTTTCTGTCTGTGAAAAATTGTCTACATGAGGGTGCATGCTGGACTGTGGACCTGCCCTCTGCTTTCTCTGGTTGTGAAGGGGACTTGAAGCAACACTGGAATATCCAAGACGTTCCTTAATAGGGCAGACAGACTTTCTAAACGCAGTCTGGCTGTTGGGACTAGCACTAAGAGTAAGTATAGGGGAAGAGGCCCTATCGACTAGCAGGGTATTTTTGTAACAAAATTTTCTTTCTGCTGGAGCCTCTGTTTCATTGACACTTCTTTTATCTTGTGTGTAAGATGTTGGAGAGTAAGAGCTGCTATTAGTAGGGCTGCTAACTACAGTACACGAAGAATCATCTTGCCCTGAACTTGGCAAAGATGATGTGAGAGTTGAAACTCTGGTACTAGTAAAAGCATCCTTCTGCTGTGCATTAAATGATGTTTTTTGAAAATGTAACATAGGAGCAGAGGTTCTGGATAAGAGAGGCAGATGCATAAAGGAGTCTTCCAAAATGCTGTCAAGACTGTCATGGAAGTCAGGATTGCCCAGACTTTTCATCCCTGTTTGTTCTTTTGTTCTTTCTTCAAGAGAGAGCGTTTCCTCTTTCCTTTGGGGAATCTTTCCTACTGTATCTCCACCAATTTCTTTACAATTGTTTACTGCCTGAGCTGCCCTCAATTCATTTTCCATTTTTGCCTCCACTTGTTTTTGTTCATGTTTGCTTTGAGGTTCTTCCAAAATCTCAGTTTGAGTGCCTACATCTGCTGTAGTCTGAGTGCAGCTATCTGATCTAGCAGCCTTTACAGCATCTTCAGTTCCTCTTTGGTTGATTTTGGCATTCTGTTCATTATCTATAGTACTCTGTTGGGAGAGGTTTCCCAACAGCTCAGAAGTGTTCTGAAGAAGCTGTGATAGGTGCATGGACAGGTTCTGCATGCTTGTCCAAGAAGGCTGAAGAAATAAATTTCTGTTTGTTCCCTCCCTTTTTGCAGAAACATCTGTATAGCTTCTCTGATGTCTTCTCTGCCTTTTATACCTTCCTGTAGTAGCTGTTTGTGTTCCCTGCTCACATGTAATCCCTGGTAGTTTTTTAGAAGACCTTTCAGACTCAGAAGGATATAGCAGTACAATTTCATCAACCTGCATTGAAGAGTTACCAGGTTGTGCAGAAGGATTCTCAAATTCAGCAGTGTTGTTTTCTGAATTAGTTTCCAGTGTTTCACTGGATATGTTGCTATACTGCTTAGTACTGTCACTCGAGTATGTAGATTGAAAGTCTTGTCTGACACTTTCCCATCCTTGAAGACCTTCAATGCTACTTAAAGTGCTTGATAAAACTTTTGCTGTAGCGTATGAACTTAGATGAGAATGAAAAGGAGAATTTTGAGAATTCAATCCATTGTCTGCACTGGAACATCTCATAACTTTATGATTTTCCATACTTAAAGGAATTTGATTGCAAGAGACGTCACTTGCACTTCCAAAAACATACTGTTTCCAGCCAATCTTGCATGACCCATCTTGTTGCCATGAGTGAATATATGGGTTGATATCACTTGAACTAAAGTGGATTGCATCTTTACTGCCTTGCAAAATTAAATCTGGCTGGTATCCACCTTCTTCGCCTTTCCCTTCACTACACTGAGCTACAGAACTACTCTTTGAATGGACATTTACTTCTGCACCCACAGGACTGTGAGCTGTGGGCAGTAAGCATGATGGAGCTTGAGTAGCACAGTCTTTTAAAGACTGGCTGCTTTGGCTTCTTCCTGCAAAATTTTGTAAATTTTTGGGATCACAGTTTGCAAACTTCTTAGTTTGTGCCATTCTTTGCTGAAATCTGGGTTTAGATTTAACCTTTAGAAAATTCTTTGATTCCTCCTTTGAAAATCTTCCAATTCCATAAAGATCATCTTCAGTTGGTGATGGAGGCTCTACACTCATATTTAAATCTTGTAGTGATTTAGATGCAGAATATAACAAAGAATCTGCCTTAGATGAAGCTTCCAAAGTATATTCTGTATCAGAGAAAACAGCAATAGCTGGGGCTGATACTCTGTGACTTTGTAAATAAGGTCTCTGTTCACTTTGTTTACGGCTCTTTGTATTCCGTGTAGTAGAGTATGATCTTTTGCTCCTGAATTGCACCAATTTAGATTCTTGAGGAGGCAAATCATGGTTTTCTGGCAAAAACTTTATGGAGGTAGTTTCATTGCTTATTACAGAAAACTTCGGTCTTTCTGATTTCCAAGTTTTATTCCTCGTTATAGTGTCTCCAGTTATTGAACAATTGTCTACATTAGCATCATCAGTAGGGCTCTCAACACTTGCACCTGTATTACTTTTGCAAGGTAAAATCTCTTTTCTCCTCTCTGGATTTGTTCTATTTGGTACGTGTTCTATGTGTTCACCTGTAGGCACATACTGACAATTATCTTGCAGATCTGCCGGGTTTCTTTCAAAACCCAGGACAGTGTGATACGGGTGCCTGGGATCGGTGCTTCTGCTGTGTGTGAGATATGCTGGACTAACTGAACTGCAGCTGTATTCAGGATCCACTTCAGCATCTCCTGGATACAGATTTTCACACAATGTAACTTCTGAGCCTGTTAATTTATTTGAAGAATTTGAGGATACATTAGTTTGCTTTTCAGCAGGTTCTTTACTTAATGTTTTTTTCTGCTCTGTCTTTACTGCAAGATGTTCAGCCTCAGTATTTGAATGCAATTCTTCCCCATTTCTGTTAAGTGTATTTCTCATTTGTCCCTCTTTAACGAGAATTGCACTTTCAGTATCGCAAAAAGGTAACAATGGTAATAAAAGGGGATTATCACTTAATATTTCCTCTGTGTGTTCTGTGCAAGCTTCTTGTGGTAGAACCTTATCCCAGTGATGCTGATCAACTTTTATATCATTGTCAAATTTTTTATGATTACTTCCATACACAGGTTCCACATCTACAGCAGAATTTTTACATGAACTACACTCTGTGTCTGACACTGGACAATGCCTATTTTCTTTTGCAAGAGAAAGTAAAATACTTCCTGAAGCACATACTGGCTCATCAAATACAACAGCCTTATCAGACTGAGTGTCTTGTATTTGGAAAACAGCAAATGGAGAATGTTTCAATATATCTGAATGTGAAATACCATATGTGCCAGTTTCACCATGGCCTATATCTACAGCTACAGAAGATTCTGAAAATGCCACTAAGGATGGGTAATTGACACTTGAAAATGCTTGGGGAAAATCTTCTTTTACAAAGCAGGCGTCTGCAGAACTGGAGGCCACTTTCTCAGTCAAAAAAGTATCCTGAAGTGAGTCCTCAAGCTGACTAAATAGTATAGATTTTGAGTCCTCAAGTAAACACAATGTGCTACAAGCACTGAAGTTCTTCGAGCTTTGAGATGGTGTATCAGTTGGAGTTTCTTTCGTTGAGTAGGACGAAAGAGACTTTGATTTGTTACTGCCAGGTTGCCCTTGACTCTGGAAAGCAAGCAAGTCTGATTCTGGTACAGTCACACCATTAGTGTTACTGCTGTGTTCTGAGTATTCATGAACTTTATTTTCTTTTATGTCATTGCAGTTCTGGAAATAACCTTGAATAATTTTCTCCTTTTGATTTCTTCCCACTTTTTCAGGGAGTTTATTATCCTGAGAATATGTGACCTCTGCCACTGCAGAATTATTTTCCTTTTCATCTCCTTTTTGAGAAACATCAGGAAAAGATACAGATACATTTAAATCAGTTGATTCACTTTCAAAGTATTTTGTTTCTTCAGAGAGAATAGCATCACTTTTAGTTTTGTCTCCATTGCTGGCAATCGAACTACTTGCAGATGATGCTGGACAATTCAGAAGACCAGGAGAATGTTCAGAAGCACCCAAGTTCCTATTATAATTTAGAAACTCCTTACTATAATGTGAATTTTCCCTTGGCGACTTGTTCAGGCCTTCTGAAAGGGCTGAAGCATGCTCAGAAACAGCATTACCTGATAGGGCTATGCAGCACTCTTCAGAAGTCTCGTGCCCCTGATTTTCTCCAGGCTCATAGTGATATCCAGCTGTGCCAGGACACGTGGCGTTTTCAGTTTTATTGTTTGCTGTAGGATAGCTTGTGTTTAAAAATTTCTCCTTCTCATCATGCAGTGATGAACTCCCCGACTGAAGTACTGCCTGAGTTGTAGTAATATTGTGAAAGATTTTTGGTGTAGAGATTTCTAGTAAAGAATGCGTTTTCCCCATCCCTATATCTTCCATCACTTCTTTCTCTGAAGAAGAAAGCAGGTTTGATTTATCCAAGAGCAGAGAATCAGGCACAATGGTATCCTTTTTCTCCTGAGCTGTATCTTCCATGGAATTAAGACAGTCATTTAATAGTTTATTAACCATTAAATCCATATTGTGTTCTTCATGAGCATTGTTAACATCCTGAATAATATCTTCAGAAGAATCTAATGAGTTTCCTTTGGCTGTTTGCTGAAGTACAATGGTTTCAGACTCAGGACCGCCTGCACTGTAGGGAGTGAAAGAGCTGCTCTCATTGACATGTTGTGCAGATATGGAATAATCAGGTGCATTTTTAACTACAAAGGATTCTTCCTCCTGCCTTTCCTGTGTGGTCATGATATGTGAAAAAGCTACACTCTTACTTTGCATTTTATCTGGAAGATGTTTGTCTTCTCCCATTTTGTTGCCTGTAACAGATGTACCG
Organism: Platyrinchus mystaceus; assembly: GCA_035041135.1. Taxonomy (NCBI): domain Eukaryota; kingdom Metazoa; phylum Chordata; class Aves; order Passeriformes; family Tyrannidae; genus Platyrinchus; species Platyrinchus mystaceus. The sequence goes on along the minus strand of JAWWLV010000179.1, from coordinate 26,776,313 downwards.
ACGCTGACTTCACTCTCCATTAATGTTTCATAGTAAGGCAGAACAGCTCCAGTTCCAAGACTGCTGTTAGGTGGTTTTGTATGTCCTTTCGATGCAATGGAAACATCTTGAAGATGGGAATCATCACTTCCTCCAAGATATAAAAAGTGATTTACAGATTGGCATGGGGAGCCTTGAAGTTCTTGGTTTTTTTCTGTAGACTTCAGTCTTGCTGATGGATTTTGTTGCTTGCTGATGTCTTCGTTCTTTCTAGAAAAGCTGGTAGACACCCACTGGCTTTCTCTTAAGATTTCATTTAACCTGCTGTCATCATGTGTCATTCGGTAGCTATCTTTGTTTTCAGGGAATAGCTCATTCAGGTTTTGTAAAAAGATCAGTTCTACCTCCTCTGTGTTTTCTACAAACATCTGCTTTTGTTTGTCTGATTTGGCCATTTGTACTAGCTTCATCAAAAGCCCTTTCTCCTCCTCAGCTCCAGAGCCTACTGGATCCAATTCACAAATATCAGGTCTTTTTTTAACAATACCTACATTCAAGTTTTCTGAAGTGCTGTGCTCAGGAGATCGCAGAGCACAACTCATATGCATATGTCTGTCTAGATTTGTAGATTTTTGTTCAGTTCTATGTTGGTTGTTACCAGCGCTATCATCAACTGAATATTCACATGAATCAACTACATTTCCCGTCTCTGTAACAGAGTCTGCTGAGTCACCATCTTCACTCATTTCAGTAGGATCATGGTATCTTGAATCATCCTCTAACAGTATATTCTGTTCTAGTTCTGAAGCTGTCAGGTATCTTTCAGGGATCTTAAAGTGATTTAAACTTTCCTCTTCGTCATCTCTGTCACAATACATCTGATGCAAAGCTGGAAACTGTTCAGGAAATAAAGCATTTTCACCTGTGCATATGCCTTCTTGCTTTGTAATAACCAGCTCCTTGGTGTATGTCACAGTAATTTCTTTTTCACTCCCAGTCACTTCACAGTCATTAACTTTGTCTTCCTGGGGCAAACAGTTTGGTACATAATGCTCAATTGAATGGTTAGAATTTATTTGTTCTTCATTTTCAAGTTTTTCTAAAATATTTGCTTGCCTCCTTGTGATTAGTACTGTTGCAGCTACATTTTCTGTTGTTCTGTTCATCTGTACAAGCCCCTCACAACTATCAAGGAACCCTGAAATATTCTGAGCAATATCTGTTGTGTGGGAACACACAGCTGAAGGAGTGGTTTTGGGACCAACAGAAAGCTCTGGTGAATAAATACCTATTTCTGTTTTCTCACTTTTTTCTCTTTGGCAAAAACTGCTTTTTTCAAGTTGGCTGCCAGAATGCAGGAGTGCTTTTGATTCCTGAGTATGTTCTGCCTCAGTGATGGCTTCCTGCAGTTCATCATTGTCCACTTCTTCATGCATCAGGCACAGATTTGTATTAAACTCACACTGAATTTCACAAGCTACAATATCAGTAGATTTCTTTGGATTCTGAGATAGACTAATGTCTTTAAAATCCTGTCCACTCCTGTCTTCAGTTACACTTTCGTCTTTGGCTTCTGGATTGTCAGGTAAACTTTCAATCTGTCTGGATTTAATTTCCAATGCATTTTTTTCTAAGTTGATTGCACTGTTGGTTACTTGGTTAATTATTTCTCCATCACTGTTTGCTTCTGTATTCTGATAAGGAGCTATGGTTTCTTCTGGATCAGTTTCTAAGTTTCTTAAAAATTTAGATGCTTTATTTATATATGAACTCTCCTCTTGAGAAATGGTAGCTGATGCATTTGTGTTGCGTTCAAATACGCTTTCCAACTCTGAATTTACATCATCTTCAACAAGAAAGATGTCCTCTGGGCAAGCATTTTCACAAAAGGCTTCTTTCTCTTTTCTTGATTCAAGTAAAGATTTGTTCTGTGTTTCTGTTTCCAAGAGAATGGTGGCATCAAATTCCACAGAAATGTCAGTTGTCTTATGTGTACTGTTTTTCTGACCTGTTGATTTTGAAGAGCACGTTGTGCAAAGGCAGCCAGAATGTACATCAGAACAACTTTCTGTGGCATTGACTTCCATAGTAAGATTAGATGTATCATTACAATCTCCTTTCACCATTGTGACATGCTCCAGCATTTTATCATAATTTTCAGTCTCAGACGCACTTTGAAAAAGATCAGGTTTCGCTGAAGTTTTGTAAAATATGCTTGAATTAGATTCTGGGAGAAAATCATTTGTAGTCTCACAAATAGCAGCAGAGAAGGACTTAGTGTGTTTCCCATTTACATTCACTATGAAATAACTTACTTCATTTACCACTAAGTTTTCATATTTGGATGAAAATTCTTTCTGAACTACAGCCTGAGAATTCAAGGCATTGTGTTTTTTGCTTTCATTGCTTTCTGCTCTTATATTATCAGTGCATAATGTAGAATTTTCTGAAATTTGCTGGGATAAGCAACTTGCCTGACTGTCTGCTAGAGCACACTCATGGGAGTAATCCTTTGGAACAGGGTTGTGTTTGAATTCATAATGATTCAGTGAAGACAAGTCTTCATCCTTTGATTCATATTCTTCATGATCTATGAATGAAGGCACCTCTGGCACAACCTCTGCCAAGCTATCTGTGCTTGTTTCCATACAGATTATCTCTTTTTCAGACATCTCTACTGGTGTTGCAGATTGGTCGTAACTTGCGCTGTCAGCAAGAGCTAAAGGGTGACATCGATATGTTGTCTCCTGTGAGGAAAAATCTGTCTCTGTTGTTACTTCTTCTGCAGATTCATAATCCATTTCTTGCGTTGTTTCCAAATTACTCTCCCCAGACCTGAAGAGACCTTCTGTAACAGTTGATTCTGCTCCTCGTCCAGCCAATGTCTGAAACTCATAGATGCTTACTAGAGAGCAGTTCTTATTCGTTAAGTCACTGAGAAAGAAACCTTCATCACATGTTGGTATTTTTTGTATTGGAAAAAGCTGCCCATGGTTTCCAAATTGGATGTGTTTTACTGCAGATGTCTGTGTTGAGGTCATATTATGAGTAAGTCCCATAGAAGATTCAGCAGCAGGTGCACTGATAGATGCACTTCCCCTTCCTGAATCTGTTACACTTGATTTTGCCATAAAGTTATTATAGTCATTGTTGAGCTCATCTTTTGAAAAAGTTCTGAAGAAATCATCTTCTAAATCTGCATGTAAACAGCTATTCATCCGCTCCACAGTTCGCACGGGCAATACGGAGACAAAAGGTGTTTTTTTCAGAGTGTGATCTTTTGGCAGCTCTGGATGAGTTGTGGTGAGAGAATCCTCCTCTTTCCTAGATACCAGTGACAAGCAGTCTGCAGTGGAGCTGCTTTCCAAACAGCTGAATGTTTGTGTGCATTCAGTGGTAGACCTGTAAGTAGATAATTCTTCCAGTTGTTCTTGTTCAGGATGATGTGACCTTGAATGTTTATAAAAATCATGTTTTGCTGAAGTAGGAACAAAAGAAGAACTTGGTTCTACTGAGCTAACAAATGAGGACATTACGTTTTGAGATTCCAAGAATGAATTTTCATTAGAGTTTGTCCATTCCTTAAGAATCTTATTTAACGATCCACTCTCAGAAACTCTGCTTGCAGTTGTTGTTTCAGGTAAAGGTACTTCCGATGTGTCAGAGGAGAAAACTGAGTTTATTTCGTTTACACGATGTGATAAGTGAGTAATGCTGTGAATCTGCTTAGAGCCAGAAACAAAAGAAACTTCAGCAGCTGACTGCTTTAGATCATCTTTCTTCAGCCAAAGGTCTGGTTTGCTCAAAGAACACAGATGAGCTTCCTGAAATTCCAGATTTTCATGGGAAGAAGGTGCTGTTATTCTGGGGCTGCTGATGTCAACCTTTGAGTCACAGGAAGGCCAAGCATCATTAGTAAGCAAAGGACTTTCACTTGCATAATACAGTCTTTTATCAAGACACCTTTCTTGTTCTACAAAGGAGACTTTTGTCCCCTTCAGCAACTGCTGGCAAGCATTACTGGAAGCAGGCTGTGGCTTAGTGTCCAAATAAAAGGACCTGCTCAGCTTCAGATCGTAACTTGTTCCTTCTGTATCTCTGTTGCAGGTCTTGAACTCATGGTCTTTTTCAATCTGTGTAGCTGGTAATCTAGGAGTTTGTAACTTCCAGAAAATCTCTGTTGGCACTTCATCAGATGAATCAGATTTGGATTCTTCTACCAGATCTTCTGCTGGCATCTCTTCTCCATCAGCTAAACTATCCAGAGAAAAGCTTCTTTCAGCCTTTTCCAGGTTCCTACGAGATGCATATGATGTCACAAAAGATGAAATATGGTGCTCAGTTCTGCTTTTGTTAAGCTTAGCTGGCTCATGATGAATCTTTAACTTGTGAAATTGGCTTGTATTTTGCTTTTTGGCTTTATTTTCCTTTTCTACCAGAGAGTCTTGTGACATTTGACTGTCATCGCTCTCAGAATCTTCTGTGTTGGCAGGACATTTATTTCTGTCGAAATCTTCTTGTTTCGGTTTCTCTGGGAAAGCTTTTGCATAAGCACAGGAGAGAGAATCTACAGAAAAGGAACTGTCTGTATCAGAAATCTCATTTTCGTCATCCTCTTGCCAGTTCCCCAGCACATCTGTGGCCGTTTTGGACACTCCAGCACTTAGCATCTCAGCACTGTGCCACTTCTTTTCAATGTAAGAGAGTGGTGCCTGTGAGTTCATCTTGGTGAGATTGCCTACTGATGTGGCTGCCATCAGAAATTCTTTCTGTTCCAGTGGTGATTTCTCATGACTTGGCAAAGCTGAATTTGGCTCTGTCCTCCAGTTCGTGACTGTTTGGTTTAGATGCACTGATGGGTTTCCATACACTATTTTCTTCATTTGTTTAGGAAACTTTACTGGAGAAGACCTGTGGCCTTTTCCATTGATATCCATTCTAATCTTTTTATTGGATACCTGAGCTCTATTTTGTGCTAGATTGCTACTTGCAGGCTGACTTAAATCTCCTAGCACCTTTGATTTTGTCATTCTTGTCCCTGTAATAAAGGTTTTAGGCTCATCTTTCTCCTTAAAAACATCAGGAGAGGAGTCTTCAGAGATCTGGTTTTGAGATCCAGCTTGCCCTGGGTTGTCATCCAACTTATCAATGTTTTGATAATTTTTATTGATATAAGCCATGATAGCTGATTCATTAGAGTCTTTTTCTGCTACTTTTTTGTTTCCAATTGAAGATGGTTTTTGTTTTTCAGTTAGCTGCCTCTGGACCAAAAAGGAGATCCCCTTGTCATCATTAAGGTCATCATTCTCAGAAATGTCTTTACCACTTCTGTAAAGGTATTCTACAGGTGACAACCTCCCCGTTGTACTGCCTTCACAGTATTGATCAGTGTTTGGTGAGGTAGATAACTTTGAGATAGGCTCCCTCTTCAGCAAACAGCTGTGGAAATAAAGAAGAAATAAAATCCAATCCTTGCTTGAATAATGTATTTAACAATATTTCCACCTCAGTAATGTCTTGTAGTTAAGAATAACAATTCATGAAGCAACAATCCTAACGACTTTCAAAAGCAAATTTTAGCAGGGAATAAAAAAAAAAGTAAATTCTGTCAGTAACTATACAATCCCCTTGCTATCCTGAAATATGCTCTGCATGCAAAGGAATAGCTCGATGCTATATGGTGTAGCTTGGTATTGAGTCTCTGTAGGCTCAAGTAGCAGCAAACATTAATTAAACATAAAGGATGGTCTGAGTCACAGAAATCCACTTAGCAGAGTTCAGGTATTTCCTGCTGCAGAAACAGCTAAGGACCATGCTGTGATAGACACCCTAGCACCACAACTTTTTAGCCTTGCACAGAGATCTTTGGTTAGCTTGAGAAAGGCTGGCCAGTGTAAAAGCCCGATCCATAATCACCCCAAAGATACCAATATTCTGAACAAAGAGTTCTGAACCAAGATAAAATGATGCAGAAATTAGTATTTTCCAACAATCTGAACAAGGCACTAACAAGAGTTAAGCCAGTTCTGGGAAGCTTTCTCAAAAAGGTAAAAAAGTGCAGAAAGGCTTGAGAGAGGAATGTAAAAAACATTGAGAAAGACCATGTCAAAGACTAAGTAGGGAATGCACAGTACAGACCCAATGGAAAAGGACAAACTGCTCCAGTAGGGTGTACAGTATAGTAGGTTCACTGATATTGCAGGTTTTGGGATTGTTTCAATACATTGAAAGGCATTTGGGATTATAGGTGGCCACTGAAAATACCTTGAATTTACATTACTTTTGAAAGTGCAGAAGAATTGGCAGATGTTAACCTACCTGGGTACCTGGGGCAGATGTGCGTTACAGAACAAATGCTGCCTGTGCTGCAAGGAACTCGAACCCAATGACTTCCATCTCTTTTGCAATTGGTGATCTGAAGAGGACCGTACAGCAGTATTTTCATTTAGGACTTGGGATTGTTTCACACACTCTTCACTGAGCCAGCAGCTAGCTTCCAGCTGCTCTAGGTTTTGCTTGGCTTCCAGTAACTTCTGCTTCTTTACTATTCTTTCCAGCTGGAATTTGACCTTTTTCCTCCTTATGTTTCTTTCAGCCTTTTTTAAGGAGTATCTTTGTAAAAGCTCCAGCTGCACCAGTCTCTTCTTGTTCTGTTGTAACAGGGAAAGGCAGATTTCCACCCCAGGGTTACTCTGCACCTTGGCCTCTGCATACAGCGTAGGCTCTGTTTGCACTGCAAACTCCCTCTGCTGCTGCTGAAGGGCAGCCAGACGTTTATTCTCATTTATAAGCCACTGCTGGTCTGTAAACAAAACAATGATTGCAAGAAAGTAAAAATCATAGAAAAAATTTTACTACCTTGTTTCTTTACTTGATCAACCTCAAGAGATCATTTGAGAACAGAATTTCTATGCATGTTAGAGTGGAAACTTGGCAAACAATTTAAAGGAAAACGTATCGCTGTTCTACTTAATTGAAAACTGAAAGCCTCTCCATTGGGTTAAGGACTTGGGTAGCAACTGCAGGGTAGGAGCAGGGGGGGGTTGGCGATGCAGATAAGGAGACTGGTGGATAAGACATTGTTTGTGAGCAAAGAGTAGAACACATGTCAATGTCTCAAAGATTACACTCAAACATCACCTCAATTTTGTTGTTAAAATACAGTGGGAGCATGAAAAGACCTGAGTTCAAATGTGTGCACTTTTCAGGCACAGGTTATATATTCACAGTAGTGAAGTATGACTATATTAGCTTTTTTCTGTGAAGTATGCTACTACTTCTGCTTTATTATCCTGAAGTCACATGTTCAGACTTTGTATATGCTGCTTAGGGAACAAATGTATGTGCACTGGGAGCAGAGTTAAGGGAACTAGAAGAGGAGCTAGAGAGCTAGAGAGAGCTAGAGTTCAGCATTTGCTTCTGCATTAATGCAGCAAATGGAATTTTATGCGCACACTAATAACCTTTGGCTAATAGATTCCTGCATTTTGAATGAAAAAATAAGCACCTGTGCAATCTTAAAATGGGACTGATTTCTCATCACTGCATTTGAATGTTTTACAACTATTCTAAACCAAACATTTCTCATTGAGACTTCTGCTACTCTCCTTTCCTCCTTGACTGAACAAAAAACCCCAAAACCCCTCACCTGCAAACTGTTTTCTTTCACTCACCTAGGCATGCTGAAAATGAAGGAGCCCAGAGTCACGCTAATGGACTTTGTACAGCACAGGAAATGGCAATTTTTTTGTTCATGCTTATTGGTGGCAAGTTCAGTAAGCCTGGTGGCTGAACCTTCCTATGCCCCACTTTGAGTGGTCCTCATTTGCAGGGCAGCTGACAGCCACCAGTCCTGCAGATGGGAATGCAGCCTTCCAAGTGAGTTGAAGACAAGGCTACAAGGATGTCATCGTACAGATACCTGCTGGAGAGTTCTGACAGCCTCTCTAAGTGCATCAGATGAAAACTTCCCAAGCAACACAATCCCTGTGTGGCACCTGGCTAAGGTAGAGCAACAACCACAAATTTCCTACCTCTTGCAACTATGGCTGCCCCAACAAGCACTTGCCAAAACAGGCTGATGAGAACCCACATACCTTGTACACGAGTGCTTTAGCGTGTAATCGTAGAATTACAGAGTCATTGAGTGGCTGGAGTTGGAAGGAACCTTAAAGATCATTTAGTTCAATGTACATGAAATAAAATAAATACTGTCATGGCAAGGACACAGGTAAAGCCAACACAACTTTTAGCTATCATGACAAACAGAATTCTAAAAACAGAAGTTCATACCACCAGTCAATGCATATTTTTCACAGAATTAACACTCTACTCCACAAAAAGAATTAGCTTCTGTGCTTTTGTTAATGACACCCATAGTTTATAAATGCTAAATATGTTCACAAACCAACTGATTAACCTAATTTGATAACAAAATGTTACCTCTGCTAACACTTATTCTTCCCTAAATATTCAGAACCTGATCTTTGCAGTCAGTGGGGAAGCAGTAGAGAACAGCTGATTTGGTTTTAACCCTGGATGCAAGACTATTTTATTCCATGCAGGGGATAAATGTGCTCAGAGGTTTTTCAGAGCACACCAGCTTCAATCTGAGCTATGATGAACTGTAACAGAGGAAGGAATTATTAAGATCACCACAAGCAGGTTGTATCTGATGGCTTGGACATGTTTTCTTAATGAAGCAGACTTTTAATACTGCTATAAAAATATACATATTCAGCCAACAAAGATAAAAAAAAAATCTGTCACTGAACAAGCAATGTAAAAAACTCAGGCCAGGTTCCTTTACAAGTGGAGCATTTCTCAAAGAACCAAAGCTTTCCAAAGCACTGCTGTTTTGCTAGCAGCAACATTTTTTTGCTTACTTTCAATGTGCAGCCCTTTACTGAATAAGCAACTTTTTGTTGCTTATGCAGGGGTGTAGGAATTAAGAGGTATTTAAGTCTGATGTGATGAATGAGGGCTACCTGCAGCTCTGCACAGCTAAGCTGCAAGAGAGGAATTTGGGGCTCTAGAAGTTTCCCTAACATAAGAAATCACTAGTGCATAGACATTGTCAGCATCACTTGCTTGGTGACTATTGATCTTGTTAAACATACTTCATTAGTGATCCCTACCACAATAAGTCTCCTGTTTATGCTGGCTGCTCTACACAGAGCATGTGCACAGAAGTAGGAATTCTAGCTCGATGGTTAATCTATGGATAAAAGGGAAGCATTTTAGTCGTTATGTTAGTTAATTTTTCTTAATAACATTTTTAACCTTCACATACAAAGCTTTTTTTCTCAACTCTTTATTTCCAGATGTGTCCTCTTTAGCATGTTTTAGCAAGCAGAATATTTGGCAGATCAGTTTCCCTGCAAAAGACCTGCAAGTTCTAAGATGCTAATTAACCTCTGCTCACAAACTTGCCTCTGTCAGGAGTTGATCCACAGAAGGCACAGAAAAGGTGAAGAACTTGGGTTGCCAAGTGAAGAATTGTATTTGGCTGGCTATGCTTTGTGTGAACACAGTAGAAACTGGAGAACTAAAGGGAAGCAGAGGACAAGTCTGCAGATCCACAAAATAGAGGTATTTTGGGGGAACTCTCCTGTTCTCTGTGCATATTTTGCTCTATCCCATCAAAACAATTTCCTTTCTTCATAGTGGCTGGCATAATTAAAAGATTAAAATAAAACTGCATAAGTTTTGGTCTCAGACATTGCCAAAAATTCACAAAAGTTTTCTTCTTCCAGGACCAAATAACAGATTTTGCTAGGTAGGAATGATGCCTTTGTATAGATACCCTTGGCTTATCAAGAAGCCTGGATCAAATCATTCACCAGAAGACAAACTAGGGAACACTATAACCACTCAATGTCAGTGATTAAAACATCTCAAGGTTTAAAATGTTACCAAATCAATCTATAAACTCATTAAGAAGCAGCCCAACACCCCATCTTGCTGAATATATCTGCCTGCATGCAAAGTAGCACCTCTGGAGCCAGAAGCCACTGACACTAAAAAATACCTCTCAAAACATGCTGTGGCTTCACCTTCTGACATAGCTATTTGCCATTTAAAATCTGATCACTGTTGTAGCCTTTAGTATTTTTGCACACACTGTAGAACTTCCTAGAAACAACTCCTATCTGAACCAAAGCATGTGTCTCTTTTTTTAATCCAGTTTTGGAATAAACATGGCAGAGTTGCACTACAGATGTGAGCAGAGCAAAACTGTAGGGAGGCAGGAGGGGGATCAGCCCAGAAGAGAAGAGGCTCAGTGCCACAGGGGAGTAGCTGGTGCTCTCCCTCCCAGCAGAGACCTGCAGAGCTCATTAAACAGTGCTGCTGGAGCACTGCAAAGGCGGCCCTTAAGTCCTCGTAATCAGAGCTTAGTAACTGTTCTCAAGGGAAAGGCAATTGTAAGAGAAAACTAGTAATTGTCTGTAATAAAAGTTCCACCATAAAGCAAAGCAGCACAAGGACAAAAACATTGACAGGATGAAAGCATGTAGGGCACTGAGGGAGGGGAAGAGGCAAGTACCCACTTTCTTGGATTTGCTGGTTGATTAGTGCTTGGTCATTTTCCAGTTCCTGCTCTGCTTTGATCTGTCCTCTCAGAATCTGTTGCTTTAAATCCTCAACATAGAGCTGCTGTCGTTGAATCTGTGTTCTGTGGAAAGCTTCCTGGTCTCTCAGTTTCTGCTTGTACTCTTCACGCACAGCATTTATTTCTCTGCTGTTATAAATGTTGACAGTGAATTAAAACCAGAAACAAATATTGTCTGTAGTAAAACAAGTCATCTTACGAAAGAAAGACAACATTCAAGATATTGTTTTGTTTAATAAGGGTGTATTATGACAAAAACTCGTTATGGTAAAATAGCCGTGTCTATGCATGTCACAGCAGGCTGCAATCCTGTAAGTGTCATAAATACCAGCAAACATGAAAGCTCTAATGGTGAAGAAGCCAGAAAGCTGCCAGAAAGATAATAGAAAAAGAATTTTAAAAATATTGTCACTTTTCATTTTGCTGTAAGTCTTACAAAAATGAAATTGGGTAGGGGTGTTTATAAGTTACAAAATTTTAATACCATTATATAAGATATTTGTCATCTAAGTACTTCAAACCACTTTACAGAAATGACAAACATTCTCCCCTGTTTTCAGACCAAGAAAGTTCCAACCTAGAAATATTTACAGGCATTGCTGAGATTACACTGACAGTCTCTGGCAGCACCAAAGGAAGACCTTGATCACCAAATTCTTTGTTGGATGCAACAACTATATTGGGTTAGTGCTTCTATATTTGGAGCAGAACTGTGATCAGAAAAATGGCTAACCTGCGAAAAATTGCTTTACAGTCTTCTCCAAGATGTTTGGCTCCTGACTGTGTGCCAAAATTTTATAGCACACACAGAGTAACAATCAATGTAGTATCTATTCTTACTATAATCCATGATAATATTAAAAATAGTGCTCTGAAAGGAATATATATATTTTACCTCTCCACATGCTATTATCAAGAAATTCCTAATATTACAATTTGATTATATGTAAAGGTGATATATAATCTTTGCCTGTTGTTTTGTTTCTAAACACCACATTATTATATATAACCTCAGAAAACTAAACCTTTGACTCTTGAAAAAATGTTCTGAATACATTTTACTAATAAAGTAAGCAATGTATTTATTATACTTCTAAAGGTAGCAAAGGTACCAAAACTAAAGAGTCACTGAAGGTCAAAAAAACCCCAAAATAAAAGTTCAAAGGGAAGCTTTGGAAACATCATGTAGTTTGCCAAATCATTACCAATACAAGGTCACCTGGGTGAAAAGAGTATTTGACCTTTGCTACATAGGAATAATTTAAAATCTCTATTTAGAACTGTGAGCATGTGTTCAAAGCAACGATTTCTACAGCAAAAACTTGATTCTGTGTGCTAATTTAGTAGACAAAACAGATACAGAAACAATTAAGCAGCCAAAGTCCACAAATCTCCTGGAGTACCTTTACATGGAACATACATTTCACTTTCTAAAGAAGCAGGGCGAAAGCCTCAGTACAAAAAACCTTTAAGATTCTCAATAATTTACAATATTACTGTGACACTCACACGAGAAAAACAGAATTCAGTTTTGTTGTAATGTTTATGTAAATGTAATGCTGGTGAGAGTAACTGAAAGAGAACATCTTCTGTTCAGTTGTCTGGCACAGTGCAAACAGAGAAGAAACTTTGCCACTGCGATCTACTGAATGGTTTGTGCCTATTTGTGACTCACATGAACAAATTATAAGAACAGGCAGCTCTGAGATCTTTTTGTCCTTGGCTCGACTACAAAGATGCCAGTACCCTGTGATTTGTAATTTTTTTCCTCTTAGATAAACTTTAATTGATCTCCAGAAAATAGAAATGGGATGCCTCATTTCTCATTCAGCTGAAGTAGGTTTGAACTGACACTTCACTGCAGCACTGAAATGCTCGTATGGCGATTACAAATCTCCAGCTGTTCAGGTATTTGTAATGCCACCAACCACTGGGGGCAAACTCAGAGGTTAAAGCTAGACTGGTTAGCTGAAGAAGAACCACTTTTTAAACACAGTATTAAATCTGAAAGTTGTCATTTAGGAAAAGCTCCCATGATTTCAATGGTAACTCTGAGGGAGGCTTTCCGTGAATGCAGCTTTGAGGTAATTTTCCGTATGTTCCAAGGGAAATGTAATGGAGCAGCCATACACTCTGGATGTTAAAGTACTGATCTGAAACAAAAGATTTTTGATTTTGGAGCAGTTACATCACGTCTGTGCTTTCACCTACTTGGGCCACAAGGTTTTCAGGGTGACGACTGCCTCTGGATGCCCATGCAGTAAACCTAACAGAGTCTCTGTGCATACTCTGACGATGGAATTATCTTTAACCTGTTCTACTAACAGCCATAACTGACCAACAGCCTCTGATTCCTAGGATGGTATGAAAGTTGAAAAATAGGAGTCTAAATTTGTTACTGGTCTCACATGACCTTGGGCAAGTCACTTTGTGTGAGACGCAAAGTACATTCATACAAGAGAAATTATGAGGATCCATTAGCCTTATCAAACATCAGAAAGTCAAGTATCAGAAGAGCTGATTTCTATTAATTTATCATTATTAGGACCATTCTGTATCAGACTGAGGAAATGAATAAATCATTGCCAGCAGGGTGAAAAGTGAAGCATAATAGTAAAACAGTAGAGAAAGAATTCTTGTTCTGCAACTCTTTACTAAAACTAGGTAAAATTCCTCTTATAAAATGTCTCTCTTTCTTCCTAACCACTTTTAGCTGTCACCCAATCTTTCCATAAAATTGACTTATCAGAGTTCAAACCATTTACAAACTGAAACTCAAACCATTTAAGTATATGAAACAACTCAGTGTTGCATTTAAATCCAAAGACCTAACAATGCTTGCAGAGGTGGTTAGGTAACATCTGTTTACAGCTGGGAGAGGGTCACAAGCTTTTCCCGTAGTTTTCAACATTGCTGAAACCACACTCCACCCCCACATTATAAAGTATCAGAGATAAGCAATGCAGACAATGCACGTGGAAGTGTGCTGTTTGCTGTTCTCGGCAGCACTAGCATATTCGTCATGTGTGTTGTAATGGCTTTTTGCTGAACTAATATGAAATTGTGAGATCCTTTCCAACAGGCACGTGTGTTTGCACACAGAGCAGAACATGATGCAGGCCAAACTGATGTTACTAATCATAGTTCCATACTATGACTACACTCCAGAAAGGCAGAGTACAGAGGCATATCCATACTTCACTTTAAACCTTGGAAAAACAAACACAATGCAGCAACCACTGCAGTATTATTTCTGCTTTTGTTCAGGGCAGTAAAGACAGGTATGAATATACAGATTGCACATTAAACACTCTTTTTTAGAAGCTATTTCTTAAAGACAGTTTTAGCAAATGGAACAAAAAGAAAACAAAAATTCACGCAGAGCCACTTACATAATACATTTTTGCCAGAAGATGTTTTCCCTCTGGCTGTGAGACTACTGACTGTGAGAGCAAAATGACTGTCTGGTTTGGGATACAGATCTATCTCTCACAGAAACTGCTGAAACCAAGAGCATAAAGTCAGAACGCTCCTTTTCTACCTTTGAACATGCTATGTCATGTCAACACACTCTTGCTGGTTTTGGAAATAACAAGACAGACTAAACTAAAAAATGAGATGACAATGGCCCAGAAGGAAAATAACAGATTCACACACACTTCATAACTAAATCACCTAATATACAATCCAAAGAACAATCAGTTTTTATAGTATATGTTTGAATGATTAAACTAAACCCAAATATCAGAATTTAGCCCAATTTTATAATAGGTAGATGAGATTACTTGTTTATTTAATCTTAAAGATGATGTACTGTTAAATTTAGACTTGAACTACTGGAATACTACGAGATACAGGAATCAAGCACAGACTGCTATTGCTCATATTTCTGCTTTTCCTCATAAGCAATCTACACTCAATATAGTTCTAGCAGGAATTAACATGACCTCAGGACAAACATAAGAGAAACGGCTTCATTTCTGTAGGTAGCATGACATACATAAAATCTTGGTTTCACAGGACCAGCATACTCTGGCATACAGCATATAAAAAAAAGCCCTGCAGAGAATTTCATAAAAGCATGCAGATTTCTAGGAGTACCAAATGCAGCAAGAAGTGTCAACAGTTACCCCTCCTCCAAGTAAATCTTTGAAAACAGCAAGTAAAATTACAACAAAAAGACATCAACCTTAAACTAAAGACAATCACAAATCACAGAGAAAATTGTCATATTATACCGATTCTGCCGGCATGTTTTTCCATCTCATTTTTCTCTCCACAAAGTTTGCACGTTGCATGCTAAATGAACCATCTGTAAATCCACATTTTTTTTCCAGCTGGTTTTGTTGTCAGCTCTCTGGGATCCTATTGTGCAATTCTCCTCCCCTCTTCCCCAAACACTTCTACTGCTGATGCAGAGGCTGGCGGCTGCTACAGCATAATGCAGTTTCCAGTAACTATGGCAGCAATAGCTCTGTAGTGGAGGCTGAATACCTGCTGCAACAAAATCTTACGGCTCAAATACAGAAACTCCAGTGAAAGTAATCACTGTTGGTAAAAGCTGAAATGTGCCAGTTTTTCAAAAGAAAACATCAGTCAAGTTATCATCCCCATCCTTCTGGCTGCCTAGTGTTCAAATCCTGTTTTTCTTTTACAAAACCTTTTTTCCAGGAGAAAGAGAGTCAAAAATAAAGGAGAAAAAAAGATGCTGGCAAGGCATTTTGCACCCTTGCAAATCCAACACTGAGAGCAATCACAAGTCAGAGTTAAAAGCCATATACTAATATGCATCCACTAATATACATACACACAACTCCCCCTACCCCCTCCTGCTCTATCCTTCCCCTCCACCCGTGTCCAATCCGGGGCACTTCCCACAGGGCCTCAGAGCATCACACAGCAGCAGGCACCACGCAGCTGCACAGGATCATACATCTGCTTCTGCCTAGCACAGAGGCCCAAACCTCTCCCTTCTCCTCCCTAAAGCAAAGGGAAAAGGAATAAAGAAGATATGAATACCTTGCATTCTGCAGCAATGCCACTCACAGAAATCAAAGCAAAATTTTGGTATTGGTGGGCAGGAGGTGGGAGTCAGAAATCAGTCAGAATGGCCAGCAGAGTCAGAGACCTTTAGAAATAAAGGATCTTTGGAAATGTACATGCAGATTAATTCCCTCCACAGAAGTTACTATCATGTGAAGTATCATTTGGATTTCTGATTAGCTGGCTTGCTTACAGAAAAAGCACATCTGTGCTTTTTTTATGTGGTTTTTTTTTTTAGCCTTTCCATGCAAAACCTCTTTTTCTTTGCCTAAGCCTCCAAAATAACAGTAAGCTAATGACTTATTTAAGGCATCCCTTTAAATACATCTCTAAAACAGACCTTTCTGGCAAAGAGTCACAGGTACAAGACACAGCCACACACTCCAGTAAAGGTTAATCCTTTCTTACTCAATTCCAGTTCAGCTAACACAGGTTTTCCCTTCACAATTTCAGTTATATATAGAATTAGTTCCCCTCTAACCCCCTATAAGTGATTCTGCTGTAAGTTGTAGAGTTTCTGTAATTGACACAGTGCACTTCTCTGTGAAATGGAATATTTGAGGGATCTTTTAAGAGATGCAAAAGATTTCTAATTTCTTTTTTATTTCTTTTTTTTTGTAGAGCACTTTGAAATTCTCAGATGAAAGCTGTTAGTGAGAACTCAGAGTATTTTAAAAATATTAGTTGGACATGTTAACTATACCACATTAGAATAATAACTGTGTTGCGTTATGCTGTATCAGATTTTTTTTCTCCCCTGTTTAACAGTGTTGGTATTTTCAAGGAAAAGGAGTTTAAACACGTTCCAAACAGGTAAAATTAAGTCAGTGTGCTACCATACCACTTGACTCTAATGGAGCAACTCCACTGTTGGGTTTTTTTGGTGGGTTTTTTTCAAACCAGCAAGACAATAAAATCAGGGTTTATACTTATAGGCTGTATAGTGTTAAGGCAATGACAGGAACAAGACTTTATTATCGACTTATTTGTGGTGACACTATAATTTGATGACTGATGCCATTCACAAGCCTTCTGTGTGTTTGCTGGCTGACAGCAAACATCAGAAATTTGAAGTGCTGGGGCTCTTCTGAGTAGGGTGTATGAGGAAGCAACCAAGAGTAAAATGAGTCACACCCCTTTTCAAGGAAATGTTCATGCCTAAAGTTTTAATATTTGTGTGCAATGGTGGAAATCTTTGCTCTCTCATTTCTCAAAATATTCTAACAATTAAAGGTTGAACTGGTAATTCAACTCATGAAATGCAGATGAGAAAAATATTGTCATACTGGCAGGATGGGAGATAAGACTCATATCATTAAGTAATCATTACTGTAATATATATGTTGATATGTTCTGAAATAAAAATCCAGAATTAAGCAAAGTACTACCAAGTCTTGGTGAAAAAGAACACTTAAACCCATGGAAACCAAACAATTTCTGAATTATTTCTATGTGCAGCTGCTGTGCTTCTTTGCATGAACAAACCCTATTCTATGCTTGGAATTATTTTTTTTTTACTCTTCCCTTAAGCTGTTTTATTCTCAGCAGAAGAGAATCCAATTTGTCCAAGGAATTTTCAATATAGTAATGAACATTCACAGTACCTACTATCGACATAAAATTTAGTATATTTAGGGGTCTAATAAGCTGCAAATTAGCAGCAGGTTGAGAGTAAACCCCACATTAGTCATGCTTTTAAATGCAGGTTACACATGCAACAAAGATACAAACCATTTGCACAAAATCTAGAATTAAAAAAGAATATGGTTGCAGAGACTTGCTTATAATGCAGCTGCACATACATTCTCGTTTTAATATGATAAAATAATTTGAATTAAAGCTTGAAGTTTAGTTTGTTGCAATATGATAAAATATTTTGAATTAAAGTTTGAAGTCTAGTTTCCAGCTCTTCTGGAGGAAATCAGTGTAGCACAGGACATTGATGAAACTAAAGGGGTCAAAAATTTCAGCATGATTTAAACACATTAATATTCTTACCTTAGTTCAGGAGAACATTTGTTTTCTTTACAGTTTCTACATTTTTGACTGTAAAAATAAAAACAAACATAAATATTTTCAAAAAAAAAGTCAAAAAACCTTCACTGAAGCCTACTATACACAAAGATGTTATTGTTATTTTCAGTAGTGGAACACTCCAAGATGCAGGTTGCTAGCAGCTGGGAGAACACCAAGAACTATTAAATGAGAGGGGAGACAGAGAAAAAGACACACACACACACACACAGAGCTTTCCCTGTTCTTACATTTTCCTTTAATCTCTTTCTGACAGAGACAAGACCCTGCATTGGGGTGAACTTTTTACTGGTAAGCAAATAAGCACTCTCGTAGTCCACTTTAGTCCTGTGTTACAGTTTGCAAAATACCTCAGACAAACCTGTGACTGGTTTTGGCTGAGATAAAGTCTCTTCCCAGGGACTAGTATGGGGCTGTGTTTTGGAAGTGTGCTGAATGCAGGGTTGATAATATAGAGATGATGTTGCTATTGCTGAGCAGTGTTCACACAGGGCCAAGGTCTCTTCTGCTTTTTGTACGGCCACTCCAGCAAGGAAGTTGGGGATGCAAGGGAGGTTGGGAGGAGACACAACTGGGACAGGTGACCTAAACTGACCAAAGGGATATTCTATACCATATGACATCATACTCAGTATATAAAGCTGGGGGCAGAAGGAGGGAGGGGAGGATGTTTGCAGTGACAGTGTTTGTCGTTCCAAGTAACCATTACGTGTGTTGGGGCCTGCTTTCCTGGAGATGGCTGAGCACCTCCTGCCCATGGGAAGCAGTGAATTAATTCCTTGTTTTGCTTTGCTTGCATGTGTGGCTTTTGCTTTTCCTATTAAACCATCTTTATCTGTACCCATGAATTTCTCTTACCCTTCCAATTCTCTCCCTGATCCCACTGGTGGGATGAGTGAGTGATAAGTAGCTGTGTAGGGCTTGGCTGCTCTCTGGGGTTAAACCATGACAACACCTTTAAGTACTTGACATTGACTTTTCTTCATGAAAGTGGGACATTTGAGAGATCACATATATCATTTTATTCTTATAATATAGATCTTAGGCTAAATGTCTCAATCATAATGCCCTCCATGAGCAAAACTACTTGTCTGTACAGAAACACAGACTCAGTGGTTACTGTAAAGGAAGCCTCAGTGGATCAATTCAGTTTACCTATGCCAAATAACTATTCAAGAGGAAAAAAAACCCCACTGGATTACGTGAGAAACAACTATTATTAGACATAGTTGATAGCTTATTCTTATAAGAGATGGACATATATAAAAATCAAGCAAATGCAATGCCATAATGTTTTTCATTTTCACTGAAGTAACCATTTCAAACACTCTAGTTAAGCATGAGGGTAATGTTAAACAATTTAATGTGCTTGTAATATCCTGTCCAAGTGACTAAAAAATTGATCAACACAAACAAATCTGCTATCTCAACATGGTCTGGAAAAAATCAATCAGAAATGTTATGCAGTTTTGTCAGGTTGAAAAGGGGGAAACCAAGAGCAAATTTGTGAAAAACTGTTCACAATGCTTCTAGATTTCTGCAGGTTTTTCTAGGATCATAAAAAAACTTCTGTGACAAAAGCTCCACATCTGATGTTTACACCCATGTAAAGAACAACCTGGTATCTACTTTTGAAGGTTATTATACAAACCCTTATTTTTAAAATTCTTTGCAATTTTTCCAAAGAAAATAATAGCAATTATGTGCAAAATGTTCATCAGTAAAGAAGCAAAATGAAATAACAGTTTTTATAGACAAGTATCACTGCAGCAAATGAAAAGCATGCAGAGATTAGATACATTAAAGAGAACACATGAAAACACACTATCCAAAGTGGAAAGAAGCCATTTGACTAGAAGTATGAAGAGATGTTCTAAACAGAGATAACATTTTATGCTCATAAAAATGAGATGAGGTACTTCCTCTAGAAAAAGATAAAAGATTCCCAGTATGTTACCACACCAAAACCACTCTAGCAAGAAGCAGAACTATCAACAGATATGAATGAGAAGATGGCTGTTTCTTGCCTTTAACAGGTCAATTGAATGTGCCAGGCTGAGAGGAATTAAAAGAGAAAGAATCCAATTAAATGTAATTCTGTAATATTCTATTTTCAATGCTATGAACTATATCAGAAGGTATCTCGATTACTTTTCATGATACATAGTAATCACTGTCTTCATCACACCAATCCTTTCCATTTCAGAAAGGCTCTGCCATAAAAGCATACACTAAACACTGAGTATGAGCAGCCCTTCAACATTTTGAAAGCAGTAGATGCCTTATGTACTCTTCAGTTTAAAAAAAAAAAGAGGGAATGACGTTGGCTTTCTGAGATGAAGGGCTCAATGAGGACTTGAACTAAAGGGATTTTATGAACAAAAAAACCTGATTTCCACAACAAATTAGCAGGGAAAGTGAATTGGTAAGAATTAACTTGGCTAAATCATATCCTGAAAAGTCCATTCTGTGCACTGAAGTAAGAATATTGTAAAAATTATAGATTAGCTGTAAATCAAAACAGCTATAATGGCGATGTGCAAGAGAACTGAACTAAGGTTGTCTGACAGTCTCATCTGAGGCATTTTCTTAATTGTGCATCAATAAATGATTTTTCAGGTTTGTTGCTTGGGTATCCTAATGCTCTATTTTACTCAGTTGGCCAGTGGATTTTCTCGGACATTTTTGTTTGATAACTTAACAACGTGTTGGGGCTTATTCTATATATAGCTTTCTTTTTGCCTAACCAAGTCCCTGGTTTCAGACATAATCCCACAAGAAAACTTCTTTGTTCCATTGTTTTTTCTTAGTTTTAAACTTACTTGTAAAGAGAAGAAAGGGCAAAATGGGGAGAACTGGTGCAACTTCCATCTAAGTTGAGCCAGTCCAAAGCTCCACAACTCAGAGTGGGTGGGGTTTCATTAATCTACAAAACACATGAGACAGGAAGAAAAATAAATCACAGCAACCCAGGAACTTTCAAGTTATCATTAATACCGCTGTTGTTAACTACTATGTGCAATGCTGCATAATAGCTCCCATGTGAGTTTATAATCTCACACTTCTGCTTAGTCTTTGATAATTAGAAAAATTGCTAAGTATTTGTTACTGAGTGCTAAGTATTTGTTACTAAGTACATCACTTTTTGCAGCTCTATTTTAATGTACTGCACACTTCATTAATCAAGAAATTAAGAAGGAAAACAAAAAAAAGCTAAGCCCCTTATCTGAACTACAGAAATGAGTACAAAAGGACAGTTAAGTGGAAAGTATAAAATGTTACTACATGAAAATCCATTCTAAAAGGTGGATTCTTGCCCATAGCAGTTGATAATATATTTGTAGTAGGTTTTGTAGTTGCATCTGCCAGTAATTTTAAGAATTATCTAATTTTTTAAATATTATTGAACTAGCTAACCAAATAATATCTTCCAGTAGTTAGTTCCTGAGCTTAACATACCAAGAAATATTTTATCTATTTCTGATGTATATAAAAGTTAAGTGCGTCCAGAGTCAGCAATACCTAAGTACATAATCCCATAAATTGTCATTTCTTCTAGTATACCTCATTCAAGACAGTGAAATGACAGAGAAAGAAGATGACTTAGAAAATTATCAGATGTGCAAAGATTGTTAACTGGTCTTTTCACTGCAGCATTCTGCCTTTTTGTTTCAATCCTACTGTAGTCATGACTAGAAATAGGAAACACTAAATAATTCAAGGGATTTGCATCATCTTTTGCTAAGCACATCTGAAAGAAGTGCTAGTGTCCTCCCACAAAAGGTTTAGTGTCATTATAGACTATTAGATGGAGGAAATGAAGCAAGCAAATATGATGACAAGAAGAAATATTATCTTTATCAGGCTGGCTTTTAATAAAAAAAAAAAAACCCAGGGAAATAAATGAAAAATTAGGAGAGAAAAGTACAGTTGTAGAACTTACTGATCTTCTTTGTCTTAAGACAGCAGCTTCTGCTGGGTGATTGAATCTGAACTTGTGAGACTTGCCAAGGACAACAAGGGCCCCTGTGAAAAAAAAAATTAGACACAGAGACAATTCAGCAAACTAGTACAGAATAGTATGTTAAAAAAATGAATTCTGACCAACAGCTTTCTGACCATCACAGAACAGAGAACTATTTTAAAATTTGCCACTATGGAATGGCAGAATTAACATTCTGTAATGACAGCATCCAAGCAAACTAATCTCGGAGATCTCTGCAAACCAAACATAACCGTAAATTCCCTGTTCATATTAAAGGCCAGCATGACTTCATACCAAAAACTTAAGCATCCCACTGATGAAGACTTGTTTTTACACTATTTTTTAAGAATCTAGATCACTGCAAGTTCACAGAAGAGGAACTGTGATTTTAAACAACCTAAAAATGTGGCAGCCGCATCCATTTAATCTGAATTCATTCATCATCACCTATGACTTAGTGGCTTGTAGCCTCCACCTAAATACACTGTGAAAAAGCTGAAGGTAATTTCTACCATATTATATAATTGCCAAAAAAACCCTTCAGTGGTCAGCTGGCTTAGAGCCAGTCTCCACTACTTTACACAATAGTTCCCCTGAATACAAGTCTTCCCTTTTCAGAAGGCTACAGACTCCTATTGCCAAAAGGAGTCAGAATATTTTTACCAATGTCTTAATTTTATTTCTGTAGGGCAGTTCATTTATTTGTTCCAATCTGTAAGCTCTAGCCATGGGCAACTGAGAGATGACTTCCTTAGATCTGCTCAAATTCCATAAATCCTTGTCTGTGAACTCCAGTTGTAAGTTAACTATAACACAGCATTTACAGAAAAAACCTAAACCTTACCTTGTGAGAGACGACATGATCCGGTGACTTCACATCCATTCACAGAGCACTGTGCGCCTGGAACTGGTCGCAGGGTCACGATCCCACAGTTGTTGTCTATCATACAATGATTCCTTTCAATCCACCGTCCCTGCAAAACTACAGTGTACAGGTTTATTCACCTGTTGAAGAGGTTGGGTTATTTTCCTAGGAATAGAGCACCACACACTGTTCGACAGTACACACACTTCACAGAGAACTACATCATGTGCAGAACATGGAGATTAAATTGCTGTCTGTGACTGCCAGTCAAGTACTTGGTCAGAGGAAAAACTTATTATTGAAACTCATTATTGAAAATAGTGAGATTGTTTCTTTACCTCTGGTCCTGGAAAACTATACATCACTTTCTGATTTGTGAGTTGATGTGCAAATTCTTCTATTGTGCTGAATTTTCTTAACACCATTATAAAATTTATTGTTTATATTTTACTAATCTTCTGAAAGAAAATAATAAAACTTAACCAAGCTTAGCAGAACCTAACCAAAGCTGAGATTTTACAAGGTTTCCAGTTTCAGTTCTCTATCATATTATCTAGCTCTTGAGATTTACTGCTAAAATTAAAAGCAGAAATTAAATTAAATAAGAGATATTCTGAATAATTTGGATTTTATACCTAAAACATTCTGTCCAAGTAGATTTGAAAAGCATTTTCAATGTCTCATGATCACTTGTGCCTCTAGTTTAGGACAGAATATATGAGGATTTGGATATTAAATGAAGGTATTTTTAAACTCTAGTGTAGCATTTCACAAGTGGGAAGAAAATTCTAAAGATATCTCAATCAGGTCAAGACCACTGACTTTTCAGACTCTTAAACAAAAAATAATCAACATATTTTAGCCAACTTAAATAATTAGTTTCTTCTATTTACCTTCTTCTACAAAGAAAGCTGACAAACAAACATAACCTAGCTATTACACATGACAAAGGTAAACCTCTTGGTTTGACCTGACCCTATCATAAAATAATTTATAATATCATTCTCTTACCAATGTCTTGATCTTGGTCTGAATCACTTCTTCCAATTTTGGTTGTTCCTTCCTAAAACAAGGAAAGAACTAATTTAAAAGTTGGTTGAGGAAAGTGGATAATACAGACTAATTAAAAAAGCTTTGGTGCATCATCTTAGCAAACACTTGAAATAAATTGCCCCTCAATTACTGCATTGTTTGAAGCAAATGCTATGTACTTTGTAATACTTCAGCCTGCTGTCCCCCCTAGTGTTGTAATCACTTCTCATCCTGCAGCTATGTCACCTTCTATGACTCCAGGAGATGAAGTAATGGATGACTTTGGAACTGTGCTTGAGACAAATATTTTAAATATGAACACACACCCTGATGCTTTGAACTTTTATAGTGAGACTTACTGTTTGCAGAAAAGAGCTGCTGCTTCTTTTGAGAACACATGTAGAATCATTCTTGAAGAGAAAAGACAATGCAGAAAGAACTGTGTCTTGCTGATACCGCCTAAGGAGACTTTCCACTGTGCCTTTTGCAACCGGACTTGTCTATCTCTCATTGGCCTTTCTAGCCATCAGCGCACTTGTAGCAAGTGTGGGTGGAGTCCTTCTCAAATCTTCGTTCACAAAGCCTGGCCATGATGGACTCAACTGCAAAATGTCCACCTGGGTTGGCCACAATTTCCAGAAAACTTGTGATCCATATGGCCTTCCTTTGACTCACCTCACTCAATCAAGTGAGTTAGCAACATGTATTTACACAAAGAGAAGTAAACCAACTCCTAAAAGACCTCTTTATCAATTATCTTCTTCCCTAAGCAAGGAAATAGTTACTGTAATTCCAAAAGAAACTTTTTCCAATTTGCTGAAATAACTCTCTGGTAATAAATTTTAATTCAAAAAAGTGTATTACAGCAGTATTGGCTCATGAAATTCACAACAGTATCCCAGTTGGTTGGAGTGATTCTGGATGAGTTTAAAACCAACCATAAATTGCAGGTGAGAGTGAGGGTACAGATACAATACAAGCAAACTAACCAACTTGAGAAAACGAAACAAAAATAGCCATAAACCAGGCCAATTTGATTTCATTGTTTAAAATGCTGTTACTGAGCTAATAATTTCAATATTTCTACTCTTTTCTGATTGAATATTGAGTATTCTACCTGAAAAAGTGAATGACGTTTCAGATGAAATGACTGCACAACGTGACCCTAACATGTCATCGTACATCTTTACATCTGTTGAAGTGCTTTTATATTGTTACCCTCTTCTGGCTGTACCTCATGACTAAGGGTAGAATTCCCAAGGTATATTGCAGAATCATAAAGACTGAGATCGCTTTTCCCCTTCACTTTTGGGAGTATTACAACTTTCAAAATAGTTTATGAAGTACATCTTTTACTAAAACAATGTAAAGAAATCCCATATTTTTAAGCTTTGCAAAAAAGCTTAAAGTCAATTTATAGGAAAACATATATCTTCTGTTAATGAAAGCCAGAAAATTAGGCATAGGCACAGCATTGATTAGTGCGATTAATATTATGGAATATCAAGAAACTAAAAGAGTAACACAATATTTATTCTATATGATCTGAAAACTGATGCCATGACCTCTCTCTAGAAGTAAAATGTAAAGTGCTATTATATGTTTAAGCCCTATTATGTAAGGAACTGCTAACGTTTTACCTTCTTGCTGTTCAGATGAAGGTAACAGACACCAGAGACTAAAAGATGTAAAGCACAAAGAAAAGAAAAGGCAGCATCTAGGAGCAAAGAAAGAAGGGACAAAGATGTTAGTGTGAGAGAGACATGAATGACTTGAGAAGGTGACCCTTCAAACTAGGTTACTCCGTTAAAATGAATATATTTAAATTACTTCAGTTGTTGTCAAAATTAGTATGGGAAAATATTTGCTGTTTCCAAAATGGCACATATCATTAAAACATTTAAGTAGTAGCAATTGCTTCTAATAAATATTTAATGTTAATGTAGTGTTGAGTAGTTGTAGTTGATCAGCACTGGACATCATTACTGGTCCCTAATTATTACCTGGTACAATTTCTTTGTGCTGACATGAGAAATATTAGTCAAGTTTCTCTTTCAACATGGTAAAAGAACAGTATGATTTCTGTTTTAAATATTTGTTGTCATTTTTAAGAGAAATAAAAAAAAACCCTCTGTCCTAAACTATGTTAATTACCACAAAACCTAGCTTTGGGTAAAGATTTTTTATTAGACGAACACATGATTTTCAAACGTATTTAACACGTTTTGGCAATGAGTGCACCTCTGTAGAGGTGCCCATTCATCATTTCTTTCACATTAAACAGCACAAATATTTCAGTAATTTCCATTCTTTTAAACAACAAGAGAAAGTTAAACTCCAGCTTAGTACTGACTTACTAAAATAAAAAAAAATCCTCTAAAACTACTTGATCTAAATGCCTCAATGTGCAGTAATATACATACAATGTTATGGAAGTTTCTTGGTGAAAACCTTGCCTTAAATGAGCAGCTACAAAGCAAAATAGTATCTATGAGGCCAGGATTTCTACCTGATCTTCAAAAATAGCTACTCAAGTAGGATCACGAGTAATTAGCCTTCGTGATACACACCTGGAATCTACTTGGCAGACCTAGTAGGGCTAAAAACAATATGTGGAAGTCACTGGCAAAGTAAGCTTGTGTTTATTAAAGCTTACTTTTATCTATATATATAAAGACTATTCCAATCTTAAGTATAAAAATATTTCATAAAATGTGGACTAGTGTGTCTGGTATACTTTAAGCACCATCCTTTATGTTTACACATACATGCTTTGTGGACAAACTACTAATGCCTACTTTCAGTATTTAGTTTTGCTTATGATACATTATCAAATTTTTTGCACATGCACTCATAAGAGGTCAATTTATATTCATATATGAATATAGGGTCAGCTCATATGTGAATTTTTTTCCTTCGCCATTTCCATGTATCTTCTGCTTTTTTTCCCCCATTATATGTCTTGTGATCTGTGACCTTCAGTTTTTGATAGCTGCTGTTGTAATACCACCCTAACCACTCTCCATTTCCAAAGAAAATAAATGTTTTCAAATTAAAGAGTAAAATAAGACGAGTGACAATATCTCACCCTGAGATGATACAGCACCACTCCTGTACTGAGGATGTCATCATCCATGGCCATTAGATGAGGTAAACTAGAATCTATTGTTACTCCAGCTTTTTCTTTGTTGATGTCCACACTGTATTCTTCCATGATGGCTTTCCTGTCTGTCCATTTACTTGTCCAGTCTTTGGTCAATTGCTCAATCTTAAAGAATAGGAGAGGAAACTGTTTCACTTACTAACAGAATAATTTTTCTCATATGTAAATTTCTTCAGAAAGATCAGCATTTTTTCCAGTTACTGGATGCAAAATTCTTTCACCAGTTGCAATTAGAAATAAACCAGGTATATTTCTAATTGCAGCACATTTCTGTGACAACAAAAAAATTGGGTAAAAACTATACTACCACCAAGTGAAGTTGGTTTAATCTGTTGGAGACTCATTTCCAGAATATCAGAAAGAGGCATGATCATGCTAACAAGTTATGTTGCCTTTCTTTGAGCAAAACTTACACTTAAGGTCTCCAAAACCTTTCCTGGTCACCAGTGACCAAATCTTTTCAGTAATTTTAGTGAGTGCACAATAATTTCATTTGAATAAATTGGAGGAGTTTAATCTTAGAAGGGACAGACTCTGTATAATGAATTACTGTGGCGTATTGAGACAGCTTTCAAACAAGGAGTAGATTGTGCAGGCTTAGTGATACACGATGGACTGTGTGTCCCATTAAGGACACAAGACTTTAATCACAAACTGGTTGTGTACTCGACATGGATTAGGGTTTCAGTTTCCTGAACCTTCAGAGTGAAAAAGAAAAGGATTAAGACAAAAACATTTTCACTGTGGTTTCAGAACTACAGTAGTGTTATCCCCCCTGGCCTAGTGAAACAGGAGATAGTTACAGCATCAAGTAAATCATACACACCTTCATTTCATTCTGAAGGACCAGCTCAGTCAGATTTCCATCCCTGTCATCACTCCAAGATGGACTGGAATTCCTCTATATAAACAACAGCCACCAAGATCTATGTGTTAGTTTCCTTATTCACAACTGGCAGGCATATTAGTTCATTCTCCAGCATTTCAAGGTGATGAACTCAGGAGAAGGAAAGAAAAAATACACATGCTCCCTTCTAGCATCTAGCCTACATCTCTAGCTATTGCATGCAATTTTTTGGGTAAAGAACTGGTGAAAAAGCAATAACAGAGAGATACTTCTGTGTAAATAAATTCTGGAGTGTAGTTCCTGTCTCTCCCAACAAACCTTTCTCTCCATGGCTTGGAAAACCAAGACACTATTATTATTCAAAAGGAGAAAAACACCAGGGATGTTTTGTATTGTGAAGGTTCACAGATGTTCACAAGTTCTTTTGGGGGACAGAGCATTCAGGCAGGGTGGAACCTCCAAGACACTTTTGAGGTCACTAGTTCACAAGTCTGCCAGGAAAATTACATCAACGATTGATATTTTGTACTGTTTCGGTGCTTCCACATCCTTAAAAATAAAATACTTCTATTTCATGGTATTTCTGGACAGGAAAACCATCCAACTCCATGAGAGACAAAGAAATCCTTTTGAATTCTAATTATACTTCAGGTTCATGAATATAATGAAAGAAAACGGAGAAATTAAAGAAATGCAGTTAAGCTTATAATAATTGGAAAATCACCTAGACGATAGTTTAATTTCCCTCCAGTTACAATAAACATGCAAAGATACACAGATCAGATGAAAGTAAGCAACTGTAGCTACCTAAAGAAACATAAAAGCTCCAGTGGGGAAGAGTTGCTACATACCAGTTCAAAGCTCATCAGCATAGTTTTCAACCTATCAATTTCCTCTCTCAGTTCTCTGATCAGTTTCACATTTGCATCCTGAAACATTGAGACACAAACCACTGAAAAAAAAATTCTTAAAAAAATTCCAGCTAAAGAAGTCAATGCAGAGATATTCAAACAGCCAGGAGGAGAGAACAGGCAAACACACAGCAACACTCTTTGTTTCACTCTGCCAGCGTGGGACATACTGCCCCTTGCATGTACTGCCTGGGGGCAGGTGGTTCCCACCTTCAGTAGGTTCTCTTTTCCCAGAAATTTTGCTCCATCTCTCTTCTGAACACAGACCTACTATAGAATTTGTTCCCATCATGACTAGCTGGATACATCACAACTTTTAAGGATTTACCTTCAAAATTGTTACATTCGGTCAGAAAAATGCTATTATTTAATGCTGATATATAAAATCAGACTAAAGGAGACTAAGTGGGGATGTCACCAAGCATGGTATTAAAAGCTGATACACAAATAATTTCCTGCCTGCTTGTGTGGAGGCATTTATCTCACTTTCAGAGTAAGCACCTCTGCACTGGCACTTTCTGGAAACCAGCTTTTTAGACAGTTCAGGGAAACTCTTGAGTCAAGAATCAATTTTCTCTGGGCTGACAGTGACACTTTGGCTCATGTCAATTTGCAGTGGAGGGAAAAAGACTGAAGAGCTGAAGAGAGTGATGGGCACAGGAGCTGGGGGGCTGAGAGGCTTGTATGTGACAAGAGGCTTATCCAGGAGTGTTTACTTGCCTTTAGCCTGTACCGGAGTTGAGAACTGCTGCTGACAAAACCAAGCACACTATTTCTGCCACTAGTGATGTCAGAAAGCACTGGTAATACAGATGCAAATTAAATTTGGGAAACCTTGGATTAGAAGGATTTAATTCTGACCATATTTAACAGAGTATTGTTAGGAAAGCAAGTAAGTGAAGAACATCTCTAACATTCTATGCTTTTATCTACAAAAAAAATCTTGATACACTCAGGTCAAATCACAAAAGAATACTACTAAAGCTGTAAAGTCAATGACTTAATGTTTAGGAAATGCTGGAATCAGGACTTTTTGAAACCTAAATTCAATGGATACCCCTTAGATGGATACGCTGTGATTCAGTCCTTAAGTTATTTGATCACATGTAAAGGCAGCCTTATGCAGAAGGCCAGGTGAAGAACGCTCAGTTAGAGAGCAGCAATTCAAGAGTTTTATATTTCTAGCATATGTGATTGTAGATCTTGCTTGCTATGTGCTATTTGAATTTTGCTATGAAGACAGACAGAATTATGCATTTCCCCATGGATTACTTTTAATGCTGGTTCTTATCACTAAAAGTTTCTAAAACCTCCACAACTACTAATCAATTTGTTTTAATATCATGTCTTTGATTGGGAGAGTTTAAGTTTTCATATTGAATATGTGTACTAGGGGTAAGGGTGGAAAATGAGAAAGAAGCACACATTGAAGGTTTGCTTTAAGCATCTGGACTAGCATTGAACAAGGGTTAGCAACAGAATTCAGTCCTTGAATGCAGCATCTGACTCTCCTCTCAATAGTCTGCCATCTTTTAACCTGTGCAGCCTGTGAAAGACCCTTGCACAATCAAACAGGTGGATCTGCCATACAAACAGTCAGAGTTCATTTCTGGAACAGGCCTGTTTTGTACAATGAATGAAGCTGGGGTTCTGTGGTCACTATTGTTCCAAGTGTTTAAAGGCTTCATTACTTTTGTATACTAAAAAGAAGACAAATGAAGACCACATAGGCTACCTTAGGCCTGGTATATTAACTTTTGAATGGCAGCTCTTGATGGCAACCTTAGCAGTGTTCATTTAACTTGCCAAAGGAAGGGTTGCAAGGGTTATGCGCTTACAGTAACAGGTTAAATAGTAACAAATAGTCCTAACAGATCTGTAATTCTACCAATATTTATGATAAAGACACAGATTAAACATACATGTCATACCAATTCAAAGAGAAAGATGATTGAAACTCAATGGACAGAGATGAAGAATGTAAAATAGGTGTGAAATTCTAAATGATTTAAACTGCAGTGAATCAAGGAAATTATTTCTGTATACCCAGACTCTTATTTAGCTCTCATTAACATAGAAAAAAAAAGAAGCAAGAGTTTTATTCATAGAGCAGATATTCTGAATAAACCTTAAACAATACATGTAACAAAATGGACAAAAATGAAAAGCAGAACTCAAGGCCTCACCTCATTCACTCTGGGCTTGTTAATAATATTTTTGGCATTTGAAGCATATCTCAAGGTACTCATGGTCTCATTGTAGCTGGAGCTGGCAGGGGAGATAGCTACAGACAGAAAACAATCAGAAAAGAAACAGAATTTTAAAAAGTAATCAGTTTAACCCAAAAGTATATTTTTTTTTAGTCTTCCTTCTTTAAAAACAAACCAGAAAATATCATTAGGGTTATTTCATTAAACTCACAGAGAATGTCTTCTAAAGGTTGTATTTATAACTGAATGAACACTTAAAATCAAAGCTATGACCTTGGAAACTCTTAAACTTAACTTCATGCAAATCAGCTGCCTTTTAATTTCCTGGAATATTCTATGAAGTATTTATGAAAATCTTTACAAGGACAGATTCTAAGTGATACAGCTGTCTTCTCACTGCAGTCGAGATGTATATTAAAGGTGCAATGTAGCGATGTTAACAATTAACAGAAACCAAACTCACTGGCAATCATAATGGTTTTGGAATTGCCCCCCAGACTGTCCTTCAGAAGCCAGGTGAGGATGGAGTCACGGTATGGGATGTAAGCTGGCCTCCTGGTCCCACTGACGCTGCCCGTGGAAGGACTGTCTGCATGACTGCTCTCCCCTTCACTTGCTATGGTGTTAATGCTCTGGCAGCTGCTGAACATCTGTGAATTTTGTGCTGAAGGAGAAATACCACAGAACTCAGGAAAGGGGTTATTTTTTTTCTGTCATGGCTATTTAATTTTCTTACATGTCACGACAGTTTATGAAGACACCACAGCTGCTCTGTTCAGCTTTTTATTATAAATGCAAATAAGCAGTAAGACACAACATGGTGAGTCATATGATTTTATCACTACCCTTCAATATAAAGAACTGATGGGCTTACCTAAAGTGGATATGACAATTCCAAGTGTCACTAATGATTTGTTAATATTGGCACCTTCGGTAATTCTATCTTTACAGTAACTGGGATCAGCTCTTTCACTGTAGCATGCAAGCATGAAAAAGACAGTGCAAAATAAACAAAAATGTTTAATTATGAATATGCAGTCAATATGAAAACATTATGTACTTTCAAGAAATACAAGAAAACAGAAATTATGAGCTTTGCAATTAAAAACCCATATTCTTTGAATACTTAATATTGCCCTCTATTTCAGAAAGTCCAAACAACCATAAGCAAAGGCTATTGGTGTAAGATTCTGTTAAAGACCCACCAAAAACATAAACTCAAGTCTGAACTGGGCAACGCAATCGTAGCAGTTCTGAATCTAACAAAAAACACACAATTTCACAACTCTGCAAGGGTAGACTGGCTTAGTACAAAAGTCCCCTCAATTCTACTTTCTCTGTTCATACATGCATGGCAATTCACATTCTTGACGAAAAAAAAAGTCCTGTTCTAAAAACTCTTCAGCACAACTTCCATTTTTCTGTTCTCTGTCACATCCAGCACAACCACGTGTTCCTCACTAAAATGCATAGCTAAGATTAGAGACATAGGAACTTTTGGAATATGAAAAGAAATTACATCTTTTCCCCTCAATATATTATTACCTGCCTGCTAGGTCCACTAAGTTGATCTTGCTTGCAATTTCAGAGGGGAGATTGTTCTGCAATATAGCCTGGAGAGAAAAACACAAATAAGGGAGATTATTCCTCTTAATGAATGAATGAAAATAAAATTGATGTGCTCTCTCATTTGAAACTGAGTTGTACATATGACTGTCTCACTGCCTTTCTTTGTGACCATGAACCTCTGACTATGTTCAAACCATTAACTCAACAGCTTTCTCACCGGACAGAGAAACTATACTCTTATGCCAATTTCCTCTTGAAAAAAAAACCTACTGCCTAGTGACTGTGAAAGGCTTTCTTGTAGATCTTGCAGAGTTATTTTCCACTAATGTATTCCAAAGGTCTTTTGTGAAACTACAGAAAAATATCCCAAAATGTTCTGTGATTACAGGATGTTAGAAGTGTGAGATAGAAAAGGTCTATTGGATCACTAAACGAGTTCCCTGCCAGGGAAGGATATAACTCCTCCAGAGAAAGGCTGCATTGTCTCTGGGAGAGTACTGGATGCCAAATGCTAAAATACAAGGACATCTAAAAAGCTGGACAGACACAAAATTTTGGTGTTAAACTAATGCTATACTTCAATTAAGCATCTTAAACAAGTGTGACAAAACGTAACTTCAAACATATTCACACGCAATTTTCACAGCATTCTAGAAGGGGTATTGCATTCCAAAGAGCTGATTAAAACTGAAAACATTTCTTTTTTAAGTGAGTCTTTGGCATCACTTCTGACTATAAGCCTGCACAAAGGAACAGAATACTTCAGTAAACACTCAGCACATCAGGCTGTGTAGGAAGTGTAACACATCTGCAGTGTGATCCAAAGGAAATAAGTAACAGCTTCCACTGAGATTAATATGAACAGCACAAAACAATGACAAGTAAACAATTCACAACACAGTGAACAATGCTCTTGAGTGTGAAAAGGAAGTTGAATTATTTTTAGCTAACCTGAGTGTAGTGGATGGTGAAGATAGCATGGGATCTGCTGCTGGCACTGTGAATATGTGTAGCTGCTGTGATTCTAGAAAGAAGAACAAACCATTCAATTAGAAAGGGTTACTTCCCAGTATTCAGGGAAATAAAAACCCAACAAATACTGCAGATAAGTGAAGATGAAGGAATGCGAAACTTAGAGAACGTGATAGGCTGCATTCTTGGGTCTGATCACAGAGCATTTTGCAGAGAACGTGGAAGGGCAGAAACTGGAGATCAATTAGGGCTGTTTCTGTCCACCAGCAGCACTCTGAAGAAATAGCTTAAAGCAGCTTTACAGCACAGGTGTAAGGTGTTGCATAAGCACAGAACACAGCAGAGAAGTACAGCCAGCAACAGCGTCAGACAGTCCACCCCAACACCACTGAAGGTACACAGCCCAGCACATTTTCTCCATATTGCCCCCATTTTTATTCCTTGGCACTTCCCAACAGTCCAAAAAGCTTCACACCCCACTTCTGGGGCTCTTTTATGTCAAAGGGCTGATATAGTTCTTTTAGACTGTTAGAAGAGTCCAGTGAGATTAACCGTGTGAGTACTAAATGAATACTGTAATTCACTGTGTGGCACTTGCTTGATTTTATGACGTGGACAGATCGGTCACACAGCTCTGGCGCTCTGACCCACTGCACTCTGGCAAGCAGGTACCAGGCACAGGAGCAGAAGCAGCAGCACCATCCCACTGTCTCTGTAATGCAAACTTTTGGAAATTCTAGTTTCTTTATAGTTGTTTTAATTAGACTACGAAAAAAAAGCAGGATTTTGCCTAGGGCAGAAGCCAGGTCACAGATTTTTTCTGTTGTCACTCTTGTAGCTTGCCTTGAGTATCAGCTATATGTACGGCCCTTAGCATCAGTTTTTCCAAGCCTACCCTCAGCAACAGGAGGTAACTTTAGAAGTACAGAAAAGGACTGTGGTACCATGCTATTTTTGCGAGCCCAGTTGCCAGAGTACTGCAGACACCAGTTGCACTAGAGAGTAGAAAGCTGCAGTTGTGCATACACTGCTGAGCATCCAGAGCATGCAGGTAAAGCCAGGACTCTCCTCCCTGTTGTTCTCTGCTTCCTACACCTCCTCCACAGCCACGTGAGTAGGCAGTGCCAAAAGCTACAGGCAGTCTAGTGCATCATGGTTGTAAGTGAGCCTAAGCTGAGGTAGCAGGAGAACATAAACTAGTCTCCAGATGTTGGAGGAGGAAGACAATTAGGTAAAGGGCAGATGTCAGAAAACTGCTCTACAGTGGGCAGAGAATATAAGGGAACAGCACTGAGGTTTATAAAGCAGAAGAGAAAAAGAAAGTGCCTCGGGATTCAGAGGAGAAAGTGTTAGTACTCACTTCTCACTTCCAACAATACACAAGATAATTGGAGGGCTAGTTCACATCTTAACTACACACAACCCACCTGAACATTTTATGGGAGAATGTATGTGTTAGTTTTTCATATATTCTATTATGTCATGGTGTGTGTTATACATTTTAATATTATTAACTGTTCTGATAGTATTATCTCGATTCACTGGTTGTTTACAGCACCAGGACTGTACTTTCAGAAATTTGGATTTGCTGCATTATAAAAATTTTAGTCGTAAGCATTTGAAACTGAGTCTTGTAAAGTGTCCTGAGGAAAAAAAAAAACAAGCACTGAGAGTAACAACAAAAATACTGATTGCATGTTGAAAATCATATTTGCTTATTTTATAATGGGCAAGTGTGCCCAAAGCAGGGCTGGAGATGACCTGATAAAACCAACTGGTATCAAAAATGTCTATCTTTCCTGTACAGTCAGACCTGGAGCCACCGCGCGCCATCTGCTCGTTTCCTGCCTCCAGCCATATGGGGCAATTGCAACTTGTTCACCACTTTCTTTATCCCTAAGATCCTGCTGATGTTCATTTGGCATAATTTCCCAGACTGCAGATGTTTCAAATTAGTTTGATTGTATTTATGATGTGCTAATAAATACTCTGCAGAATATTTAATAAAAATAAAGAGTATAGGAAAGCAAAAGTCTCTTGTATATTCCAAATAAGTTTTGGAAGAAATACTCAGAAAAAGAAGTTGTTGGTTTGTTTCATGCAAATGACATAGTTGGACACTTCAGCATCACAAAAACTTACATACAACATATTACACCTCTGATTTTGTTTTCTTTACATCTTCAATTTCCTTAGCAATAAGACAACTGTAGGATTACACTAGTAGACAGACTGGAATTTTGTTGTTCTGAAATAGTCTCTTCTTACCATAGAGCTGCACCTATTGATTGCTATAAGCAGAAACAGCAAAACTTAATCCTGATGTATAATCTGTGTTTTTTGTGATAATGCAGCTAAGTTTTTATTTACAGCAAACACACATGATTTGGACTAAGAACTTTTAAGAATATTAATAGAAATTAAACCAAATAATTATAAATCAAATACTTCAGGAAAATAAATAAATATATACTATATTTTCAGCAGTTTTGGATAACTAAATTAAACTAACAAGTGAGTTAAAAGCTATACAGTATAAAGTGTCATGAGCAAGTGAATGGGAAAAACAGACATCTGTTTGCAGCAAAATGTTTTGTTGGCTTGCATCTTTTACACAGGCAGATGGTTGAATTTTGTGGGTAAGTCAGTATGGGATCAGTTTTGAAGAAACAAATTCATGAGTGCTTATAGCTCTTGATGTGGATAATATGAAGATACATAACATCTTATGTGTACGTTCTATGCAGGATCAGCAAATCTGACATCCTGTCATGGCAAAGCATTGGCAACACGGTCAGCAAAATAAACATCAATTAAAGTAATACATGGTGGAAGAAGTGTTAAATAGAGATGGAGCTGGTTTGTTATATAAAATACCTTTTAGCTATTCCTTCTTCTAGAAGTTTTACAACTTGCTTGTAGTCTGTAACTAAATGTTGAGTCAATCCTGCCAAAGATTCAAGAAGAGTTAAATATATGGCTTTCTCAGGAAGTTTCAGCCAGTTAATCCAACAATTTACCCAACATCAGAAGCATAAGGATGTTTTGCTGAGATGCCAGTCTATTCTACAAGTAGTCTCTTAACTAGAGTAACTTTTATTTTAGAAAATCCCAACTATTTTATTTTAAAAAAATTAAGTTAAAAATTGCAGTCCATCCTTCAGCGATGCACTGTGCCTTCAAAGCGCAGATCTTTTTCCAACTTGTCTGCAGAACAATGTTATCTAAAAGCCAGTATAACTCTAACTCCATAATAAATGTTCAGCTATGTCACTCCTACTAATTGGGTACAGATCCTGTAAAGAAGCTTTTTGCCATTGCCTCTGGATAATGGTTCTGCTCACGCAACTAACATAATTCAGAACCAACTAACCGCTGTGAATATTCACCACTTACTTAGCTAGGCTTTATCCTGCAGTCAGAAGACTTCACGCACTTTTCTCCTCAGAGGGTTTTTGAGGGATCTCTCCAAATAATTGTATGAAACATCTGGCCTTTTCTTGTCTCCTGCTTTCAGTTTAGGCTTTAATTAGTATGTTTGTTTTGTTTTGGGGGTTTTCTATTTGATTTTATTTTTAAGGGGGGGAAACACCTTAAACAAATCAAAGAAATACTGTATTCAGAGCCTGCTGTGTTAGAGGGGTGGTCGTGACTAAGCAGGCCCCAGTGGAGGGCAGTGTGCTGCTGTGCTGTGCCGGCCCTGCCAGCTTTTTGCAAAATGCAAATTCCAGCAGACGTACGAAATTATCCTCAACAGGCTTGTGTTTCCCATAAATCCAGTTTAATATGCCTCATTTCCATTTTATGGTGATGATTATTCATCATTTGTACTGCAGTGACTCCTTAAAAAACACTTGAGCTATGAAGCAAGTCTTCATCATGCAATACCCAGTAAAACACGCCTGTGCAGAATGTTTTATGTCACAGCTGGAATCCAGGGTAACTTTCTCCCCCTGCCACAGATTTAGGTTTGGACAGTTTTACTACAGACCACAAAAGCGTGGGTGAAGGCAAAGTACTGAAAAAATCTGATTTATTTGGATCAAATAATTTATCTACTGCTAGAATGCATGTCAAGATTAATGTAAAATTCAACAGGACTGAAATAAGTACTTCTGACATTGTTAGAGTCTATTCCTACAGGATAACAGCTTGCATAACTTTAAATGAAGACAAAATCTAAGTCAAAGATGGGAATTTACGTTAGTCCTTTAACAACTGATACACATAAAGAAAAAAAAAGATTTTTGGATCAGCCACAGTTTAAAAAAAAAACCTCACTGCAGTGGGCATGCATGCACACTTGCACACACACAAACTACAGGACGATTTTCAAGCAAAAGTATTTCTTCTGCTCTCTAGTGTCCCTTTACAATACATTAATTCCAGAAGTCATCACATTTTCCATTTGAGAAAGAGGCCCATTATTTTCCCAGCAGCACTGGGATCTTCAAAGCTCAGAATATGGAAACTATCTACATTGTTTTCCCAGACCCTTTTTCAGGGCCTTATTTAACTGCATAAAAACCCAGCTATAAAAAAATAGAGGCCTGGAAGAAATTCTTACCTGCCTACATTTCCATAAGCACTGGAATAGTGAATCTAGTACAGAGTTCAAAGCATTTAGTTTTTTGATAAGAGTAATGAAATATTGCAAAATTTGCTTGAAAAGAAATGACAAAGTGTTCTGTTGGTTGTTAGAAAAAGAAAGGTCATTTTCAAATCCCACAGAAAGATCAAAAACACTTGCTCATCTAGAAATCCGCCTTGGAGTAAGAAAGGATCTCCCCCAGAAATCTGTCTCAGAGTAATAAAATAGATTGCATCATTTCCTGATTTAAGAGAGGCTGATTCCTTAACAGTGCAGCCATCTGTGTGAGAGAAGTTTGAAACGATTCCAATCCGAAGCACTGAAACACTTTCAGCATTTTAAAGGCTACAATCTCTCAGCCTTTACGTGCAAAAACGATGGGCTGGAAACTATTCAAAATACTTAGTGTTCAGAGCCGGGACTTCCTGACTGGACTTGCAAATGAAAATTGCATTTCCCAGAGCATCTGAACACCCTTAAAG
>JAWWLV010000179.1:26721125-26737918 GCA_035041135.1 Platyrinchus mystaceus | reverse complement strand
CTGGAAGAGAAACACAAAACAAGCTGCCCTTCTTGTAAACTTGCTGATATAGCTTGTCATCTAGCTATTGGAAATAATAATCTCACTGAATAAAATACTCTGATACTGCATAGAGACACTACGTATAAAATTGCCAAAGACTACTTCAACATGTATGAGGCCCTCATTACAGAGCTCAGCAATTGTTAATTGCAGCAATACATTACTGCAGCTGAGAAGGGTACTTTGTATCATTGCTGTGAACCTCTTCATTTTCTTAAATTTGATCTTATTAAAATCTAGCTGACTGTACTCCTCACCTGCATTCAAAAGACCTTTGGACTTTGTCACTGCTGCTTATTTTTGATGTGACCTACTGAATGCAGTTCCAAAACGAGCTATCACACCTTCTTTATTAGTCCCTCTCCCCAACAGACACCAGAGCTGTCTAAAGTAAAGCAAACTGTTGCAGTTCTTAATTGCATAAACTGTACATAAGCAAATTTATTTATATATATTTATATACACATGTTAAAAAAAAAGAAGTATGTCATCTGTTGCCCTAAGCCCCTGACTCACAGAGCCTGAAATCACTTCAGTTCACATGATCTCACAAGAGCATCTAATTACATTCCATGATGCCTTCAGTAGAGAAATTACTTCATTTTTCATGCATGTGTTCAGTTTTTTGAAAAATGTGAATCACACCATTAAAATTAAAATTTTTCCTACTGGCATTAACATAATGGTTTTTGCAGGCTGTCATAACATACAGAGGAAGAGAATCTTCTAAAATAAATTATTAAAACTGAACTAACAACTGTGGTAAAAAGTGGTAAATATTACTTAGGTTAATCCTTTGCCAATATCTTTCCTCTCAGCTACAAAATCTAACCAACTGGGAACTTCCATGGCATATTTCAGAACTCTAGCATAAAACTGTTCCACTCAAAATCTTCAGTTGTGTCTAAGCATAAAATCCTTTTTCAAAAGGGGTAAATTTAAAAAAACCCCAAACAAAACCAACAACAAAACCCAAAAAAACCCACAACAAAAAAAGTCACTACAAAATTGAAAAAGTGACAGAATTGGCCTGGAAGGTTCCAGAAGAAAACAAAATACTGACAAAGGACAAGCCAGCCCATTGGCAGAAGCTATAACTGTATTTTCTCTTAAAACAGGGAAACTCCATTATATGCGGCCAAGGAATCACTACAGATATAAGGCCTGAGAAAAGCAATGGAAATTACCAAGGAAAGAAGCAGTTTAAAGACCTTTTCTTGTGTGGTGAATGAGCAGCTGCTAAAAGAAAACAATTAGTATCTGTACTCCACCAACAATGAAGTTCTACGATAAGCAGGTATAAAGAATCTTGGAAAGACCTCAATAAAGGCCAAATGTCTATGAATCTGCTTTTCAAGGAATGATAAGTTTGCCATACTAATGAGAACATCAATTCATCTATTTTCCAACTCTTCTTAAACAGGATGCTGATGTGCTGGGAAAGCACAGCTGAAATAACCAGAATGCAAGATAGGCCCTTGTGTATAAGACTACGCAAGTTCAACACTTTCGAAGCACTGATTTCAAATTCTGAGAGGAGGAATTGGTAACAACCACTGGTTGTTAGATGTAGTGTGACCAACACAGCAGGTGTCCAGGGAATCAGAGATGGGAATTCCAGGCTCTATTCAATCACACAGGGAAGTCACCCTATCGATTGTCACATTTTGCCTTAATCTCTAAAGTGAGGATAACAATCCAATGTGTAATGCTCTAGTAAAGAAAAGGAGAGGGAGAAAAGCGAACCAGGGAGAACATAAGAAATTCACAAAACAGAGACAAGAATTCTATTTAAAACCCAGAAAAAAAATCAGTATTTGATCTAATGTAACAGGACCCACAAAATTCTGTGTGATATGGATTTTGTGTACTAAATGCATACCCCCCACCAGTGTTACTACCCACTTGGTGGTCAGTCAAGCAGTTGCAGAGTCAGTGACACCAGAGGCAACTTCGGAATTCTGCCCACTAGATATAAGGCAAACTGAAAAGGAAATGTATGCATTTACTTCCTAAAAAAACCCACTAACTTATGAAACTTGCATCAGTTTGGAAAAGGCTCTTCACTCTGATCTCCAGTATAAAGCTACAGTGTATTATTTTACACTGGTGCACTGATTTGGAGATGTGCGTTTTGTCAGTTTTTGGTCAGACACACAGCAATGTAGCAGGCAAACTTTACACCAGGAGCCAATCAATTCACAAAGTACCAAAAGCCTAATTGCAATTGTAAGCTCTGTGAGACCCTGAGGTGAAGACACCAATCAAAACTGAAAATGAACTGGAAGTAGAAAAACAAGAGAGAAGAACTAAAGTAAGAAAGACAACTCAAATGGGAAAAAAAGTTTTCATTTTTCATCTGTTCTCTGCCACGTGATTTGAAAGCTACAATTCACTAAAAAACACAAACCAGCTAAGGGGCTGCTATTATAAGCAAGAAGGAGTAAAATGCAGTGAGAAAATTTGTGTGGCCAAAGCTCAACTGGAACTGAAGCTGGATGGTACTGTGGGGACAATAAAACCAGTACATTTAAATAACTTAATAGCCATGGAGGCAGAGAGGCCCTGCAGAAAGACCTTAACAAATCAAAGTGCTGGGCAATCACCAAAGTTTATATAAAGTTTATATAAAGTTTATATAAAGTTTATATAAGTTTAATAAAGACAAGGGCCAGATTCTGCATCTGGCATGGGGCAACCCTGGATGAATGTATAGGCTGGGAAACAAGAGGCTGGAAAGCAGCACCACAGAAAGGGACCTGGGGGTCCTGGTTGATGGCAAGTTGAATCTGAGTCAGCAGTGCCCTGGCAGCCAGGAGGGACAACCATGTCCTGGGGGGCATCAGGCAAAGCATCGCCAGCCAGTCGAGGGAGGGGATTGTCCCGCTCTGCTCTGCACTGGGGCGGCCTCATGTTGAGTCCTGTGTGCAGTTTTGGACACCACAATGTAAGAAGGATAAAAAGAAACATCCAAAGGAGGGCTGTGAGGGTGGTGAAGGGGCCTTGAGGGGAAACCATAAGAAGAGTGGCTGAGATCACTTGGTCTGTTCAGCCTGGAGAAGAGGAGATTGAGGGGACACCTCATTGGAGTCTACAACTTCCTCATGGTGGGGAAGCGGAGGGACAGGCACTGATCTGTTCTCTCTGGTGACCAGTGACATGACCCAGGATAAAATGCCATGAAGTTGTGTCCAGAGAGGTTTAGGTTGGATATTCAAAAAGGGTGCTTCACCCAGACAGTGGTCAGGCACAAGAACAAGCTCCCCAGGGAAGTGGTCACTGCACCAAGCCTGATAAAATTCAAGAAGTGTTTGGAAATGCTCTCAGGCATATGGTGAGATTTTTGTGCCTGTCCTGTGCAGGGCTGGGAGTTGGACTTTGAAGACCCTTGTGGGTCCCTTCCAACTCAGGATCTTCTGTGACTCTGTAATTCTATGATTCTATGAATTAAAACGCCATGATGGTTTCAATCATATAATGCACCTACATTAGCCATCCTGCGCTTTTTCAGTTTAATTAAGAAAAATGAAGCTTTTTGGGTTCTCGCTTGGGTAATACAGATTTTAATCATGGCCTGCCGTGCAACATCCAACAGTTGAATTTATGTACATTTGCTTTTTTTAAATGTACATTCTGCTGCCAGAGCCCAAAACATATATGGAGGGACCTTAGGCTGGTCTGGAGAACCCATTTAGAGCTGATGTTGGTGGATTTCTTGATAAAGTTAACATTTTTTCAAAAGAAAAGAAAGCAAAATACCATAGCTCACATATGACCTATACTTGGAAAAGCAACCAAAAAGGTGCAGGACATCCGGTCAGTAGGATAACAGAGGCAAAACTTTCAATGTATTATACACGATCATATTAATATGATCGTGTATAATAAAGTAATATTTGAGGAAAGTAACTCTTGAAGAGTAGAAGCAATTAGGGAATGCCAGGAATATATATGCAAAGATATATACAGACCTGATACACATTTACTTGCAATTTTGATGCTAATTGTGAAGCTCACTCTCACCTTGTACATATGGTCCTGTTTCCGGGTGTTCTCGGACTCGAAGTGTATAAGGTTTCTTTCGGTCTGACTGTTTTAACAAATCTCGGACACGCTCATTATAGATTTCAAGAAAACTGAATAGCAAAAAAAAAAAAAAAAGCTAAGTGCACTCAAAATGAAAACAAAAAGAGAAATCATATATTTAGACAATGTATCTAACTGAATCTTACATAGATGTTTCACACTAGTGGGTGTAAAGCCCCGAGTTTCCAAACATACTGCCCATTAAGTCCATGGAAATTATAAATAAGAATGGAATGTAGGATTATGGCTGAAATTCAGGAGTTAAACAAACAGGAAGTAATTTTTCACTACGCTCCTATTTCAGCTGTCTATACAAAAATGAACATACAGCATCCAAAGAGCTATATTGAGATGGAAACCTAAAACAAGCACTTTCTCATCCTTCCTCTGTGTTCTTCCCCTTGCTCCAAAAATACTATCATCTGAGAAAACAGAAACAAAATAACCTAGTTTTTACTTAGTTTGATCACAGGAATATGTTGTTGAAAGCTTTTATATCACTGTCCAAACCAGTGACAAACTTACCTGACCTTTACCCTGCAAGATGCCGTCTGGTCTGAGTAATCATCCTTCCTTGAAAAGAGGCCCTGCACAAACCAGAAGTTTATGTAAATTTTAAATACGTTAAGAAAATGTAACTGCTTAAAGAAATGCAGGTGAAAAAAAAAAATACCTCACATATACGAGGTGTCAGCCCAATGGATGCCTTCAAACAATAAACAGAAAAAAAATTAAACAATATACTTGCTATCACTCATGCAAAACTTATTTGTAAAATAAAAGTCAAGTTACAAGAAAAGGACATTCATAGTGCAGTAATGACTTTATGATGGATTACAGCACAAACAGCTCTGAAGTGTAGCTCAAAACAGTATGGTTATCTATAGCAAAATTAATTTTAGAGCAACTTACACAGCATCAATTTAGAGAAGTTTAGAGGCATGGGTTAAATCCAAGAGCTGTTTGATGTA
Organism: Platyrinchus mystaceus; assembly: GCA_035041135.1. NCBI lineage: Eukaryota > Metazoa > Chordata > Aves > Passeriformes > Tyrannidae > Platyrinchus > Platyrinchus mystaceus. Next base: position 26,732,819 of record JAWWLV010000179.1, on the reverse strand, counting down.
AAGATACTGGACACGTCTATGTCAGAGGTGTTGCAGTCTAGATGAAGCCAGGCCAACACTGAAACTAGTTTGATTGGTCATGAATATTTTGGGTTTTTTCCTTATTCTACTTTTATTTCTTCATGCATCACAGAGCAGTCTTAGAACAGCTAGATTTATAAATTTTGTATCTCAGGGAGAAGAGGATATGGGGCTGCTGACAATACCTAAACTAGCTGATTTAAATTTTGCCCAAACAATATACACAGCATTGAAGAAATGGTGTTGTTTTGTGTGACAAACTGTTCTTATGACACAATTGCTCACGCTTCAGTGATTGCAGTGCCAACACACTCTGGGAAAGACTCCAAGGCTTAGGTGGAATCTGCTCACTGAATGGCACGAAAGGCTTTTAGAAGGCACACCTGAAATGGTGCTGACAGGTGAAAGTCCGGGTTCATCAAGTAGACCACTACAGACAAAAGTTCAGTTTATACCAAACACTTGTTTCTTAGTTTTGAACACTGTTACAAAGCAGACACATGTTACTAAAGATCAGATCAAAGCAGTATTCAACTGGAGACAGAAATCATTATCCAAGAAAGAAATCTCCTAGAATGACTACATCCAGAAATTTCCTTGGAAATAATGATATTTCAAGATGTGGCCATTCTGAATTGCTAAGATATTTTCAGAGTGGTGTAATATGAATGTTCTAGTTTATCACCTATTAACTCCAATTTTAACAATTTTTCAGGCTTTCATGGCGTAAAGCTTGATTTTGCATGAAATTAATGGAGAAACGGGTAATCATTTAATAAAATCCTGTTGTTAATGTCTGTTGAGAAAATACAATTTTAAAACTCTTGTCAAAAGCACAAACCACGCTAGAACACTCTTTTTCTTATCTTCAGGGTTTGAACACATTTTGCCCTTAGTTCACCTTAAAAATTGAATCCCATGGATGTAGGAAATACTGGTCAACTTACACAAATCATTAAATTTTTTCCTCTTTTTTAGGGGCATGTTTCACCAACAGCTAAAAATATTCATGGATAAAAATCAAATTGCCCTGTGTTACAGCAGAACACAGGAAGTCATCAACTGACTCTATCAATCTGAGTACTAAGATTAAAATGCACTTTTAAGTGATTCCTGGTAGACAATTTTAAAATGTAACAGCTTCTGAAAATTCTATTCAAATACATTTCAAAACTAGAAGTGAAGTGAGTATTAGTTTCCACAAGCCAAAGAATAACTTCTGCAAAAGATAAATATCTCAAGTAAATAATTAAGCCTGTTACAAAAATATTAGTGAGAATTTTATTCAGTTTTATTTGTGAAAGTTATTTAATTTCAGCACAGTTCAGACCGCCAAAATATTCCATGCAAATTAATACTTTGTATTACTTTGGGCTACAGTTTCTGAAACTCAGGGCTATTCAGGTGAATAACTTTTCTTTGTCCTCTAACTTGGTGGTAAGATTCATGCATAGTACAATGAAGATTATCTAATAATAAATATTTAAACTATACTGTTTTTTCTAGCATTTTACCTGATACTATACTATTTACCTAAATGCAAAGGCTCTCGTTTTATACATTTAAATACCCAATAAAACATGTATAAGCATTCTGCTCAACACTATAACCACAGTTTAAAAATAAAGAGATGTTTCTGCTAGACATCCTGCCCTCAAACCTAAGTTTAAAATGAATGGTGTAACTCACAGGTGTTCCCATCATTGTGTAAGTTTTTCCTGAACCTGTCTGTCCATACGCAAAAAGGCAGATGTTGTATCCTCTGAATGCACCTGACAACACAGAAGTGCCAAGGTCCTGGAACACCTGAAAAGACCAAAAGAAAAAAAAAAACACTCCATGAATAATATGTCTCATTATAAACACTCTTCATTACTTGCAGATCTTGCCCCTTTAATGACTCCATTGGAGCAAGGATCTTCACAGTATTTGTCTTTCGAATTTATCAGACTCAATGTTAAGTGCTCAACATTCATTTGTTAGATCTTTCTTACAATACTAGTATGCCAAGCACAGTGGTTTGAAGTGCGGGAAAACATTGGGTTGTTGATACGGAGGATGAAGAACAGTGATGAAAGTGTGAAAGACAGATGTTTGTAGATCTGTAGTCCAGAGGGTAGGATCTGGGGGCAAACTGAATGAGACTGGAGTCAAGCAGTATAAAGGACTAAGAAAATACAGGATGCATCATCTTGCAGTAAATGGGAGAAAGGCAATACTGTGCCCACTTCAGAGTATCAACATTGAATGAATTCAGGAATTTTGCATGGCTCATTGTACACAGAAGTGGCCTAAAACCAGCTTGAGTACTCCATATCAATTTCAAAACCCATAGCTTACATGGTAGAACCTCTTACAACAGGGATAAATGCAGCCTAGAGAAGTATCTTGATTCTCTGATAGTTTCCTCCTTAAGAGTTGTCCTCCTTTCTGAAGGTTCACAATGGATCTTTGAGAGTTAATAACAGAGGTAAGCATAATAAAATGAAATCTTCCCAAGGTGGCAAGCCTTTGGGATAGCAATGCTAACAACATCATCTGGACATTGAAGTTGATTATTTATAACAACAGCATTTTACTTCTAGCTCTGTTGTTGAAACTTTTGTGTGACATTGTGCAACTCACTTATCATTGTCACAGTTTGATTTTCATACAGATAAAGTAGGAATAATACTATCCATTACTAGAAAATTGTGAGATGTTCTTACTAGTATTCACAAAGTTCCTTGCGATCTTAGAATATCCAAAGCAATTTAAGCCAACTGTGGAAATTATTGGGCACTCTCTCCACATACATTGGACTCCCTGAAAGAAGAGCCTCTAACTCCAAAGTCTCAGTAAAAAAAAGCAAGCTTACATTTACTCTCTATTAAATACACATGGCTACTCAGAGACTTTAATACAAATATGTTTTAAATTAGACCTTTTTGAATTAGGCCTTGAGAAAAAGATGTATAATACAACTAAAGCTGAATAACTATGAAAACAGTGACAAAACACTAGGATGGTAAAGCATAAGAAATGAGAATTTCAAAAATTACTTACTGAACTTCTATTAAAAGCTGATTTGTACTGTTTTGTGTTTGTTCTTTCTGGTAAACTACTCTCTCCTTTTGTGAGGATAAATTACAATTCACTTAAGTGAATATAATCTCAGTTTAGTCAGAAAAGCCTCTTTGTTTTAGTGTATTGCAGAAAAAAATGGAAAAGTAAAGCATAGCAATGAATTTATTACTTGTTTAAAAATGAAGGAGAGTAATTGAAACCAAAGCTTTTCCTGTGCTAATATCAGAGGCATTAGTCCAAATACCCATCAGCAATAACAGCTGCAGATTATACAAAAAATACTACTATTTATCATTCAGGATATACGTACTGGCATATTTCATGATGTGATAGATTGAATCATGGGTTTTCTTGATCACAAGGAGGGGAGGGAAAAAAAAAAAAAAAAAGATTCTTCTGGGATTCTTCCAAGTCTCACTTCTTAAATGTAACTTCAGTAAGATGAGGCTTTCCAAAGAACATGAGTTGGATATGGCTTCCTGCAGAGAACATGGCATTTGGCTGGGAAGACTATGTCTTCCCTGCACAGCTGCTCTGCGTGATTGGCACTGTACAGTTTGTTCCATGCAAGAGTGCCTTCTTTCAACAAGGCCCTAACTGGCTTTGCAATGTCTTTTCCCTGCACTTGCTCAGCTGTATGTGGCTCACATCCCATGGTGATCTGCGAAACATTCTACAATTTATTACTTGTCAGCAGTTCTAATAGTGGAAAAAAACATGCCTTTCTGAAGAAGTTATGAGAGGGCATTAAGACAACTGTTATCATTCAAGGTACTTTGCCGGCATTCCTTGTGGATTAATTCCAACTCGGCATATTCTGTGATTCTGTGAATGTGGCCATGTTCCAGTTCAAATCTAACAAACCCTGAATCATACAACTCATTGCAGTACAGGTGGGAGAAAAAGATTTGGTCTAAAATGTTGTTAAAATGTCCTAATCATGCAGCTTAGGCATACCAAAATACTGCCCAAGTTGCTGTAATATGAACATATTTGGGGGTGAGACTGTTTTTTATTAGATAATAATCATTTACATTATGTCTAACAACAGGTCACTTGAACATTTCAAACCCTATTTCAATGCTTCATTAGAAGTTACCAGAAGTAGTGTATATTATGAAGAAATGGAATGGGCTGCCTTTATTCTGTGATAGCATCTCTCTTACAGTAAAAAATGCTTTAATTTTGAAGATAATGGGGGCACATTCTATCAGAAATGCAGGTTTGGCGATATGAATTTCCCCAGTATAAAACTTCCCTTTCTTAATCCAGTCAGAACCGGAATTGCAAAAGGAAACAAAAACCAGTTGTTTTACTTGACAGTAAATTGTCTGTTGTACTTTGAGGTTTAACATGTTGGGAAATGAAAGTTTTCCCAAGTCACTCAAATGAAGTCTCGGGGTAACATGAAAAAAAAAAACAGTAAACTTCCAGGTACAGTATGTTATGCCACATTTGCAAATTTAAGGGAACAACATTGATAAATAAGGGTGTCCAGGCATTTGGGTTTTTTCCTCCTAAATTATTTCTGGTAAATAATATTTGCATTTTTTTTAAAGAACAAAGAACAGGCAGAGACCAACTTTGACTGAAGTGGAGGAGAAGGGAGGAGAAAGCAGAAGAGAGAATTCTACACCTTTTAGGAGCAACAAGCTAATAGTAGTTTATCAAATCTTATTTGTACAGTAACTGTTTTCTTATTTGCCAGTGTCTGAAATGGTTAATATTTAATATTAAAATTAGGAAACTAATCTTTGAAATTTCAGAAATTTAAAGGGAGTTTGTTTGGTCAAGGCAAAAAGACAGGAATTTAAAAAGGGTTTTAGAATGAATAAAATCGCTACTTGTTATAGGAATAGTCCACAAGCATCAATATCGACAAACAACTCATTTAAACCAAACAAGTTTTACTGTAAAAACTCAACAGTCCAATTTCAATTATTCAAGAAATTCAAGATTTACCACGCATACAGGAAAACAGAAAACTTCCTTAACAGTAGATAGAAAGCTTCAGAGCACCAAGACAATTGCAGCAGATCCAGCTACAAAATGATCTTAGTATAAAAAAGGTGCTATTATTTATTATACAAACAAAATCACTCTCAACCAATATGTCAGGACAGTTGAAGAAACTGCACAAAATCTAAATGGCTCAGTCCTGCAGTATGTGTGTGCCACAGTCTCCACTATGAACTACAGATATGCTGTATCTCATACTTTGTGTGTTTTCCTTCCAAAACCTTGCCCCCTTCAAGCTGTTACTATTTGGATTACAACTAAATTCTTTTTAACAAAATTGCTGCTACATCTCAGATGTAGCATCCAAGAATAGATTTAAGGTGAAAAAATATTTAATGAAACAGAATTATTATACTAAACAATTTCTGCCAAAATAATGAAAGCCTTGGTTCCCAAACTTTCATAAACTCCCCAAAATTAATTTAAATAAAAAAGCAGAAACAGGATGCAAGGAAGGAATATGTGAAAACAAATCTAGGGAGTAGTTCCAATAATGCAAGGCTTTTTCTGCACATGTTTTCTCTTAAAGAATATTAAACAAATGTCAGCTGAAGGGCTTTCTGTACATGGTCAGAGAAAGCAGAAGTAAATGGAAGCACATTATGCTGATCAGTTGCACAGAACCCTCTACTGTGACATTAGGATTACTTAAGCAACATTACTTTTCGGTTTGAATGGAATAAAGAGAAGGGGGGGAAAGGCATCGGTTGGTTAGTTTGGGAACATTTCTTCTCTCTTGTTAAGAGACCACAGCTTCACAACTGTGAAGCTCTCTCTATCCTGCCTTTTCAGTTTCTTTTTCCCAGTCAAACCGGAAGCAGGGCAGTGAAAGGACAGCTTCTCTCCAGCTCAAGAAGCTTGGCCCGTGGCAGAGGCATTTGCACCAGAACTTAAGAGACAGTTGTGTTCTTGGCTCTGCCAACAGGCTTCCTGCATGTCCTTAAATCCTTTGTGCTTTAATTTTCCCTGTGAGAGAATACAATGATTGCTTTGTTCATCTTATCAGCTGTGATTTTTTTCCAGTGGAAAAACTGTCTGCTCTGTGTGGTGATGTACATACACACATGAAATTTAACAGCATGACAGTTCAATCTTGAAGGTATTCAAGTGGAATCGTAAAATAAAAATATTAGAAAAAGTCCCAAATAATGTATGAGAAATATATACTGTTCCTCTTGGAAGAGACGGGAAGAATATAAGTAACACTGATTCGAGCGAGTGTAGCTTTATATTCCTGCCCTTTTATCACTGAATTATATAATAATGAAAATACATCTTATCGAATCATAAAAAAACCTGTCTCCTTTTGAAAAAGAAAAAAACAATCTGTGCTTACCACATCAATCTAATTTTTAAATGTTCTGATAGAACCTAAACTTTTAAACCTTCCTAAGTGCTTCATCACCAAGGGCACAACTCCACCCTCTGTTTTCTTTTTTTTCCCTTTTCTTTTTATTAAATTGCTGATATTCTACTGTAAATGTCAATCTGTGTATTGTCATCTCCCTGTACAGAAACAGTCCTCTCTGATCTCTCTTTTTCTGCCCAGCAGGGATTCCTATTTTGTTATCACTCATTTATAGAAGAGCAATTTGTATGTAACAGCCATACAATCCAAACCCCACAACATTTGACACTGTATCAATATCTGATTCTGCTCAGTTCAGCCTTACTTGTCATGATAAAGCTTTCTACACAGAAAAACACCTGTCAATTTTTTACTTTATTAATGACTGCTTTAGGATTCACACATAACATTTTGTGTTCTATGTAAGCTTTATTCTGGTATTTCATCTGCCCATTAAATCAACATAGGCAAATCCTATCCATTAAGGAATGCACAAAATCACTTCCCTTTAGTAAATTGTGAATTAGATGTTAGGCTTGGTAATTTTCTCCAGGAGAACAGCAATATTTGTTAGGGAGATGCGGTGAAAACATTCTCCATCTTTCCTCAAAAGCTAATTGTTACAAACTGTCACTATTTAGAAGTGACTATAGGAACTATAGTCTAGTTTTATAGGAACAGGACTGTTTGTCTTAGGGAGCTGTTTCTTTTTCTGATCTATAGAGGTGGATCACCTGGCTGAAGTCCAGACTTGACTCCTCAGTCTGTGAAGATATTCTGTGAAACAGAATCATCACAGGTGTTCTATTTTTCCAAGACCTCCATTCAATTTATGTAAAATAGTCCCTACAGACACAGTTACTTGGATATATATAACTTCTCATGTACATCAAAGGAATATTCAGAGCAGTTGTATAATTCTGGGATTTCCAGTCAAGGCTTGAGGAACACATCCTGACAAAACTTCCCAGCTAAAGAACACTCCTTGTCTGCTTTTGAGCACTTCTTCCCTTAATATAAGTCTGTCATGCCACAGTTGCAATAAAGGATGTGGGTGGGCAGGTATGTGTCAAATGTACCAAATGTTAAAAGAAACCAACATATTTAAAGACCAGACATGCTCAAAAAACACAGTTTTTTTGATTATGCCTACCTTCTGCAAAGGAGTGAATTACACTTTTACCAAAGGCAATGAAAGATGACTCTGTAGTATCATTGTATTATGTAGCTCTTTAGATAAAAACTGCAGTAAGCATCCTTAGGGAAAGGAAGGAGAAAATTACAAGTAAATAGCTAGCTACACACAACCTGCCACACTGTGCCTACAAACCACTTAATGAGCAGATGAGCAAGTAAGTGGTTTGTTTCTCTGTCCCAGGAACCTGGGACTGCAGGTTTGAGTGCTGCTCTATTCACATTGGTGCCTGTTTGCTGGGTTGGATGTCAGAGGTGCAGATTTCATTTCTGTGCTGTGCATCTTCACCAGCAGAACAATAACGTGGTGACTTACACTAGGGCCAGCAATATACCATGTAGGAAAAATTTTCCCGAGTGAATTCTGGGCCAGATCACTCAATAATGGAACCACAGGGAAAACTAAAACTTCATCTTTCCTAAAGGTCTAAAAAAGGCTAATGTCACAGCTGGAAGAAGCAACACAATGCTCTCTGCAGTCACACTGTTTTACTCCACCAGGGCCAGAAGATGTTTTAGACATCCCATTCCTCTGGCCCAGATATTACTTCATGCCAGAAAAATAATGTAATTTGTCACTTTAAATGTTGTGATACCATAATTATCTGTGCCTGAATATCTACCAAAAAAAAAAAAAAAAAAAAAAAAAAAAAGCAGGGCAGCTTTACTGATATTGTCTTAAAAGAAGCAAAATAAATACTGTGAGATTTGTTAGTTGGATGATTTTTTTATACTGAATTATATCTCTCTTACAGTGAAGAGAGTAAGGAATACATAATGGATTATAATGAAGTTATAAATATCCTACATTTTCTCCCACTGCTGCTAGCTCTTGGCTAGGATCCCAGGTCATTAGCGGATGTCTGTTACTCCATGTGAAAGGAAAGAAAAACAACATTAAATTACTAATTTTTTCTCGTTTAAGACAGTGGGGACAAATATCAAGTCTCAGCTGTGTCTCTGAAAATAAATGGCCATTAATTTTGTGAGAAGACAGAGGATGGAGATGGAAAAAAGATTGTTCCTTGACTTTATTACAAGGAGGTAGGAGGAAAAAAGTAGTGATCCAAATTTTTCAGTTATTCAGTAAGGTCTAACAATTGTTTCCAATATTCAGACAACAGAACAATGACACTATCGAGATTAGATTTCTGCCTTTTTTCCCTTCAGCTGAAAACGGGTATTTTCTTCTCATGTATCTGCTAGCTCAAGTTGATATTTTTGCTATTAGATCACCAGCTCTTAAAATTACAACACCGCAAAACAATTCTTAAGCCTATAAAATACACTTTTCTAGCAATAAGCTAATTTCTTCACCTTTATACAAGAGACCAAAAGAAAGTAAAAATTAAGTAAACAAGATGACAAGACACTGAAAATATTAACTTATATCAACAATTTTTTAAAAAATACAAGTATAAATTCTACAAGGCAAATTCTTTTTGTAAAACAATCAGCAACAACTGAATTTCAATGGTACTCAGAACTGATAGGCTTCACTTCATACTTCTAAAAATAAATTTCCTGTATTTGGCATTATTTAATCTGGGTGAGCCTTGCAAGAGCTCATGGAACTCACTAGTGCTTGGTCTCAAATATCAGTTTTTTACAACTGCAACTATTTGTATACAGTAACAGTTTCAATAACATGTTTTGAGCTTCAGAATAACTTAAGTTGGAAAAGACCTCTAAGACCATCGAGTCCCATCAGAAATGTAACAGTGCCAGGTCCATGCCAAACCATATCCCTAAGCGCCATGTTTCTGCATGTTTTAAATACCTCTAGGGATAAATGAAATATAAGTAATAAAATATCAACAATAAATAAAAGGTCACATCCTGAAAAACTGAAAACCTGATTTTAAGAGTTGCACTGAAAACTGACACTTAAAAAAATAGTCACTTCAGATTTTAAAAGACTTTAAAAGGCATAAAAATAAAGCAATGAAAGTTACTTGAATGCAGTTTCATTTTAAAACTGATTTTTCACTGTCCAAGCTCAGAACTAAAAACCAAATAAAAAGCAACTACTATAAAATTTTCCACTTTATACTCAAATTTATTGTTAACAGTATAAGCAAAAAGCCTTCAGATTTTTTGCAATAATTTGTTTCCCTTTAGGAGTATATACAGTCTTACCTGCCAAGGTTGGGATTGAAGGATCCATCTTTTGCTTGAAGCTATCAGCAGCAGTTAAGCCAAGAAAGGAGTAGTTTACCATGTTCTCTTATTCTGGTGCACTGTTAGTCTCATCAAATTAATCCAGTAAAAAAAATCCTTTACTCAAGTTGTTACAGATGTATTAAAGAAAGAACCAAAATGTAACCTGATTCTATACTACAATATAGATATATATTTTGTTTATAAATTGGAATATTAACCAAGCTGTATCAGTATTTTTTGTAAATAAAACAATTCTGGTAATCTATTCTTTACAACCAAACAATTATATTTATGATGTTACTACACAAACCAGGAGCACTGCAACTTTATTACAAAAGTTCCTTATTTAAAAGAAATTATGCCTCCATAATTGGAGAGATGAGAAGGTTTAAAGGAGATTTACTATTGAAACACAGCAGTTGCTTCTACTTTTGCTTTTCACAGGAAATAAAAAAAAAATTAAAGTATTCCTGCTAGTTTCAGGCAACAGACTTTGGACTGTATCTGTTTTAATCATCAGAGGGATGTTTTTTTCGATTGCTTGCTTGCTCAGAATAAAGACATAAAAGCACGTGCCTTCTAATAGAAAAGTCTGTCCAGCTTTTAGACATTTGCGGGGCTTTTTGCCAAATAAGTTGGGAAACAGATACTCACCAACCCTACCTGCACACATAGAGGTTTCATCTCACACTTACTCAGTATCACCAGCTGTCTTCATTAAGCACAGTTCGGAAGGGAGGGATCAGATATCACTATTCCCACAGGCACGGAGGCACACACAGAGTCATGGCTGCTCATGGCTTGGATGGGTGCACTGTTCATTGGGTAAAAAACTGGCTGAATGGCTGGGCCCAGAGAGTGGGGAATGCAGTTACATCCAGGTAGTGCCTGGTCACCAGTGGTGTTTTCCAGTGCTGCTTAATATCTTCAGTGACCAGGACAAGGGAATTGGGTGCACCCTCAGTTTGCAGGCGACATTAAGCTGGGTGGGAGAGTCGATCTGCTAGAGGGCAGGAAGGCTCTGCAGAGGGATCTTGACAGATTGGATCGATGGACCAAAGCCAGTTGTATGAGGTTCAAGAAGGTGAAGTGTCTGGTCTTGCACTTGGGCCACAACAACACCAGGCATGGCTATAGGCTGGGGGATGGAAAGCTGCCTGGAGGAAAAGAACCCAGGGGTGCTTGTTGACAGCAGCTGAACACAAGCCAGCAGTGTGCCCAGGTGGCCAAGAAGGCCAATGGCATCCTGGCCTGTACCAGAAATAGTGGGGGCAGCAGGACCAGAGCAGTGATTTTCCCCCTGTACTCAGCACTGCTGAGGTCAGATCTCAAATGCTGTATACAGTTTTGAGCCCCTCACTACGAGAAGACATTGAGGTGCTGGAACATGTCCAGAGAAAAGCAATGAAGCTGGTGAAGAGTCTGGAGTATGTGTCTTACAAGAAGAGGCTTAGGGAACTGAGGTTGTTTAGCCTCAAGAAAAGAAGGCTTAGGGAGGACCTTAGTGCTCTTTACAACAACAAGAAAGGAGGTTGTATTAAAGAGGGTGTCAATCTCTTCTCCCAGGTCAAGTTACAAGACCAGAGGAAATGGCCTCAAGATGTGCCAGGGGAGGTTTAGATTGGATATTAGGAAAAATTTGTTCACTGAAAGGGTGGTGAGGCATTGGAATAGGTTGCCCAGGGAAGTGGTGGAGTTACCATTCCTGGAAGCGTCCAAATGATGTGTGGATGTGGCAGCTGGGGACATGGTTTAACTTGGACATGGTGATGCTAGGTTGGATGTGATGATCCTGGAGGTCTCATCCAACCTTAATGATTCTATGATTCCACAGAGTAGCTTGGGGTGAAAGGGACTTTTAGAGGTCATTTAGTCCACTCCAT
>JAWWLV010000179.1:26693748-26714121 GCA_035041135.1 Platyrinchus mystaceus | reverse complement strand
TGACGAGCTCCATCTGCCCGGGGGAGTGTCCCTGAAGCAGGACCGGGAATCGAACCTGCGACCACGGCGATGAGAGCACCGCATCTTAACCGCTAGACCAGCAGGGGTCCCCTTTTTTAATTGTAAAATATACAAAAATCACAAGGTTTGTAGAAGCAGAAGGTTTGTAGAAGGTTCACTGCTACATGCACAATACTTGACAACCCAAAGAACTTATCATTTTTTTCTTTTAAGTTGCTGAATGCACTTACAGATCCTTTCAATATTATTTAGTGAATTACACTGACTGCCGATGGTAAAGAATGTGCTCTGTGTATCTAGTAAGCAACAGTCAGTGCCTAGCTGGGAAACAGAATCGGTGTGCATGAGCACTAGCAGATTGAACAGTCAGAAAACATTTCACTTCTTTGTTTCTGAAACAGTTTATTGCTTTCCCTCAGCTTGTTACCAATACTCAGCTGAATCCTTTCTTGTGTACTCCTATTTAGGCTTCATATTTGAAAAGTATCTGCATTAGGTTACAGTTGCCTATGAATGTCTTCAACTATACAATTATTTCTATTAATTAACTCAATGCCTCAGTTACTGAAAAGTATTTTAGTTTCCCCAAAATAAAATGGCTTTAATATTATGCAATATATATGTAAATTATGCAATATATATGTAAATTGAAAATCAACTTGACTCTTTTTTGTCTTCCAATAAAGCCTGCTTTGAAGTTTGCAATTATTCACAATAATTCCTAGAGAAGCTTTCTGCAGAGGAATCTTGGTATAGTCAGAAAGAACGACCTTATTCGATCATAAACTGAACACAGCAGCTGCATTGCTGGCAGAAGATATATCGCATGCACTCACGGTGGTTTCCCTGCCTCCAACATAATCCATTATATACCGATCCAGTTATTGCACAAAAAGCCTTTTTCCTATAGCACACTCTCCTTTTCACTTCTGTCTCACTCTGTTTTGGAGAAAAAAAAAAACTCTTGTGGATGGAATGCTTTCTGCTTTTCAAATATTTTGTGCGAAAATGCCATTTACGCCCACAGCCACCACCGCCTTCTCTTTCTCCCGTCTTTTACACCAAGATGGGGGGGGGACAGAGAAAAAAAACAAATTGAAGACTTTTTCAAGATATGTAAATTAGAGCTTTATTGTTTTATACTTTTTTACAATTAGGTGCATATGCCAGATAGGTTTTGATTTTTGTCTTGATAATTCACAAGACAATTAAAAAGTTGAATCTCACAGGGAATGCAGAGAGGCAAGAAAGTGTCACAAACTAACAGAGGCAAGGTCTCTCAGGTAAAGTTCTTCAGAAGCATGACTATGTTTGCACTTTTTAAAAAAAAAGAGGAATGAGTACAGTGACTTACTTTGATGAAGTGTTGGAAAATGTGTTGCAATATTTTCCTTGCAAACAATACAGTTGTGTAACTTTTCTAAACTTTTTCGGTTAACATGTAAAACAAATAAACAAAAACATTGAAAAACAAAACAGAAAATCTATTGCTATACTGGAAATCTTGCATATTCAAACTAACATCTTTCTCTATTCGCTTTTCAGTTACACTCTTATAATCAGGTAAGAAAATCATCTGCTTGTCTGCCCTTTTCCCCAACTACTTTTCTTAGCTGGAAGCAGTATAAAACCCAATTATGCTAGGAAGTCAGATATGATGGAAAGCATTTAGGATACTTTTTAAACAAATAAGAAATTAAAAAAACTGTTTACAGGGCTCACGTGTGTTCACTCACATGAGCCATCAGTAAGTCCCATTTCTGCTTTCAGAGCACAGAATAATTTTCCCAATGAGTACATTTATAAACAAAGACAGAAAAAAATAGATAATGTGTCTGAAAATAAAGGAGTTCCTTCTAGACACACATGTGGAACGGACAGACAGGCAAAGAGAGCCTGTGTCACCTATTACATGAAGTTAAGATATAAACAACCCTTAACTGAGCACACCGTTTTGCTTTTGAACAGGCTTGTAAAACCCTCTATGGTCCAAATGCACAAAGGAAGTGCAACAAAAAAACCCCAAAACAAAACAAAAAAAAGGATCACTGTTATTCTTCCACTTACATTAGTAAGCCAATGCTGAAGAATGGAAGCGGGGGTGGAGGGTGAGGAGGTCAAGAAATTAGGAGCAGTTACTGGCATCTGCAATAAGACTTGCTTTCAAACCCTTACTGTTTTCTCACTGTAAAACCATCCTGATTTATTAAGATAATACTTTTCTCATGTGACACATGACAATGCAACTTCCACATACAAGGAAATCCATATGAAATACTGAAACCAATACTTTTTTTTCCTCTGATAGGCAGAGACTTCTCATCAAAAAGACAATGTAATCATTCAGAGGAAAAGGTTCAAGAGTATATCATCACTCAGCTGTTTATAACCACCTATGTGCACTCTCATATTTCTTAGATTTACAAAGACAGTTATCTTTTTGTTTGGTCATGGCCTTTATGGTCAAGGGCTTTTATGAATGCATTTTAGAAGGGCCAATGAGGGTCACAGTATTACTGGAAATGGTAATATTGAGAGAGATGCTGAAAGAATATTCATATATATTCATATATATTCATAATACCTGCATAAACTTAATGTACAATGTCAAAGGAAAATAAATCGTTATCAAGTCAAGCCCAGAAGTGTGACATTCCTAGATCAAAATGAATACTGTTTATTTAATTCTTTAGAAGGCCTGAGGTAAAAAATGTTAAAGTCTAAATTGTGTTTTCCCTTATTGCATTATCATCTCCATTTAACTGATGCACTCGGGTACAAAAAGCTAAGCTTGAGATGTAAAAATGTTTCAAGAAAAACCAGTTGGAGATTTGGATCCCATTGAAATCAGTGCAGGTTGTGAACTTAAACACTATTCTGGATTTCGCTATCTCTACCATTCAAAGCCTATTAGTCATGGAATGTATTGCTCTTATCAAAAGGAACAGATTGCTACACATCAGCCATTATGGCAACTGCTGTGTGTAAATACCTGCTTGTACATCCTGTGGGTCAGTCTGCCCACCGCAGTTACTGTGCGTGCACAATAACCGGATGGGAAGGATGGCTGGAGGGAAGCTGAGGACTGAAGCTGTAGCAACCAGCTACAAGAATACTTAATGCCTGCATTTGTTCCTGCAGCCCTAAGAATACTCTTGTGCAAAATACCCTTAATAATTTGTTTAACTGTGGTTACATTAGATCAAGCTGAAACTTTTTTTTTTTTGCCAGTAGGATTTAAATGAGCATTTACGTAGGTTTTGCAACTGTTTTAGACATTCTCTTTTGCTTCGTGGAGCTAAACCAGGCTGGGGAAAGATCCATTAAGAGCTATTTTAGGTTTTACAAAGGAAACTCAAAAGATTGAAATAGACTGTTCTACACCAGACAAAAACTTATTTAAGTTTAAATTTACATGTTTTTTTCTGAGACAACTATAAATGTCTCACAGCACGTACATATTAACTTCCACATTCAACCAGCAGAATAAATCACAAAGACTGAATGTTCCTGTAAGAATAAAAATCACAACCCTAAATATGATTATAATATCATTATCACACAGCATTTTTACTGTAAATTGGAAATAAGTCATGAACCTCTAGTAAAGGATAGTCCCATAGTATAGAACGGCCAAAGAGTGACAGATTTCCAACACTGTCTTTGAAAAACAATCCTGAATTACACACAGCTTCCTGAAGACATCTGTGGAGGAAGAGGGCAGGGGAGAGGGAAGCAATAATTGCTTTTATAAAAAATGCCCCCCTTTACTAAAAAAAGGGTTTGTATCATATAGAATTCACCTCCCCCCAAAAAAACCTCAGTTTTTTAGAATTCAGGGAGACATGGGGAAACTATTTGATTGTTTGCAAGTGGTAAAGCCCAGGTGCAGACAATCAGCATTTTCCCTCTGCGAGACTGAACTAATTCTGCAGCAACCTGGCACAGAGAAAATCAACAGTTTGTCTCAAAAATGGCAGGAAAATGAACATCACATTTCTCTGGTCCTACACAATTTTTTGATACTCAGCTTCTTTCTCTCTGCCATTCAGCTCTGGTGCCTGGCTCATTCCTTCCTACTTCGAAGGATTTAGCAGATCTATTTCTTTTCTTTCTTCCCACAGTAGCTGGTAGGTCTGGTTGATTTAGCCAATTACTCTTCTCTTATGGTATTTCTTGATTTCTTTACTCTGTTTATGCATCAACAAACCCACTTAGGAAAAAAAGAATTGTCTAATTTTCTTTAAAAGGAGAAGATAGACTCTCCTTTGGAAAGAATTGCACACCTGTGAAAGCAGATGAAAACCTAAACTCATTATCAACACAAAGTATTCAAGTGCCCAGTGAGAAAACAAAAGCAACAGGCCCAAGGATCTCAAACTGGTCACATAAAAACAGAGGTCACATTGTAAAATTTGGCTTATTCGGAAAATGAACACAATGCTTGCATAGCTGACCTATTCCAAAAATCTTATATTTTGTAAAGAATTTATGCATCTTCTAAAGGAAAACTAAGAATTCAGTTCACTTACACTTGACTTCTAAATGAAGGTTATAAATCACTGGATGATCATTGGAAACACTGTGTATGTTCATAGTTCACCACAGTCAGGCAAGAAATAAACAAAAAGAAACTCTGGCTCCTATCTAATTCCTCAAATGTTTCAAATGAGAAAATAATCATAAATAACGGTAGACTATCCACTTGTACCTGAAGCCATCTTCTAAAACCAACCACTATCCAGCAAGTTATATCTGCTTAGAAGCCTATTTCCCACACATCAACAGTGATGTATTCTTCTGTCAGTAGTCAAAGCTTTGTTTTTAATTTAGCAAACTTTCCTCTATTCAGAGACACAAGGCTGCTTACATTATTTCTGTAATGCCAATCAAGAAAGCTTGTGTACATCATGATACAAGAATTACTTTTTAAATTCAAAATATGTAGACAATAACACTTAAAAATAATTCATATTTTTGATTGTTTGCCCCAGCTTTTTTAAGGGGAAAAGCACTTCTGATTTCAGTGCTATTAAAAAAATAGAAGTAAAGTCATATAATCTGTCACATGGACATTGCAGATTTTACTAAATTTGTTCAGTTCCTTTTCAGTTTACTGTATTGCAAGATTTGCTCTCCCCCAAATTAAAGTGAAAAAATACCTTCCGCACCTTTTTTTTTTTTTTTAATTAAAAAGACTAAAGTGAATGTATTAGGAAAAACACAAAAGGTGGACTACATGTATTCTCATTTTGGAAAATACATGGAAAGTACAGGTGGCAGAGAAAGCACCGTCTTCATAAACAGAACAATAAATCCAAACATTTGAAAGTACTTACACGTGTGACCCAAGTCCATTACAAGTACCTTTGAAGTATATGATCAAAATATACAGGGAATAAAATGTACTGTGTGTAGTCATCTCTGAAATACAGGAGACAGGAACCTGAAGCATACAATGTTAACATCTGGAAGGAACTATAAGAAGTATGCAGAGAAGTAGATTGCATCTTTAAAATCCTAATTTTACTTAAAAAGAAAATTTTTACTACCATTTCCAGCCCTCCCACTATTGTTACATTGTCACAGAATCCTTAACAACTGACAAAACTGTTAGGACTTCATTTTTATACACCCATATAGAGGACAAAAAGAGACAGTTTACTAAAAGACAGCATTCTACAAAAATGAACCCGAAGACAGATACTTTTATCTACTTTTCATCCTCAACCAATACACCAATCACATATGATAGCAGTTGGCAGGACATCTTCAAGGGAAAAGTGGTCCAAGGTCAGCTCATGAAAGAAAGCTTTTACTGGATGACAGTGGTACTGAATCTCCTTTGGCTATTGATACCATCTTTGTTGAAGTTTTTAGTGAAGCTTAGAAACTTCAAACTCATCACTGAATTAATGATTCAAAACATGGAATTAATACAATAAATCTTGTTCAAACAGTTGAACAAACATGGCAGAAAAATGCACAAAAGCATGGTAAGACTGCAGTATCCCACCAACCTCTTCTCAAGAACATATAAAGTATATTTTACTGGTTCTACAATCACAAAGACTGTAAAAGACTGCAAAAAGCCCAAGAAAGTAGCTCATGACTCCAGGCCTTTCAAAGCACCAATCCATTTTTTAACTTCTCTTAACTCATGAAAAATGTCTGTCTAAGCTCCAGCAGTTACACGGAGCAGCCCTGGATATCCTTTCAGTCAGCATCAGGCATAAATAAGAAAACTACTGCCCACTTCTTAATGTTCTATGGCCCAGGAGTTCATATTTCCCCCTCAGTCTCTTTATTGGATAAAAATGGATTGCATGATAAAACGAGGTTCTCCACAGAGTCTGAAATACTGACTCAATCCCAGCAATGAAGCTGCAGTGTTTATGTTGCACTTTACATTCTTTTTCAGTCACACTTGTATTTAATAACAACAAAACCAAAAATTTATGGTTTGTAGTCAATATTTATACTTTCCATTTGGCAGTTCTGATAAATTTTCATACCGAGTAGAGACAAAACTGACTTGGCAGACTGTATTTATCAGCGTTTCATACTAAACCATTTCAGCTAGAAAGCCAACTGTATTTGCAACAGTTTTAAGAAGCTTCTAAGTGTATTACGAGGTTGGTGGGAGCACCAACAGTTCAAAATTTAAAGATTTGTTATCTGTAATCCCTAAAGTTTATCTAGTGCTGAGTACTTTAGAAAGACAATTTTCTTTTCTAAACACTAAATACACTTTCTAAGTTCCCAAAACTTTGTCCACACTACTGTAACAAAAAGGAAATGAAGCACAGTCAAGACTTTAATCTATAGTTCTGGTAATTGCAAAATTTGACATTTTTTTTTAAATATCAACTTCCAAAAGTAAAACAATCCTGTGCTCATCACTACTAGAAACATAAGTTTTACAGAACTAACTTGGTCTTAAGTGATAATTTCTGTGAAAAGCAACACAATTATACAGATCAAAATTTCAGGAACGGTTGTACTGACAACAGATGAAAATTAAATTATACAAGTCCGAAGACAAAACAGCACTAAAAACTGATTTTAATACTGAAATATGTGGTCATATGCACACATAATGAAAGATTTGGATAGGTTTGCTGTGTACTGTATTTATTTATAGATTTAATAATTCCTTGTTTATTATCAAAGAGTTGTGATCTCACCCTATTTTAATACCAAATCCTTCAATCTTCTTTCTAATCAATCAAACATTGTATCTTGTAGCTAGGATAAGTCTCCACTAATTATAAGATTTCTGATGCTTTGTCAAGGAAAAGAGCTCTGAACAATATACTATAAGTAAAATTAACTACCATTAAAGATGTGATTACTTCACTGTTGATCCTCTCAAAACAATCACCTCAGCGCTCTTGCTTTCCTTCAGAGCTTTCTCCCCCAGGTCCTGATTCCCGCCCCTGAAAAAATTCTCATTTCTAAGCTAGAGTCCTCAGATCATCACCACTAATGATCACTACCAAATTTAACATATCTAATGAAAGCGTGAATTAGTTGACAAACAAGGGTATTGCATTCCTACTGCACCTACCTAAGGAATAGAACATGAAATCTCATGTATCCTACATCTCAATCTCTTCTTGATATATGACAACAAAAGTCAAAGTGGGATGGGAAGCCAGGTGTGAGGAACAGCATCACTCACCATTTCCTGAGATGCATACTTTGGATCTTCAGGATCAACTGACCAGTAGCAGTAATCAAAGCTGAAGGCCACAGTTTTTTCTCTTGAGTCCCAACTGCTGTCAAGTCTACTGTCAACCTGACAATAAAAGGAAAAAGACAGAAAGACCAATTCACTCTGAACATGTTGACCAAAAAGCATATTTCAGATTAACAGGAAGTTTATTTAGGATCTGTATTATGGAAAAGGAATGGCAAATAGTTTAACCTCTTTATTCAATTTTCTTTGGTGCTTAGAGTGAACAGAGACATCCATGACAGACCTGCTGAAGCATTTTTACTGAAGGGTTCATTTACTGCAGCTAAGGTTCTCCAAGATGTACACAATAAACATAATTTAGCTGATCTTCATAAATTCTACATATTAGCAGGAAAGCTTTAACCCTTGGGGTATTTCTTTATCATTCTCCTGTTTCACTGAGAACTGCATCACAGAAATGAGGTGCTAGTTGAGAAGACAAATCCAATTTTCTCACTGCAGAGTTGGAAATGCAGGTTTCTTCCCTCATTTCCTCTTTGCTTTGTCATGGTAACAAGCTAATACTTCTGCCACTGGGACTGCACAGTCCAAACCTAACCTTTATGGGTTACTAACAACAACAATAAAGCCTTTCTAGCACAACAGTCAGAAATTATGTCTGAAATTAAGGGAATCGTGTAAGTCCCTCTGTATAGTCTTGGCCAAGTGATCCATAATAAAACGGATAAGCTTATGACCAAGGAACTATACATTGTTGATCTACTCACCAAAGGAGGAGAGTGATGAGTCAAAACATTACACAAAATTAACAACATTCACATGTAATTTTGACCTAATTGGTAACATATAACCTGTAATACAATCTACTATTGCAATAGCATAAGTAGTAAAAAAGGTTTGTTATAACTTGGTAGCCAAAACACTCAACATGGAGCCCCAAAAACTAGGGGTGACAACATTTGTCTGACAGATTACTGGATACAGGGTACTGTAAACACTGAACTCTGCCACCAGCTGTGAGGCTTATAAGGAAAATGAGTTTACAGGCCCATCTGACAGGCTTGTGTTTTTTTAAATCAAGAAAGAGCAAAGCAAAAGAGGACAGAAATAGTTTTAAATTATCTTTGAAGTAAAGGTTTTTTATGTATTTTAAACCCTTCATGACTCTAAAATTGTCACACTGAATTAAATACAACTAAGGTTTCCTTTAGTCAGAATTAATGCCTTAATGAGACTTTGGATCATCTATTACGACATTTTCAACAAGTCACAATTCAGAGAATTTTATACTATTACCTTTTATTTTCTTAGGTTTTCTGCAGCAATAAGCAGAAGACAGCTTGGAGCACTGCCTTCCTACAGCAATGTGCAAAAAACCAAAACAAAAATACTCTACCCCTCTACCTCAGGAGAAGCAGCCCCTACTCACACAGCTGATTTTTTCTTCTACTGAGAGGGTGTTTGTTTTGAACTACAAAGCGCACCTACCCTGGACACAACAGTGTGAACATTAGTATATAAACACTAATTTATAGTCTGACTTGGATTCATCAAATGCTGTCTAAATTTAGCTTATGCATAAAGCAAACTCCTCACCAATTACAAAACCTCAAGTGATGTGACATCAACAAGCCAGCCCCCGTATCTCCAAACAATCCTTCTTGGCCTGCTACGAGCAGTCTGCCTTGCTGCTGAGGTTTCCCCTGCATGCCAGGGCAGGCCACAGTTCCTCTTTAAACAAATAAAACACAGAAAGCTCTGGGTGTAACAAGGCCCATCTGGAGTCAGTCAGGCAGCTGCAGGGCCAGAGCCACGACCTGCCAGGATGGGCTCACCCAGGGGGACAGGCAGCCTCTCAGGCCCCAGACCTCACAGCCCTGTGGTGGAAACCAAAGCCTTCCCTGACTAAGCACCAGAAGAGACAGTGTCAGTCCAAGAGGATATGTGCCTCTTCGAGAGCTCTGTCACATGTTGAAGGAACTGGGGAAAAATATTTCAGAAAGTAGTGAGTCTCAGGCCCTGTAAATACAGCCTTTGAAAAGAGAAGATACAGAAAATTACACTTTACATCCACAAGATCTCTCATGCCCCTAATATTTTTCCCTCTTATTTCTTTAATAAAAAGCACTTGTAATCAATACAACAATAATTATAATGGAAAAAGGTAAATAGTTCAAATCCTTTCATCCAATTTCTGCCAAGGTTTCTCTTCTAAACTGAGTGCATTATTTCTCTTGAAACAGCAATCTGGAATAAGTGAATTACTTGCAGATATAAAAAAAAGAGATGAGACATAAAAAAGTCATCCATCTTCTGGGATCCCCACAGTAATCTCACAGTTCATTTATTTGAGTTTCAAGCAGAAACATTTTTGACAACACAGAATTGCTTTGCTCCTGTTCTATTAATTTAGTGAAGGACTGTGGCAGTTTTAAGCAGTTCAAGAGCCTAAAGCAGAAGGCTAGTTCCCAAGCACACTGGCTCCAGAACTCTCATGAAAGATGATGGCTACATTCAGTTTATTCTTACAGCTCTTGATCTTTTACCAAGGCCTGAAGTGTAGCTGAAGACATTTTGCTTCATTTCATGCAAATCAGTTGCACTCTGAGTGCAAATATGAGAGGAGGAGAAACATAGGGAAAGAAATTATCCAGATGTTAGTAAGATAAGCACAAAATCATAAACAATTTACTAACAGCTTTGAATGATGGCATGCAGCCAGATTGCAGAAGCTTTGACAAATATAAAATACAGACAACACGTTACATCCCTTGTCAAAAAAAACCCTCAAACCCGTACATCAACCCGCAAACCAAAACAATCCTCCCACATACTTCTGCTGCAATTGTTCTAGAGCTGTGCCAGCTTAAAATTTTCCCTTAATATTTCTATTAGAATCACCCAATAGCCAAGCAAACATAGAAAAGCAGGAGGATATCAGGATCCTTATATGAGAAAGAGAAGACAAACAGCATACCTTTACATTTCTGACTTTTGCCACTTTGTCATCAATTTCTACGATCACTCTTCCTCCTTCTGCAGTCTCTCTGGAAACAAAACACATTAAAAAACCCACAACATTTAAAATATGAAGAAACAGAAAGGTGCATGTCAGTTTTCTAAACTCCAGAAATTATATTCACAAGGAAGTAGAGTGGAACACTGGTAGACTGGCTATGCTTTGTGGAGTATGGATTCAGATCACACACTTGTGAGCCACAAGAGTTGTCAAGTCACACTGATTTTTACCACTTAATCCAGAGTGTTTGTTGTAGTCCTCAAAAAGCACTCTTTAGAAGAAAAAAACAAAAACAAAACCCAAAAAACTTCCCTGAAATGTAAATGGACAGGGTTGTTCCTCAAGTGCAAAGGACCATGCACTCATAAATACTAAAATTCCCACTGAAAGCAGCTATGACTGCCTATTACAGACAACTTCCACATCCAAAATTAGTCATATTAGAAAAAAAATGAAAAAAGGATGTGACCAAAGGAAAAAAAACCCAAACCACCACACCCCCCAAAAAAACCCCCAAACCAGAACCAAACAAAAAAACCCAAGCAAGCAAGCAACCAACCAAACCAACACAAAAACACCAACTTATTTGTGGACTGAAAGCATGATAGCTATTTGAGGATGTTCTTAATCTCTCTCAATAATTATAATGGATTTTTTTATATATAATGGGATAGAAATGAGGAAGAAGAGGTCAGTGCCCTATTTCTCTGACTTCAGTACTGAGAAGCTAAGAACATGAGAAAGACACTTTATATTTCTTCTATATTTTGCTTTGTGCTCTGATACTGACAAATCTTGTAAGCCGCAACTTTACCAGAAAGTTTTTTTTTAATGAAGCCTAATGCCTTTCTAAAGCCATAAGAAATTGATTTAGAAATAAAAATTTTGTTCTTAATGCAGTTTAGGCATGCTTTGTTTAAAATTAGGCTGAAGGTGTCATCTGGACCAATAGGTGTTCCTTTCCTTTTACTTTGCACGCAGAGAGGCCACGTGGTGTTCAGCACAGGGGCTAACAAACACTGTTCTGTTCTTGCTCCAGGATGCTGGGTTATACATCTGTCTTGGGGGGTTAAAACCAGTTTTCTCTGTATCATTGTATTCACTGGGATCTTCTTAGTAAATTGTAAGTCTGACTTGTAATCTCTCGAGTTGGGTTCATTTCTCCTGCTGGTTTACTTTTAAACCAGCACAGATGTATATATATATCCCCCTGATAATCAGCTGGATTAGTATCATCAGGTCAGTTAAAAACTAGATAAGCTAAAGCAAGACTTAGAAAATTCAAATCCAGTTGACATACACTCATTCATGGCTCTACATCTTCCTTTTAACAAATTTCCTTACATGTGCGCAGAAATGTTTAGTTCCTCACTGATTACAACCTGCTTTCACTGAGAACTTTAAATTTCAGGTGGCACAAAGCACAACAACCCCTTCCTGGGGTCTCTCCTCTCAGGTTCTCAGTTTTTACCCCATGCTTTCTGAACCAAAACATACTCTTTCCTTCACCGCCCCAGTATGATCTCAGCCCTATCTTGCTTCCCAATCCCATGAGCATCTTTAATTTTCAGTCCTACTGTTAATCCTACAGTCTCATCATCTGAAATAGTTCACTGAGTTCATATCCTTCTCCTCCTGTGCACACACATTGTCTCTTATGGGTACTTGCTGTTCTGACATCTTGCCCATGGGCCCACGTTCACTTCTAGTGTCTTCAATTGCTCTGCAGGTTTTGTGTCCTTTCTCCTATTGCATTATAGATGGTTGTGAGCTGATCTCTCTGCTCCAAACATACCAAATCCTACTCTTTTGTCAGTGTCTAACCCAAATTTACTTGTACACTCCGTAATTGAATCAGAATTGTTTCTTCTTGGACATCAGCTGAGGACAGCAAACAGATTATTGAGAATAAATCAGACAGAAGACCTTGTTTCTCAGGTCCCATTCCTGGGCTTCAATCGTTATTTGGACAACACTGAGCTCAATTTATTAAAGCAGTGCTCAATGAGTTTTTTTTCCTTAAGGGAATGATGCAAGCACAATTGGTCAATACTAGAGAATACAAACTCAGAGAAAGCAGATCCCTTAAAACTTCTACCTACTAAGTTATTATAAGTCTTTACTGAGCATGTTAAATAGTTTTAGTTACTTAGAACTTGGACAAAAATGTGAAGATTCAGATGGGCGATTAAAAGAATACACATCAGATTTCAAATTTTAAATCAATTGGGAAATTCAAATAAAAGGTCACCGTAAGTTGCTCTTATATATTTTAAAACATAATTTCCCTGTAACCATATCTCCTGCTGCAGCTGAACTGTTCTGGGTAAAGCATAAAAATAATTTTAAGAAAATCTAGCCTGAGGCAGGCATTCATGAATAGAGCATTTGTACTCAAATGTCTGAAATCTGGAAAAGCTTTTAATAGTTTTAAATGCCAGAGTATTCTAGTTGCAGATATAAAGCAACCTCAACAACAAGCAGTGTTCTCAGTCCCAGCTATAACAATTACATGAAACTCACTGCATTCAGTCCACATGTATTATACATAACACTATGAACAAATGACTTTACACTGTAGGTTCTCATTGACTGAGGTTCTCCCAGGCCACAGTCACTACTGAAAATTCAAGAAAAAGAAGAAATTCCAAACATAAAGTCTTTGAGATACAAAGATTTTCTAGATATAAAAATTTTTATACTCATATATACATATATACTTATACTAAAATAAACATAAACCCAGTAAGACACAAACAACACAAGATAAAATTGTCACACCACCTTTTACCACAGGGTTCAAGGATTCCACACTATGCAGCCATAAAGTTCTATGCAGCAATCAAGTACCTTTGTTTGAGTCTCACAAAACAAAAAAGCCACCAACAAACAAGGATAGAAATAATATCTCCCCTTGCTCTGGGTGCAGATTCACAGCACCCAGACTTTTATCTTAAATGTAGACAGTTGCTACAAGAGGCAGGCACTCTTTGATGCTCCAACCTCCCACATGTGTTCCTACTTTCTAGCAATCACACACCCATGCAATGACTCAGATCAGCTGTGATCAGAAAAAGAACCACACCAAAATAAATAATCAAGGTGTCCCAGGACCAGCAAGCTCTTCCAGAGCACTGAGCACAGCCGTCACACAGTTGCTAAGCCAAAGCAAGAGAGAGGGCAGGAACAGGGTTGGTGAGAATGGAGATCCCTCCCTTCTCCTGCAGCTTAGAGCCAGAGACCAGGGAGCATAAACATATAGCTGCCACCAGCTCTACAAACTATACATTTGATCTCCCCATAAACACATGTTTATATCATGCTTCATTTAGGGACAAACCAGAGAACTTTGGGAAAGAAAACACAGTTTAATACCTAAAGGCCGGGAGGCAAAGCAGACTCACAGCTGTTCTGGATGTTCTGACCTTAACTCCAGATTGCAAACACTACAAAAGCTCTCTCAGCAAAACCTATGTTTGTCAGCACAGTCTTACACATATGTGCAACAGTTTGCATTTGAATGACAAAACAACCCATCATCCTTAGGAATGGGTGCTCTGCTCCACATATATGAAAGCTGTATTCTTTGCACCAGTAAAATCAACTCCAAAGTAACACTTCTCCAGTAAGACATTTGACTTCTACTGCCCACAAGTCACTGTGGCTCTAACATTTACTTCCCCCATCCTCCCTGCTTCCTCACTTGAAAAATGCATGCTGTGTTTGGGAAATGCCTCTCCTAAACTGCTTTGCAAGAAAACAAGTTATCTGTACAAAGATAAAGATGTAGAAAGACCATTTAATGGTGCATGTCCTAGGAAAAACCTGGATCTTTTCAGTCACAGAAAGCTTTAAAGAAATGCAGGCCCAGCAACAGAACAGTGACACAAGTACAGAATGCAGTGGCAGGGCTCTAATAGGGAGCTACATGAGACCTGACAAACTGCTGCAGCAGTCCAGAAAACACAGGCAGCCCAAAGGAAATCCCATACCATTTGCTGTTCCTATGACAAATTACTTCTGCAGCCAACATGTAAAGCTAATACAACCCTAGAGGGACAAAGACACTGCAAGATTAGAAGAATGAGCCAGTGGAAAAGAATCATGGGAGAATCAAGACCCCTGAGAGGGACTTTTACACAACTTGCTGGATCTCACTGAATTTAGTTCAGACACTGTGTACAGAAGTGCAAGGAGGTATGCAGAGCCTGAGGAAGCAGTGGGTGGAAGGAAAGGGGGCAGTTATTTATTTTATACTTTCTAAAATTTGCCCCACTTCTTCTCCACCCTCTCAAATAACAGTCAGGCACTTGCAGAACAAAGGAGCTGACTTTTAAAAAGTCACCTGTTGTGAAAACATGTACATGCAAAAATACTGGAGTCATTGGCAGTAGGCATGTCATGCAACAAAACAGCTTCTACAAATACAGATCAGCAATATATAAAGCCAATACATAACAATTCAAATACAAGGAAAATCTTAATTATTTTTTTAAAGAAAAATAAACTTTAAAAATAACCCTGCAATGTAATCACTGCAAATACTTGTGTTTTCCTGCCAATTCCCATCACCCAAGTTAACTCCAAACCCAATCTCAATCTGTACTGAGAGAGTACCTCAAAACCAGTACAGCAATATTTTCAATCGCTCCCCTCTTTGAGAGATTTTTCATGCTGATCTGGGCAATCATGTAGGTTCTGGGTTTTTTTGAACAATTGACTTCAGGGTTTGGGGGTTTTTTCTACCCTTCTGTGGCTTACTCTGATGGAGAGCATCTTCACACCCTGCTTACAAACCCAACGAAAAAGCACAAAAGACAGCTACAGCAGACCTGTAGTGAGTATGGCAGAATACATGCCAGTAGTCACTGCTGTTTTCTCTTGGATTCTATCACTTGTCAGGATGTGACCAATACCTATGACAGTCTACAGGTAGGGTATCCATTTACCAAACTACCTTCACTTGTACCTGGGATACTTTGTGCCTGCTAATGGCACACCTATGCAATCACCATGCCAGCAGCTTATGTATAATCCTTAGGCAAATCTAACCCAAGTATTTTCTTGGTCATGAGGTCTAAAGATTTTATGGGGAAAACTTGAGTTAGATTTATCTTTTCCTTTCCATTAACAGTATACTGTACAGTGTCTCTGCCCCTTATTTATTGGTGGCCTTGGCAAGCTGCTGTATTTTTGACAAGCTGCCATCTTTGCACCTCCTGAGGGACTGACCTTGGCCATGCAAACAAAGAAACAGATAATGCAGGGCTCATTCTAAATTTTGCTTCAGAGAACATTATCCTAGACAAAATGGGTTGAGGACGCATCTCTTGAGAGAAAAAAGGTACAATGAGAAGAGCACTAAGAGTCCATGCTACCTCCATCAAAAATTGTAGAAAAGAATGCCAAAGCTTTCAGCCATGAGAGCTTCTCTACTCTACTGACAAATTAAGATACCTACAAAAATAACTTTCTCAAACACAGCACCCCTCTGCAACATCAGCATAATATGTATCCTTATACTTGCTGCTGTAACCTGTGAAAATCGAGGTGCTATTAGTATGAAAATCCTCACTTTGGCTAATGCAGGATTTAAAAAACCAACCAACCAAACAATCAAGTAAATTTACCTAAAATTTGTTTTCAGTTTCTCATTATTCTCATTACTCAACATTTTGTATCCAAAAGTAAAAACTGTTTTGATGTGTCTTGCAAACAGGAGTGCACACCCAGTCAGCAATCCTCCTACCAAATTCAGAACAGATGTTTATAAATAATTCTAAAATCCATATTGAAGCCAAGTACACAGAGTTCACTAAGACAGCATGCTGCTATACTAGACATATTGCTCAAGTAATTTTTTGAAACTACTCCCAGCTGCATGGAGCTTTCATTAGCTCTAACAATGCCTAACACAATCTGAGAGTCAAAAATCACCATTCCTTGTGAT
This sequence comes from Platyrinchus mystaceus, assembly GCA_035041135.1. Classification (NCBI taxonomy): domain Eukaryota; kingdom Metazoa; phylum Chordata; class Aves; order Passeriformes; family Tyrannidae; genus Platyrinchus; species Platyrinchus mystaceus. The sequence continues at coordinate 26,697,429 of JAWWLV010000179.1, read as the reverse complement.
TACCATAATCCTTGCGTGGTTTCCCCCTAGTCTTCTTTGCAAATATTATAAAACAATAAAAATATGAATATTTGGTGCAGAGATAAACATGAGGCACTGTCAGTACTCTTTTCAGATGCAGCCCTATTAAAATGGTGGAACTTTTTCCTTCATCTTACCAGACTTCCGATACGCATATTCACGAGCTGAGAGACAAAGCACAGGAAGGCCCCCATTTGTCACAGTAAGCTCTGTAATCCTGCCCATGGGATGGCACAGTACAAGAAGAGTGTTCCTGTTTGCACCACCCCTAAACTCTTTAACTGCTAGAACAGGAGTGTCAGGCACCTTCCTTGATAAATACGAGTTAGAAATACTCCTGATGATACAGCGGTGCTTTGAATCGCTGTGGAATAATGATGCTTTCCTTTCACGCAGAGACATCGAGGGGAGGAGGGAAGAGGAGAGGAAGTCTTTTAATCTGTCATACCACCAGCATTTAAAGGAGCATGAAATAAGGAGGATTTAAAACAAAGATACAGTCCAGTCAGTCCACTTTCATCCACCCTTGATTTCCCAGCTGTATGCTAAGCAATGACATAGTATAATTAAGACTTTTGCATCAAAGGAATTCTGTGCAAATGCCATGTTTTCCAGGCAAACCAGAATTTGGACACAAGTTCTCATTCCACCTGGACAGAACTTCAATCTGCGATCATAGTTAAATAAATGACTGACACAATGCTGTAAGGCGCTGTCTCATCCCTCTTGCTTTGGTCCCTTTTTTGTTTTATTAAAAGCAGCTACTACAGTAAACCCTTCAATGCCACAAACAAACATGCAAAACTTTTATTTTCTTTTAAATCTATGCTACAGATAGGAAGGTAGTAATAAAATTTTTGAAGTGCACTGTTTTTTTAAAATCCACATAAAGCATTGGACTGAAGAAAGGGAAACTGTGGAAACTCTGCCCAAAACTTGCATACATTTTCTGTGCACAGTGGTGATGTCTCACCATATACTGCACAAAGAGTAGCAGCCAACCACTGCACCATTCTCCAGGGGAAATGCAGTCTCTACACATGAAGTCATGTCATCTTATACTTTGTGATCTTAAGAGAAAAAACACACCCAGCAAAGACATGGTTCTGGCCAGGTTCTTTAATGCCACTGTGCCCCCTTTTTCTTTGCTGCATACACAGAAGTCCGATCCCTGCTGCAAAACACTCTACACTCATAAAGTATTCTTAGGACTCGTGAGGAAATGCGTTCTATGAAAATAAAATTCTAGAAGAAAATAGAAGGCTTCCAAAAGCTGGTTTTGCTGTTGGTATTTGAGGACGTTTTAACTGGTTTTGCATGGGCAACAAGACAAGAGACAGCCTCTTACTCTGGGAAGTAAACCATCAGTAGCTTGCACCTGGTGCTGCTGGCTTAAACGAGTACCGGCACAGTATTGTCACACAGCTTGAGCAGAAGTACCATCTTCACAGAACGTGCAGTGGTGGCCACTTAGGACATGCGGAGTCCTGCCCTTTTAAGAATCTGCAATGTCTGCCCTTTACCAAAGTTAGAAAGCTTGGTTCATGCAACTGCAGGAAGAATACATCTGGGAAAAGCTGCTGATGCAGTACCCTTATCAAAACACAGATGTGGCTTATGAAAACCACCTGCTAATGCCAAGTGCAGATGCTAAAAGAGCAGCCACCTCAATGACAGTTTACATGAAACGTTAAATAATAGACTAAGTAAAAGAAATAACTAATTTGAGGGGGGTGGGGGTAGGGAAGTATCAAGATGGCCTTAACAGGACACACAAATGTTAAAATACATTTGTTTGGGAGAAGGACTTTCTTTATAAAAGCAAAATTAAAATCTCAACTTTTCTTTTAAAAATCCCAGCTCTGCTGTGGAAAAATGGCTTGAAATCATGAGCAATGCATAAATATTGCAGTTTGTACATATTTTCAGACAGCAAAAGACCCTTGAAGTCCTGAGATAGCTCTTTTACAGCATTAGGTACCAATCCCAAAACCCATGGCTTTTGAGACAGAGTTCAACTACCACCACTTGAAGAAAGGGACTGTTGTGTAACAGACACACACAGAGGAACAACATTCACTCAACTATCAGAGCAGATGAAAGTAGATAAAAGCCTGCCACTTCTCTCGGTGTGAGAGGGTGACCAGCACCAAGGTCACAATGAATATATCTATGAAAAGACACAATTGAAAAGGGTAAGGAAACAACGCTGGGGAGAAGAAAGACACTTCACTATACTGTGTTCAATAGTCTGCCTTAGTCTAAACCTTGAAATAGCATGGGAAGTGTGTAACAGTCCTAAGCAAGCTAAAAGGTGTTTTCTGCTCTTACCTGGTTTTTCCTAAATTGACATATATTTTTAAACATTACTCAAACAGCATAGAAAAGCTAACATAAGCAGAAATTGAAGCTGTAAAAAAATAAATTATATGAATACTAATGATGCCAGTATCTTCTGTCATTATACACTTGCATCAAATACATTTGAAATACAACAACCTGAAGGAGGTTGGTTCAAAAACTGCTTAAAAAGAGCAGCAGTGAGCCACTAGCGAAGAACAAAGATTTTGAAAGGAATATGCATGAAAAATTGGTTTTGGTGGGTATGGAAAGGAGAACAAGAACAATCTCCAATCTGCTGTTACTTTGTTTTTATTTTGATAAAGCATTTAATGTCTGTTATGCATAAGATTCAAGGAATGTTTTCTACAAAATTTATTAAAAGTTATCACTCATGTTAGCAGTAGGCCATATTGCTGTATCTAAGTCTTGTGGTTACATGTGAACATGTAAAATAGCTAATAGCACAGTCTATAAAACAGCAACAGCAACAAATCTTCCTTACAAAATAATCCTTCCTTCTGCTTACCATAATGTGATTACAATGAACAAAGGAGGTGGAGCACAGCGGAGAGACTAGTTAATGAAGCTGCCCTGCAGCAGATTAATAAAGCTGTACCCAGCAAAAACCAACAGTGATTTACTTTGCATCATTTCCAAAATTACCTGAAAGTAATTTTATTTTTGCACAGAGATTTCCTTCTGAATAGAAATGGATTTTAAATATTCACATCATAATGCACCCCTCAGTTGAGGTCCTTTCTCACCTGTTCAGTGCAGATACACTCAGAGCACTGTTCAGGTCTGGCACACCAAGCACATTTCTGGGAATTTCAAGTGACAAACTTCCCCTAGAATTCTCTCTCAGACATAGGCTTGCTCACCTGAGCTCTTAGGAACTCAAACTTAGCTCCTCCCCCACATCCCATCCTCAAGCCTCATTAACTGCTGCATGCCAGGAAGACAATTAGAGAACTATGTCATACAGAGCAGCAGTAATGAGGAAAACAATTGCTGCAGCTCAGACTGTCATACCAAACACCTGTACAGCTGGAAGTGTGGTTCAGTTTTAAAACCTGCAACTATCCAGACATTTCTTTGATGCTCTCATTTGCCAGAGTGCCGATGACAAGGTCAGGAACTCCTGAAGGGACTGGGAATAAAGAGCTGGCCAGAAGGCTTCAAGTTACAGATCAGAAACAAAGCAGAAAAAGGTAAAAGGCAGCTTTCAAGTTACTAAATTTGTTTATCATCTCTTTCAGGTGACACGTGTGTGAGATTCATAGAGGATGGGAAAGTTCATTTGTGAGTTATCAAAGA
>JAWWLV010000179.1:26636550-26693648 GCA_035041135.1 Platyrinchus mystaceus | reverse complement strand
TGTTTATCATCTCTTTCAGGTGACACGTGTGTGAGATTCATAGAGGATGGGAAAGTTCATTTGTGAGTTATCAAAGACACCAGGAAAGACTGTCAAATCAGAGCTCCTTGCCACTTTCTCCTTTTCCAGGCCACAGAGGAAGCTCAAAAGTGGAGATAATATTTTCAACAGCAGAATATGTCTTCTGCTTTGCTGGGTCCTGCACAAGTAACTCCCAAACTTCAGGGCCCAGCAAAGTTCTTTAAAGCCTTCATAAATGATCACAAGGCAACTTGAAAGCCCTAGTGTCAAGTTTTTAACTGAAACCACTATAACTTTACAACTGAACTAAACAAACTTGCTGTGAACAATTTTACTCAATTCACAATCTGTGAAGGAACGCAATGTCTTGTAGTCCCTAATGCACACCTGAAAGAGAATCCTATAGAAATGCATGAGGCTCTTTATTGTGGTATAGAGCACTCCTTTTAAAAAATTCTTCCTTCCTATCTCTAAGACTACTTATGTAGCAGCTCTCAAACTACACTGTGATAATGGACTGAATCCTGGGTACAAACAAATGAATTGAGACCAGCTGGATGGTGAGCAGATGTGGATCATGGAGTGAAAGGCATGAGGTAGCCGTGCTCCATCCTGGTCCCATACGATACTGCCCTGGACACACGGGTCGCTCCCCTGCCAGAGGGCCTCCCATGCACAAACAGCCCTCCCTCCCTCCTCTCACATAACACAGGGCTGAGATACACTATAATAGCAATCAGAAGCCACAACTAAGTACTAGAATTGTGATGGGTTACCACAACAAAGGGACAAACATGTTTGAAACTAGCAGCACGTGAGAACTAGTATTGGTTTCTGCTGGCCATAAATAGTAAAAGGACATGTCCAACACTGCAGGTATTTCTGTAGCATACAAATACTCAAACACAGCATTAAGAAAGCTACCCAGGAACAAGGAGAGCCGTAAACACAGATTGGAATACTTTCTCAGCCAGTCACACTATTACCAGGTCTTAAGGGTGAGGTCTGCTATCGCAGCACCCCACTACAGATTGCAGTGTTGGCATACTCCACAAAGAAATCAAGAAAGAAAAAGAAACAACATTCCTAGTTCACATAGTTACATGCTAGCAGTGAAAGTGTTTCCATCAACAGCTTCTGACTGACAGCCAAAAATAACATTACACTTTCCTTACAAAAGTCTCACATCCAATAGACCAAGCATTAAGATGTCTGGAAATAAACCATTAATGGATTCATCAGTTCCCAGATCCCATTTAATACCTGATTATTACGTATAGTTACAGTTAATGTATAGCACCTATTCAGGCTTCCATATTTCATACTGAGGGCAAAATGTATTTAAACAGAACAGGTATCCATGTAACCACAAAGTAACAAATCTTTTTTTAGTATGTAGAACAGTAAATGTATAATGAAGACTTCTAAAGCAATGTTACTCCAGTGAACATATTTGAGTGAATTTACTCCCAGAACTACATTTTGGTGATAAAAAAATAATTTAGTCTGTTACAGAATGACTGATAGCATTATGAAGAACAGAGTCTGCAAGCTATTTAAAGTTTAGGCAAAGGAAAAACTTCATTTTCTGTAACTGTACTGGCTTTATAACTATTAGGGATTATTTGTGCATAGGAGCTCTCTGTCAAAGAATGCATTGTGATGGGTGCCATATAGACACAGAACAAAAAGACCACTCTTTGCCTTATGCTAAATAACAAGTTCCAGATGTGATTAACACAGTTTATAAAAGATAGAAACTTTAAACAGAAAGCAGGATTTTGAGAACTCCTGCATTAACATCTTTTAGTATATGAATATTCAGTAGATTTTAACATGCAAAATGAACGTTCATATGTCATTGTAAATTAAATGAAAAGAAGCAATGAGGAAGTTTGCATGATAGTCTAGAAACAACCAACCTTGAGTTCTAGCCTTTGCCTGCAGCTTTTCAATTTTTGGCACTCTTAAAAAGCCAAGTTTAATATTTTTGGCTGGAATTGAGATTGTACACATTACAGTACTTCAATCTGGTTGAACTGAATTATTTTCTGCAGGAAGTCTTCCTTCTTAAAACACCTAAGAGATCCTAGGAGCTGTGGCAACATGGGTACCTGTCAATCGCAGAGTGTGTGTACAGAGAGGGTGAGAGGTTTGTGCGAAGACAGTACGGAAGCAGTATAAGAAGCTGGAAAAGAGCAGGCCTTTAACCCCACTGAAAGCTTTAGTCCTTTCAACGTCTATCAAGGTTTCTTTAAGCCTTCCTATATTTGGTATTTGCCTCAAAGTCATTACATTTGGACAATTTTGTTCAAGGCTATAAAGCACGTTCCCATGTCAGACCTTTCACAGAGAATATCCAGCCACTTCTCCTTTCCATTTATAAAATATAAAAATCCATCTTGAAATGCTTTTGCTGACCTCAGCTGTGGAAGCACAGTAGAAGGAACAAATGGCCTATTGCCTTTGGGGTCAAATACCACAAGACTGGTCTCTGCCTCCCTCCATATCCCATTTGTTACACCACCACAAGTTGAGTCAATGGAATTACTTAACAGTCTCTCCCTGTATTACTCCCTGAGTTTCCACTCTCACCTTCATAACAAGCATTTCTGTTTCAGCATCAGATTAGTTTCTGCCATGTGCAGGAGTCTGCCCAACTTTTTGATCCTACCCTCCTCTCCAAACTACATTCCCCACCAAACAGCTGGCCCACACTGACTACATTAAAGGTTTTCCTGTTTATCACACCTTATCTGACAGTTACAGGTGCTGTTTAACGCTATAATGATATATTCACTACTATGCGCCGTTTAATGCTACCCATCTGGGAAAAACATTAAGACACATGTGGTGCAACATTCCTCATCAAGAAGGATCTAGTAAGAGGGAAGATTACATCCCAGCTGATTCAGTCTTTGGCCTCTATTCCACAACTGCTACAAAATGATCATTTTAACTTAGGTCTATAGGAGACCCTACTAAGTCCACTACATAATTGCCAATAGGCAGCCAAATGCTACCATGGCAGAAACAAATATGTCATTGACTGCACAATGAAATACGTCACCAAGATGGACTTTCAAGTTATTTCAATGTCCAGTGAACTCTACAAGAATGAAACAAAAGAGTCCTATGGTCTGAATATCATTACCAAATTGTCATTTAATAGTAATACTTAGCTCTTGTATATTGCTTTTTATTTCTAGAGAGCATAATGACAAATTAATTAAGTATTAAATGCTAAGAATGACTAATGTTATGGAATAAAATAAAAATCAAATACTATATCCACAACTAAAGCAACACTAAGCAATGCAAGGTTAAGGTTAGCTTACTTTAAATGCTGCAACTCTTCTTACAATATGCCAGTATCTACTAAAATCTGTTCCATTCACAGCTGTACAACAAATCAGAACTGTATCACCCAAGCACAATTTTAAATTAAATTATGGACAGGGTATTTTTTAAATCAGTTAGCTTTGAGTTAAAGGCAAAATTTATTGAAACCCTGTAAATTACTCTCCACATTTACCTTTTATATTAAGAATAGCAGGCTTGCTTTGGGTGACATTTTTTATTTTATTCAACTCTTTCTAGTATGCTTTTTTGGAAAAAAAATTCCGTAGATAAATAAGAACTTAAGAGTCCAAAATATGCTAGCACACTGTGGCTAAACGACTAGGCTAGTTTTCTGGCTAGGCAACTCATTAAGAATCATTTTCTCTACTCCATGAAAGAGTTATTTATCACAAAAGTCCATGCAGCTAGAGGATAATGTGAGGGACTCGTGCCAAAAAGAAAGGTAGCATCAAATCAAAGACTGGCCCTCTGAGCTTGTACCACTTCTCAAACCATTCCTATTTGGAGTGATATAGCATTTCTCTAACAGGAGGAGTAAATTACCAGCCGCTGAAATTTGGGCTGCTTGCTTTTTCTCTTTCTTTTCGTCCCCGAATTTTCAAAGTCTGCACCGTTTTAAGTATATATTATATACAAACAACAACAGATGCTACGGCGTCTTATTGTTTGTGGGAGTTGCCTTCAAGTCATATCATGTAGCTTTTGGGATTTCTATTGGAGCCAAGCAAGCCGGGGAGGGAGCGGAGCTGAGCGACAATGGGAATATCCGGCTCTGCCTGCCGCTGGAAAAAGCAGCAACAATAGAAAGGGAAGGGAAGATTCCCCGAAACTAGATGACAATTGTCCTATTTTAGGGAGCTCAGGAAGAGGGAAGTCACCCTAACTGCTCCACTGGGTGACTTTTCCAAGAAAGCTTCCCAAGCTCTTCAGCGAGCCGGCGAGTGGCATCCTGCCAGTCCTCCTGCCGTACCGCCAAGCTCCCCAAGCGCCTGCGGTCCCTCCCTCAGCCCCGGCTAAGCCGCCTCAAGGCGGCGATCCCATCCAGGCTGACGGGACCGGCGGCACCGGCCGCCCCTCGCAGCCGCCCCGTCACTGCCCCTCCGCCGGGCCGCGATTTCCCTGCGCCCCCCACACCTCCACGGCCGCCCCGCCGCACCTTTTGCTCAGAGGCCGGACCCGCACGGCCACTTTGACGTTGGCCATGGCTCCGCTCACGCCCCGCAGCCGCGGCCACCCGCGCCCCGGCCCCGCATCCCACCCCCCGCCCGGGATGGGGAGGAGCGGGGAGGAGCAGAGCCGCCCGTCCCGCCCCGGAGGGGACAGCCCGGCCCAGGCAGCCCCCGCAGAGCGGGTGGAAGGGAAACTTCCGCGAGTGGAGAGGAGGCGTTTCGAGAAAACTCTGCCCGGAGCAGCCGCACGGCAGCCTCCCCAGAATCCGAACCCCGTTTTTCCGCCTGAAACAGGTCTGCCCGGGAGAGCGGGACCCCCAGAGTAAGAGACGGTGATTTCACACTCTATATCCCCCGGGATACCACCGCTCCACCCCCCCCCCCCCCCGATTGTCATTTGCAGCAGCAAAAACAACGCGGGCTTTACCTCGGAATTCAATACCGACAGTCCGATTAGACGGGTGCTGCCATGAAGGTGCTCACTAGGGATCAGCAGTGTAAGCACTCCACATTAATTTGACAGGAATTTAGGCACGGCAAGTATCCCTTCCATATTAAGTGCTAAAGGAAAGGTCTCAAGTGCTTTAGCTTCCTTTGAGAACCTCCATTATTCATGTGGGTCGTATTTACGGTCTAAAAGAAAATTTTGAAACTTCCAAAGAACTATAATTGAAATCAACGTCAAACTGTTGCATTGATAACGGTTTGTGCTTAGAGTAATATAAGAACCATGGAAAGATTTTTAAAACATTCCTTTTAGAATATTGTCCCTGTCAGCTATTGATGTTATCGTGAAGACATGATAGCAAGGAGCGCAGGCATAAAGAAGATGCCAGGTTTGATAGGCAATTCCTGTTCAGTTCTGACAATTCCATTTGCCAATTCTGTTACTCATTTTTTAATGGACTTTTTCTGGTTTTGCCTTTCAAATTATGATAAACTGAGCTGTATTTGAATATCATATAGCAGTGTTTTACAGTCCTCTATTGTTTTTACATTTAAACAATTTCTGTTTGAATTGCCTTTCAACTGTACTATTTTTTTTTGACTTTAAGTACAGTTCTTTTCATGAGACAATTTGCTTTAAGCTCCAGAAATGTTAAATCTAAATGAAAAAGGTATCAAAATTCAGAAACCTTCCAGAGTGAGTATGGGATGTTAAAATGAATATCTACAAGCTGTGAATCACTATATACTTCAATAGATTTATCCCTTTAAATCATACGAAAGAATTAATTGGTACATCAATGGCAAATGGCAATTAGCTAAACTCTACCAACTCCACAATCAACTCTTTAGTAATAGATACAGTAAAAGAAGAAAATATGCTTAACTCTTTGGGATATGGCAAAAACATGTATTTCAAGGAATTATAGCGAACAAACTAACTACGAATGTTTTCATTGTACTCTAAAATTATTAAATTACAACAGATTGACTTTGCCTGACCCAAATCATCACTGTAAGACAATGAGAGAGAGGCTAGGCCTGTGACAGAGGTACAGGACACTGATTTACAGAAACAGAGAAAAGACCTCTGAGATCATTGAGTCCAAACTATGACCACCTACCATCCAGAAGAAGTCCGGGAATTCCAGATTCTGTTTCTTCCCACTTCACAGAATGTGCCAAGCATTTTCAGTAAAAATGTCAAATCCTCTGCAATTCTGTGGAAGACTTTCATTTCCACATCCCACTGACATGGGACTTCGTACTCAAATCCTGCAATGATGTATAGCAAGTGTTCACACAAAGACCCCACTAAAGTCTGTGGAGACTAAAACACCAGTTTATATTCTCAGATTCTATCTAGTGACATTTTGCTTGACCTAATCAAAATTGTTTCTATCCTCTTAACTTTTCTCAACAGCAGCAGAATGTCAGTTATACTTACATAGCATGCTAAAGAATTATTAAGTTGGATGCCTTGTCATCACACCCAGCAAAATGATGTAGTCCACAAAGATCAAAACGGGATTTTCAGAAAATTTTAAATATTAAATAGACCAATTACAAGTAAGTCATAATAGTGTGCTCAACAGAGAACTAAAGATTTCTTTCTTAATTCTACTTTTAAACGCAATAATCAGATGAACTTGTGAAATCTGTGGTACTGAGCCACCTAGTGGTTACTTTCAAAAAGCAAAGGGTTCCTATTTCAGCATCAGAAATCAACAGGCTGGATGTATGAAGAATTCAGATAAATGACACAACAGTACAAAGGAATACATCTGCACCACTTCCAGTATGCTCTGTATCCCAAATACAAACCTGGACATCCTCCATAGGCAACCAGCTATCCTGGTTTATAGACGTCCTGCCAGTGACATTTTACCAACCAGTATTTTCCTGATCTAGGAGTCACAAAGGTTACAAACTGGAACAATCAATGCTTTTGATAAACTATTGGTCTTAGCCATGGAACAGAAGTTTTATTCTAAGGGGGACACTGACATTGGGGCAGGCAACAGAAAAAGAGGATCTGAGGAATATATTTATCACTACCATTGAAGTATGGTTTGCAAATTGGTAGATCTGCCTTATATCATCAATTCCCTGCTTTCGCACAAAACCACATAATAGTAAAATAAACTGTAACTTAAAACTAATTTAATTTTGTGGTTCGAACTCCTGTGGAAGCATAAGCTTTGGTCTGTAATTTTAATTTATAGGATTTTGTAACAAAATAAAAAGCAAGAAACTGAGTTCTTCAAATCTAGTGTTTTTATTAAAGTGGCATACAAAATACAATGTTTTATCAAGATTCTTACAAAAATGAATAAAGACCTGAGTGCAAATGCATGAGAAATTATCAAAACAAATTTCCGTTGAAGATACAGATTCCAAGGGAATCCTATCCAACTATTCCAAAAAGTAATTCCTTCTCAACAGCCTGTGTTCCTGTGAACTACTGCTCACTGTCCTTTTTTTTTTTCAGTTAATAGTTAGAGAGCTGTTACTTAATAACAGAAATACAACTACCTACAAAGTCTCTGCTGGATTCCAACACAACTGTGTTGCAGTTTTCACAGAAGATCATAAGAAGGTAGTTCTTTGAATAGCCAGCCTATTTGAGGAAAATGATTAAAAGGTTAAATACAAGCCAAAGTCCAACTCAGCACAATTGTGTAAGCTGCCAGAATACACTTCTTTTTGCAGTTGTCTCCATTTCAGTATTTTCTCTGTCAGCTCCTGCAATTCCATCACAAACACCTCTGTTTTTGTCAAAGCAGTGTCCTAAAGCAGAAAAGGGTTGAATTTAATCTCTATATATCCTTTCAATCTAGCAGGACATAAAAATAACCTAAACAACTAAACAGCATTGCATTGTTAATGCTGGAGAAGACAGCAGGCTCAGTTCTTTTGCTACTCACCATATTCTTCATCATATTCGGTACCTGAGGGATGCTTCTTACAGACTGCAAATGGCTTTCAAGCTTCTCAGTGAAAGTCACAGCCTCAGTCAACAACTCTACTATACACCTGTAACCAAGAATGAGCCCTCTACTCAAAAGTTGTGCTAAACAATGAGAATTTAATACTTACAAATTCTTATTTCTTTGCCCTGGTTTTCTTAGTCCTCTTCTCCAGTTTTATGCAAGTTCCCAACCATCTAATTAATTTTTCTGCAATTACACTTATTTTATGACTCTCAGCAACAAGTAGAGCAGGAATTACAGAAGTAATATCTACTTCTTCAGTAACTGGGTTAGATTTTTAGACCATAAGAAGAAGAACTATATTTTTAAAACATGCACTGTGCATGTCTGGGAATCATTCACATTTACTCTGAGCAAGTGACAGTGGAAGGAAGATACTCAACACTAAAATAACAATTCCTGCTCTGGAGAAGCTTAATGAATCAAGCATTTAGCACATTTGTTTAAAACAATACATTGCAAATTGTTCTGTAGTCTTCTGAAGACAACACCAATAACTAAGTAAATATTCAGAAAAATATGTATGACTACCTTCCTGTAAATTTATCAATGAGTAAACTACTAGCTTTTAGCTGAGGTTCTGCTACCATTATTTATTTCTATTTTTAGCAATGGGAAGATGAATGAAAGCAAATGATTTTTATTGCCTACTAGTTCAAATTAATTTGGACTCACACAAACAAAGAACAATTATTTTCTGTGTGCCTACTTGTGGAAAGAAGCATCAATAGGCAGGCTCTCTTGACATCTGGGTTTTATCAACTTCTTTCTGAGAGCCCTCTTCTCTTTCAGTACAGCTTCCAAGTGACTGTTCATATCTTGCAGAATCTCATATTTTTTCCCTATAAAATAAAATTGCAAAGTTGAACCTATTGTCCTGCTAAAACGAGCAACATTTCTTCTGGAGAGACAGAGAGAAAAAGCACTAATCTATTGCACTGGACGATTTACACTCAAGAGAGACATTAGTCAAAATGGCATTTGTTGGAGTGTATATGATTTAGTATCAGCATGCACCTAAAAGTCACAATACCTACTTTTAAGAGATACAGGTAAGTTAATTGTTTTACATTACCTATAGTTTTAAATAAATTCTATTTGAGATGAATTTCTTGAACTATACCATACCACTGAGGTATTACAATAGATTTCATTAGCCTAGCACAATAGTAGCAAGTTAGAATGTTTTAAGCATCCATAAAATTATAGTGTGAAAAGTGTGAAAAAATAAAGAAATGAACACACATGCTCCCAAAGTGCTAAATTAAAAATGCAAGTAATTTTAGGGGCATACAGATGCAACAGAAATACACTGAGTTTCTGGAAAAGAAGCAGAGCAGCACATGCAGGCCAAGGGTTACTGACGATCTCAGAACTCATGCTCCACTGACAATGGCGAGCTGAGCACCCCCTCACACTCTTTTGGAGAATCAGTTACACACAGAGCTTCTACTGAGACAGCAGAAAGTGCAAGTTCAAATAGTATGGAAACATTCTTTAGGTGCTAATAAAACCTGTACTCCCTCTAACAAGCTATCCAGAGATGACTGCTGCAGTAACTTCTAGAATTGTGAGGTACTCAGATGAAACATTAATCTGCTGATGAAGTCATTTAAGAGTCTTAGTTTTCCTCTAATATAACTGCACTTACCCAAGTAAAAAAGGTGAGTAATGTCTGCTGTCTCATTCTCCAACTGCATCATTTCAGTTTTCAGTTTTATCTACAACAATAATAACATCAAATGAAAATGCATTTTTAACATACTTATCCAGATATTGTTGACTCTCTTGGCGTGGAGGAGGAAGTAGAAAGAGAAAAAATGAGAGCATACATGTGAAAGAGAGTAAGCATTTGCGTGAGAGCATGTTCCCATGCCCTCTGAAGTGTTTCTACTACTGGGTGGTGGTAGTTGGTCAATAGGAAACAACTGTTAAAAAACACAACCTAAATAGTTTTACAATTTATTGGTAATTTGTGCTGGAAAAGACAGGTCCTGTAATTCATTCCTAAAACACAGAAACTTATGACAGACTCATAGAACAGTTTGGGTTGGAAGGTACATTGAAGATCATCTAGTTCCAAATGCCTGCCATGGGCAGGGATATCACCCACTAGATCAAGTCATTCAGAGCCCCATCCAACCTGGCCTTAAACACTTTCAGGGATGGGGCATCCACAGCTTCTCTTGTCAACGTGTTCCAATGCCTCACTATCTTCACAGTAAAGAACCTCTTCCTAATATTTAAATCTAAATCTCTCCTCTTAGTTTAAAGCCATTCTGCCTTGTCCTAGCACTATCTACTCATGTAAAAAGTCACTCTCCCTCTTTTTTAAGCCCCCTTTAAGTACTGGAAGGCTGCCAAACAACCCTAGTTTTCTCAGCCTGTCTTCACAGGAGGTGCTCCAGCCCTCTGATCATCTTCATGGCCCTTCCCTGGACTGTATTTCTTATGCTGATAACCCCAGACCTATACGCAGCATGCCAGGTGGGGTCTCACAAGGATAGAGCAAAAGAGGAGAATCACCTCCCTCAACCTCCTGGGTGCTTTTGATGCAGCCCAGGGTGAGGCTGCCTTTCTGGGCTGCGAACCCACACTGTTGGCTCATGTCCAGCTCTTCATCCATGAGAACTTCCAAGTCCTTCACTGCAGGGCTGCTCGTGATGAGCTCATCTCGCAGTCTGTACTCAGGTCTGGGGCTGCCCCCACCCAGGTGCAGGACCTTACACTTGGACCTGGTGAACTTGATGACGTTCCCATGGGCCCACTTCTCAAGCCTGTCCAGGCCCCTCTGGATGATATCCCAGCCTTCTGTTGTGTCAACTGCACTGCTCAGCTTTGTGTCACCTGTAAACTTGCTGAGGGTGCACTCGATCTCACTGTCTATGCCACTGATAAAGATATTTAAGAGCATCAGTCCCAAGACAGAGCCTTGAGGGACACCACTTGTCACCAGCCTTCACCTGGACATAGAGTCCTTGACCACAACTCTGGATGTGTTCATCCAGCCAATTCCTTAATCACTGAATAGCCCACCCTTCAAATCCATGTCTCTCCTACTTACATCTCCTACAAAGCAAGTTTCATGGTCTATATAGTGTCTAAAACAACATTATAAAATACAAGCCAACAACCAATTCAAGCAGTAGGAAATGACTGAGGTTACCTCTTGGTAACCAACAAAATGGTCTAGTTGCCTATAAAGAAATACATTTCTGTGAATTTACGTCAGCTACAAATTCTTATTTACTCTTCAGTTTCTTCAGAAAACTTCAGGTGACCTTCAGTTAAAGGTGCAGCTTTCTGAGTCTTTCTACTTACACCTAAAACTTCTGTTTCATAGTTTTGTTCTTACTGTTACAACTCAGTCCACAGAGGAAAAAAGTGACAACTGTTAAAGAACTGAACTGTTAAAAAACCCCTCAAAACATGAAACACGGCACATGGCAGCCTGATACTTCACTGGGGGCTCTGTATTACCTCCAAGTACTGAAGTGTTGAGTGTACACTGAAAACAGTAAAGGCTGTACCTCATTGATTTCGGCTTGCATGTTTGCCATTTTTTCCATCTCTGAGAATTTCACAAAGCAGGGCGTTTCTCTGCGAGTTAAATCCAATGTCTTCTGTGAAAGAAAAACAGCGGGAAAACACAGATTGGCATCAAGAACGTACCAGGCACATTCTCAATAATGGATACGTGATACAATGCGTTTCACCCAAACAACCCACAGGACACAAGCATTATTTCGCGGCGCTTTTCCCCCGGCCCCGGGCGGTACCTGGGTCACGGCGCCCGCCGCCAGGCACCGCTCCAGCAGCGCGGCCGCCGCCGAGCGCTGCCCGGGCTCCCAGAACGGGCGGGAGCCGCTCCGCTCCTCATCGCTGTCCACATCCAGCCACAAGCTCGGCTCGGACTCGGGCTCGGGCTCGGGCTCGCCCACCCCGCGGGGGCGGGGGTTGGCGGTCGCCACGGCTGCGGGAGTGCGGCAGCATCTCTCCCCTCCGCCGGGCTTTTCGGTCTCCCCGTGGGATGCCCCGGACAGGGAGGTCCCGAGGGCCGCCATGTCGGGCGTGACAGGAAGGGCGGTGACACGCGTCCGGTTCCGGGCAGCCGGTGGGCGCCGCTCGGGCGGAGGTTCTGGAAGGGCGGAGCGCGGGGGCCGTGCTGGGGCTCCGCCGCTGCGGAGCGGCTGCGTGCCGAGCCCGGACAGGTGCGTTGGGCCGGGCCGGGCCGGGCCGGGCGGGTCTGCCTTGGTTGCCGCCGGCTGTCCCCGGCTGCCCCCGACGGGGCTGGGGTCGTGGTCGGGGTCGGGGCCGGAGCAGCCGGGAAGGGGTTGCGGCGGGAGCTGCTGCCGTGGCGCCGGGAGCGCTTCTCTCCTGTCGTGTTGCCCGTGCCGGCTGCTTAAGAGGTGTCCCAGGCTTTATTCCCCATTGCGAACCCGGCACTAATCCTCAAGCCTGTGACCCGTGCGTCCTGGGATTAAACCCTGCTGGGGTTACGAGGATGGATATCGTGTGTCCCCAAATGGGGCCACGGCAGAGGAGTCAGTTCTCTATTAAATAGAATAAATATTTCCAGAAAAGCAGATAAAACCGTAGTATTGTCGGCAGGCCAGGGCTGGTGGGTGCCACAGGAATCGCGTCCAGTTTTCATGGAGAATCTCCTTACGTTACAGGGCGCTGAAAGGCGAAATGTGCAGCTTTTCCACTTAGTTTTAAGTGTGCTTGTTGCATCGTTTCAATAATCAAACTGCTATAATGAAGGCCCCTTAAGCTAGGTAAGTCTTTTGAGTTCTAGGTCACAAGGGAGATGAAAACGTAGCAGTGAAAGGGTTCAGTGTGTTGAAATGCTTTCTAATGTTGGAGAGAGTGCACATAAAATGACTTTTTACATTTGCTTTATCAGAGACTTTGGATTGCAGTTCTCTAGTACAGAGTAACAGACAAACTGGCTGAGACTGTCACTCGAATGCCTTGTGCTTGACAGAGAATTGCTAGGATGGGAAACAGTGCATTAAAAGCTCACCTGGAGACAGCACAAAAAACTGGTGTGTTCCAGCTGACTGGAAAGGGACTTACTGAGGTAATGTAAAAGTAGGCGAAACATAGCTGTTTGTGTGCATGACTGACTCTTCTGGAGAGAAATTCCCACCTCATTGTCATAACACACTGCATACATGTATTTCTCACAGATGGTGATGGAAAATATTTCAAGATTTATTTTCTTTTTTCCTTTTTGCCTGCATTGTCTTCTGACTGAGGATTTATCTGTCAGGGCACTTGTATGCTTATGACCTTATGCTTTAGAGTGTGTATATGTTCAAGAAGTATTAGTTATGATGAGCTTTTTTAAAAAACCGGCTATAAGTTTGAGGGGGAAAATATACATTTTGTAAGCATATTGTTACTTAGAAAGATACTCCACAATTTGTTACATTTAGATACTTAGACTGTAATTGTAGTCATATGAATTGGGCTGTAAGCATCCTGAGAGTTTATTATATTGGAAATTGTCTTGACTTGGACTCCACTGCAGAAAAACACGGAATGTTCTGGAACCATAAGTCAAGCAGCAGGTCACAGGATAGCCAAAATAATTATATTGCCGTAATTTTCCAAGACTTCTCTAAAGTGTCTTCTTCCACTGTCCTACCTTCTCTCTTTTTCCCTGTCAAGCCAAAGGAGAATCAAACCCACTTGCTTATTCACCGGGACTCCTTGATGGTGGTTGTCAGGTTTTTCTTTTTTTCGCTCAGTTTCAAGGCTCAGTACCAAAGTGATACAGGATGTAAATAAGAGTAAGGAAAATGTTATACATAATTACTGAAAAAGGAAAGCACGTGAAAAATTTCCCCGTCTTATTCTGCTAAAATATATCATTGTTAACTGGCTGTAGGATATTTTAAATGACAGGCATGTTTAAGAGAAGCACACAAGAGGACTCAAATGTAAACAAGCTTCCTTCTCCCTGTTTAACACTTTGGGTGAAAAACTAGTCTTCATAGATATTAGTGTTTTCTTTATATCCTTTTTCACTTCCCCAGATGAAAAAATATTTTAAAAAATATGCATTAAGCAAATTTGCCAATTACACTGTGGTGACTGGACATTGCAATGCATATGACAGTAATTAATAGCGATCCAAATTCCACTTAAAATTTTAAGCTGTATAATGTGAACATTCAAAATTGTATCAACTATTTAAATGCTGTATCTTTTTTCTCCCCCATAGTTTCCTGAAGATCTGCAGAAGCTAACAAGCAACTTAAGGACAATAGATTTGTCAAACAACAAAATAGAGCTCTTGCCACCTCTCATTGGAAAATTTTCCTTTTTGAAGAGCCTCGCTCTAAACAACAACAAACTGAGTATGCCTGCTAATTATTATCTCCACAGATTTTTAAAATAATAACCTGTATCCTCTGATCAGAAACTAAATTTCTTAAATTTAACTCTCACAGGATGTAAACGGGGAGGTTAGTCACTTAAACTGAAACCTTTGGAATTCATGTACAGCATAAAAACTCCAAAACCATACTCTACGAAACTAGTTGCCAGCTTAGTTGTATTATGTTATACAATGACACATGACTACTTAAAACCATGTTTTTGTTCTGTGACTTGTCTGATCTGAAGGTTTAACAGTGTCAGATGGTTTAGTACTTGCATAGAGAACAGGTAATGAAGATGATGATGATGTAGACAATATTACTGTTTCTGTTTGACAAACATCCAATTTCATGGAAAAATTAGAATGAGGTGAAGAAACTAGGTTTTAATGCATTAATTAAGTAGTATCTGCCTTTTTGAAGAAAACAGAGGTAATTTACAAACTTTTGACTCCATAGTGCAACTGGCTCTATAGTGCAACTCAGGAGTGCTAGAGGTTATACACCTGTGTTGGTGGAATGAGGGATGAATGGAAAATGGGGAGGAAGTCGGTGAGAAATTACTTAATATAGTACTGTTCTCCATGCAGAAGCTTATTTGAATTGAAGAGGTATGAATGTTTACCGCTCTTAGTTCAGGTCATATGTTTGTTCTGTTGTTTATTTCTAGATGCTTTACCTGAGGAGCTGTGTAAACTGAAAAAACTGGAAACACTACACTTGAATGGCAATCACTTGAGGCAGTTACCGGCTGCATTTGGACAACTTTCGGCTCTCAAAACCCTGAGCCTTTCTGGAAACCAGCTTCGGACTGTGCCCACACAACTCTGTGGTCTTCGCCACTTGGATGTGGTAGATCTTTCGAAAAACCAGATCCAAAATGTGCCCGACAGTGTGGGAGAATTGCAGGCTATTGAACTCAATTTGAATCAGAATCAGGTCTGGTAACTGAGATATTATGGGCATCTAGATTTAGGACATGGTTTATCTTGGCCTTAGTACATCCAGGGAACATAAGATGAGAGCATCAAAACTTCATAGCTAAAAGACATCTGGACACAACACAAATGAGGGATCATAACTAGAATTTATGTACCAGTATATCCAAGTGCCTGATTTGATTAACAAATCCTGAATTTAGTCAGGCAGAAAATTATTTGAACAGTTCTTGAGTAGGAATGTGGTAAACAGATGTGTAGGTTGCCTGTCATCATGGATGAAAAAAAATGGATTTTTGATAATTTGTTGCTTATGCATTGTTGCTAAGTAGTTAATGTAGTTTATATTTACAACATGGTAATTGCTCTGTATAAGTCTGAAACAAGTCACTTTAATGATCATGGATCACTACCATTTTAATCTGATTTTTCTTTTCTGTTTATTTCTACAAGATTTCCCAGATCTCAGTGCAGATCTCCCACTGTCCACGCCTCAAAGTCTTGCGTTTAGAAGAAAACTGTCTAGAACTCAGCATGCTTCCTCAAAGTATCCTTAGTGATTCCCAGATCTCACTGCTTGCAGTAGAAGGCAACCTCTTTGAAATCAAGAAACTCAGAGAACTGGAAGGTTATGACAAGGTTTGTGGTTGGGTTTTTTTGTTTTGTTTTGGTTTTTTTGGTTTTGTTTTTTTGGTTGGTTGGGTTTTTCTGTTTCTTTTTTTTTTTCACAACTGAAGTCCTTACCCAGTACCGCCTCAGAATACTAAGCATTTATGCTGGTGAATAAAACTACAAAGTAGTATATTGGTATTGTCACTGGTATTGGATTCACAGCTTATCTCTAAAAAGAATATCAAGAGTTCTTCAGATATTAACTTTCTTAATGATTTTCATCAGCATCTCTTGAAGGGTAGCTAATGATGACAGGTGTGCATCTTCACTTTGATGGGACAAAAAATAATGGATGCTTCATATTTAACATTAGTTCATCTTTAATACCTTAGATTTGACCATTAGTCTGAATTGCAGCAAAGGGCATAAATTTTTGGGGAGTTGTTAGTTTGAAATTAAAGCTCTAATGATTATATCTGGGATATAAAAATATGCTTTAGATGCGGAACGTTTTTGAGCTGAGTGCAGAAGCTTAGCTGCTTTTAGCAGTAATGAATCCTCTACTACTTTCTGAATCTTAAACTGGTTTTGTTTTCTTTGTAGTACATGGAACGATTTACAGCTACAAAGAAGAAGTTTGCATGATCATTATTCTGACCCTGTATGTCACTAATAAGAAGAGAGACTAGAAGTACCTGCTTCACTGACTTAAACCAAGACTGATGAAGGAAATGATCAGAGTACTCCTCCTCTAATAGTCTGATAGAGCCTGTTAAGGCCACATTGAATAAACTTGAATTAGAGAATATAGGTATTGAACTGATGAACCTGCCCAGGGGCCAGTTTTGATTTTTGTGCCACAATAGCTTTTAACACAGTACATGTTCTCCTTTGTCACGGCTTGTTCTTTCACAGAGAAAGGGAATGAGCATTTCAAAGTTGCCAATTCCCTTTTGTCATGAAGCTGGCTGTTGATCTGTAAGAGGATTATTTCTTCTGGAAACATCTTTCCATGATAGCATATGGAAGTTCTACCACCAAAGCATTGTATGTCTTGCAGTAAGCACTATTCCACAGAGAAGAACTTTTATAGGCAAGGTTTTCATTTATAACCTGTATGAGTTTTTTTTATGAAGCACAAGTAGTTGTGGTTAAATGTTTTATTAACAGCTTCCAGTAAACAAATTGTGGTTTGAGCATCCTTCATTCATATTTTACTGTATAGGCTTTCTTTTCCCATAAGCAAGAATTGCACTACAGTCCACTTCTGCTTGAGCTGTATTGAATAAAAACTAGGTTCATCTTCAATGTATTTACTAAAAATGTATATTGCTAGAAAATATAATATCCTTGCACTGACTCCTTGTGTACAGAGCAATGCTGAAGGTTTTAGTCGTCAGCTCACTGCTGCTGCCTTACTACCAAAAGCACCTAGAAAGAGGTAAAAATGTATACAATTATGTAACTTATACTGAAAAGGAAAATGTACTTGTATATTTTAGTAAATTATTTTCAAAAAATCAGTTCATTTGGTGTAACTCCTGCTGTTTTCACTTTAATAAGTAGTACTAAGCTGTCACTGAAAGCCCTTGCTTAGGTACTCGGGTCTGTCTGTGGTTGGTAACAGCTACACTTCAACATAACAGCCAAAATTAAGATTAATAGTAAGTTATTCTTTTATAAGATGCTAAGAGAGGTATCTAGTTCCCTGTTGCCATCCTATTTCAATTCTTACATAGGAATATTTTGAGAGGAGAGTTTTTGGAAACATCAGCTCCTTATTCAAAGGATGGATGTGATCCATCATTTAACAGGCAACCAACCAGTTTTACTTAAGAATCTCATTCTACCTCTTTATTAAAAAAAACCAACCACCTAGCTTTTCATAAGAAGTAGCTGATGGCAGACAATGTTTCTGAGGCTACCTTGTTTTGCAAGACATACTAGGAAAGTGCTTTAAGAACACATAATGCAAGGCCCTGTATAGTCAGAAATCTATTCAGTTTCATAATAATACATTCCACAGATTATGACATGCAAAGCCAGTAGTGAATAAAGCCCATGGACTTGTTCTAAAGTTTAGCTCCTTCTACTTGATACCTAAATCCCATTTGAAGTACTAGTTTTTCCTAGAGAGTTGCTGTGCATGAGATACCAACAGAACAGAGCCCTTCAGTTAACAGATTTCCCCTTTGCATTCACCAACTCTGACAACTCCAGAGTGGTCTATTATCAATAGGTATACACTTGCCAATACTGTGCTGGGGCATTTTGGTTTTATTATTTTTTTAATGGGAAATATGTGTGCTCAAAGATGCTGCTTCTCTCATTTATCTTTTTTTTCTATTCAACAACGAGGTATAAGAAGAGATGGTAGAACAGTTGAAAATGAGATAGCATTGCTCTAAAAAAAGCATTACTGCTTTTGGAAGCATTTGAGAAAATAAGTCAACATTTCTTTTATGTGATCACTAACCCATTTAGAAACTTTTCAGTTACTCATTGTTAGGTTCTGTTGCTACGTCGGAGTTATGACAACTATCAAAGCTTTTGTAGAGCAAAATGGAGAAAGCGCCACGTAAAACACTGGTTGGAGCAGAGTTAGTCCTGGATTAACAAGTTGTTCCAGAACAGAGGAAGGCTGTTCAAAGGAAAAAAGAACTGGCTGATACCCTTACATGTTTAACTCACAGCAATAAATAACTGTGACCAAATCACATAGTAGAATGCTGGTCTATACATTTCAGTGCTCTGTATTATCTATGAGTAGTTTTTAGTGGGAGTTTGTTTTCCCTTCTCATCACCCCCACTCTACAAGTGAACTTATAAAGTTATTTGTTTTCATGCACAATTTCACTTGCAGTTTCATAGCCTTGGAATGACTGAAGTAAAAGATGCTACCCTAGCTAACAAAATAAACCATTTGTGTATTTTATTTCAGACATTTTGCTCTCCAATTTTTCATTTCAGTAAGACACATGTCATCCATCTATTCAAACAGCATTTAGACACTGCGTTGCTTCGAGTGCAGCAAAGGTAAATTAGCAACTTAGTCAATGCATCATATAAACAGTGAATTGTTTCACCATATAGCCTTCACAGAAGTAAGTTCTGCAGGTAGCTGCACAAGCAGCATGTGCTGCAATTCATACTGTAGCTATTGCTGTGTTAAGAAGACTGGTCTTTCATCAAGGCATAGACAAGCTTGAATTTACCCATTACTGCAATTGAAGTGTACTCCTGGGACACATGCTGCCTGCTCAGAATAGTTACAAAAGCAGGCTGTTCCTAAGCTTTTTCTCTAGTTACTATATTAGTAATATACTATATTAGAAGTACTTCGACACATTTCATAGTTTGAAGCTCGGAGATGTTGATTATGCAGGGATCCAAACTAGAGTGTTAAAGATCACAATATTCTCTCTTCCCGACCACACCTTATACTTTGTTAGTATTATTCTGTGAAACAGAAACTTCCTAGTTGCATAGGAGCAATTAGTTCTGCCAAGTTTTTCAAGGACAGGAAACTAAATGACATTTTTAAGAGAAAATAATTTTAAAACACATTCAGTTACAAAAGTATGTATTTTTTGTGCACAATATATAATTTAACAATCAAAAGCAGAAACTGTAAGCCTTCATTCTTAATAGCATTCAGACATACAAAGATGTACAAGGGTTGATTTCATACCATAGATATGGAAATTAGGCATCTATTCTATAGACAACAGTAAGACAATCCAAGAAGCAGACTGCATTGTTCACTAACATAAAGGCACCAACTCCCTCACATTTGGCTCTTGCAGATCAGAAAATAGTATCGATGCTCCACTAATACTCAAGCTCACAGTCTCAGAAGTTATTTCCTTGTGTGGTATTCATTGCAATATTATAATTCTGATATACCCATCACAGCGTTCTGTCAGCCAACATGTTAATTTGTTGTTAGAGCTCAGGCAAGTCAAGAATATGGACTTGTAATGGCAAGGGAGAAAAACATTCCAATGTTTGGAATGTTCAAATGCTACAGAGCAGGTCTGCATTGTGTAAGCAGAATAAAAGGTAACCACTTCAGTCTTCTGTTCCAGGAAGACAATTAAATAATGTATACTTTGCTTTCACAACTAGCAGCAAATAATCCTTCAGTTAACCTTAAGTTTGTAAGAAGGAAAAAAAAGCTCATCCAAATTCCCACACTTTCTTATGCAGGTGGTTGTTTGAAGTTTACTATGCCATGTTCTTAAAAGTATTTCTTTGCTACTTGTGTTTTTAAGCATATAATCTTCATTTACTAATTGGGCAACTTTGAGCTTTTGAAATTCATTGGCTTTCCAACAGTTACTGGAAGCTAGACAGGAGCCAACCCACAGTACTGAAGTATCTAATGCCCTAAAAATGACTATACCTTATTCACATAAGGCAAACTGCCACTGGCCTATTTATTACATGCAGCTGTTTCATACTTTGGTCAGTTGTTTGAGTTTTTCTGTTTTGTTTGGTTAGGTTTTTCTTGAGTTTTGTGTGTGTGTGGCTGCTGATTTTGGTTTTTTTCTTTAAATATCAAGTTGCGCTGGGAGTGAACTGAAAATATACCACTAATACTGCCTGTATTTCTACTAAAAAGAAAACAAAATACCTAACACTGTCTAAACATTTCAATGGATTAGTGTCATCTCTAGCCCTGGGATTCAGTATGAGTGGCTACAGAATACTTGTAGACTATCCTCCCAAAAAAACACCTCATATTGCTATTAGTTTTATTTTTTCTTCCAATCAATTTGGTTTGACGATTTTTGCCATCCAACACTGAGTATCATAGGTTACTCCAAAGCATAATTTTCAGCTTTAAAACAGGCATAGTATATTGCTGGGTGGAGTTAAAATTATATAAGCCACTTGCAATTTAACTACTATAAAGATTTAAAGAAAAATCCTGGAAATAAATCCAATTATATTACAGTAAAACCAAAACATTTTTCTTCACAGGAAAGAGCTTTACCTCACCTGGTCAGAAACTCATCTATTTTGCAACAGAACAGGAACATTTTAGTTGCAAGTAACTTGGATGTGTAATATTTCCAATTGAGAGTCCCAATATCTGCAATAATAAACCAGTCAGGAATCTATTTAGAACTAATTTATTTAGAACTAGCATATAGTTCATAAATAGCTACTTCTTCCTCCAGACCTGTGACAAAGAAGTTTCATAATAAGCTTCTCTGGTTTTGATAGGTTTTAAAAGTACTCCCACAGTCACTGCTGACAGCAAACTGCCCCAGATTTCCGTTACTGTTTTTGCATTGGAGAAAGGCATAAACTGAACTCCAGTGAAAACTGGCCAAAAGAGAATAAGATATGGGATGCAAGAGATCTGCATGCTTTTCTACTCAGTTTCTTCCGGTTAAGATGCATCATTCACTTACTGGTTAACTTTCAGATGAGGGGTGTAAAAATTTCCATCAAATAAATACTTCAAGGAGACAGTTTTATTTTCTTCTACTCACGTGTGCACAGGGTTTAGATCAGGCATATATATACACACACAACAAATATCAGAGCAATGCAGCATGATTTCCTAGTCATGGCCTCCAAAGTGGTGCCAATTTACAGTAAAGAAATGGAAACCCCTATATCCCTCCAGTTACCATTACCTTAAAGTTTGTGTGGTTAGGAAGTGTTTTAAAGCCCTCAACCCACAAGCCGTAAGTAATGGGCCTCTTCAATTTTGTGATCCACAAACTCAACCCCAAACCAATCACGTGGTTTGGATTGTAAAGCTATGGTTAGCATGCTAGAGATACAAGTTAGACAATGTTCACCAAGTCCCTATTTTAGTGAAGACACTCAACTTATGAGGTATTTCAAACAGTGCAAAGTGCCCTCTCCAACTTTCCACAACTGTGAATTCAGGTTACCCTGCTTGTTCAACTTCAATAAAAGGACTGTATTTTCGGTGCAAGAAATTAAAAAAAAAAAAAAAAAAAGAAACAAACAAAAAAAAAGAAACTGGGAGGAAGAATAAAACATGCAGGAAGATTCTCAAAGCCCTAATACTTTCAGCCCTGAGCAGTATAGATAAAGTGAAGGCAGATGAGTAGAAGGAAGTTGGCTGCTTTCTTTGAGTCAAAGCCACATTTACATGAAGCAATAAGATAAAATTAATTACTATAGAAAGTATACTGCTTCATTTTTCCCAGCCCCTCTTATTAAAGAATAGAAGTTTCACAGATCCATGAATATGGTGGTTTGCAGCTGGAGAGACAGTGTCATTGAACAATGACAGCAGGCTTTAATTGTCAATTAATTTCTTGGCTCTGACGTTGGCTTGCTCAATGCGTTCTCTGTTTGTATCGGCCTGAAAGAGAGAGATTCATACGTCATTTGCAGACTCCATGCAAAACAGTTTAAAAATTCAAACTGACATGAACTTCTGAATTCCAAGGTATTATCACTGTGGTAGACAGAAGGGAAGCCAGCATATGCTGTCAATTTTGGGAGAAACAGAATCAGGAGAAATAGTTTTTACTCTTTAGCTGTAGACTTTCAAAATACAGCAGGTTGCCTCAGCTGGCCAGGAACAATATTAACAAAACAATGAGATAAAAATTCCCTCTCTCCAAGTCTTTGGACATCTTAAGAACCTTTACAGACCAACAAAGTTGCTCTGAACTAGAAGTAATAGTCAAAAGTAGACCTATGGGCATAAAGTCAGAATTATTTTGCTTAGCGCAAACGCCTGGTTTTCATTCACACACCCTCCAGTGTCCTAGTGTCATAAGAATATGGTATTTGTACAGAAAAGCTCTTTTATTATTGTTTTACTACCATAAAGCATCAAAAATCAGCTCACAGCATCTAGGTTGAACAAGTGTCAAAATACAGTTTTATTGAAAGGTATGACAAGGAGCTTTGAAATAATTCCCCAGTTATCCAGCCTGCAGTGGGGAAATGTCCTCATTATTAGAGGAACTCCTAGGAAGTTCTACCTGTGCCAAGTATTAGCTATTTCACAACTTCGTACTGCAAAGGGCTGGGAAGAGGACATCTGCTGTTCACATCCTTCCCTCCTTTTCTCTCCTTCCTGCCTTTCAGGTCAAGGGTAGAGGGAGGGGCAAGAATCTACTATACAAAGGTGAGACTCTAACCTATTAACAACACTTCAGAAAAACACGGATCTAACTAGATCTGCTTCTAAGAAAAAGCC
The DNA here is from genome assembly GCA_035041135.1 of Platyrinchus mystaceus. Taxonomy (NCBI): domain Eukaryota; kingdom Metazoa; phylum Chordata; class Aves; order Passeriformes; family Tyrannidae; genus Platyrinchus; species Platyrinchus mystaceus. The sequence goes on along the minus strand of JAWWLV010000179.1, from coordinate 26,670,512 downwards.
AATAACGTAAGTTTCATTGCAGGTTTATTCAGATTAGAAGTCCTGCATACCATTGCAGACCACCAAAAGTCACATAGTCAACTCTATATATTTTCCAGATGAGTTAGAATTAAAAAATGAAAGAAAAAAAAAAAAGCAGCATCAACTCTACTCTGAAGTTAAGCTGAATATTGCTTTTTGTTTCTTTGGAGATTTACACTAAACATTTTGATTGGGTTTCCATACTGTTTACTAGATTAAAAAAAGTTCTCAACAGAAAAGGATTAATTTAATTATCCTGAGACAGGTTGCCAGTCTCAATGCCAGGAATTGCACTTTCATTTTCACTGTGTTCTGTAAAGCAATTCTAACTTGCACACATCATATTTTAAGAATTAGTAAGACTTGATCAGCAAGATTTATTCAGACCACTAAAACAAACGAGCATCAGGCCAAAACCAGGTGCTTTAATCTATTAGAAACACTACTGCTAAAAATAGTAATTACCACTTGCAGTTTATTTGACCAGGCAATATTCAGTCTGCTTTATAAGTTGTAAGAATTTCCCACCTAATTTTAAACTCCAAGGAATATTCTAGTGTACTTTAAAATGTTTGACTTTTTTTACCTGATAATCAGATCTACAGTTTCAAGAACAGTAAAAGACAGTTAAAGCATCCTCCATAGAATCATGCAAATACAGATAGATACAACAGTAGCACATTCCTAGTAACTTCTCAGTTACAACCTCTAAGCTGAAAGCAGAGAACACCTTTGACACTTACCTTTACATTTATCCGGTCTATTTGTTTATTCTGGGCATCAATCTCATTGCCCATATCCAAAGCCATGTTTTTCAAATTCCCAAGAATGTTTCCCACTTGAGTAAGATTTTCATCCATTTCATCTTCTCTGGCATCATTTGTTATTCTGTAATTAAGGCAAAGTTTCAAGAATCAAGAACTCACTTTACTCTAGAGTTACTCTAATACTTGTTTGTTGCAGTGTATTCAAGCCAAGGTATGTTTTTCCCCTTTCAAAGCCCCCTGCATTCCAAGCAAGCATCTACCAAAACAAAAGGCGCTAAGCTAGCCACTATTACAAAAGTATACTTAAAAATTAAATAGCTAACAGAAGAATTTTAAGACATGAGTTTATCTCTAATGTACTTTATGACTAAGAGTCCCTTTTTTTTTTAACAGTCCCCTAAATAACTGAGCACTAAGCTCTATAGCCCTCACATCTAGAAACAGACTGATAATATCACCACTATGAAAAAAAATAGTGTAAGATGAGCACTACAATACTGACAGCATAGGTGTCTGCCATCTCCTCTCCAAGCTGTAACAACTCCTCCAACTTACTATTTAACTACTTCACCTAAAATACATCTGAAAGGAGCTGACATCTGCTAATTTAGGATTTCTGCTTTCCAGATTGAGGAATATGAACAAGCAAACCTTGTAATATATCCACCACTTGGTCCTCCAGAAGTCTGAGGCTGCTGCCGGTTTATACTTCTTGGTTGCATGGATATCACATGATCTGCTGAGTTCTCTGTTCCATCTCCCCAGGTTGCTCTATATGCCTTGCTGGCCTCAAAGTTCTTCGTCCTACTCAAGAAAGATAAAGAAGATAAGAAATCTGAACTACCTCAGAAATATGGCTTCCTGACTGAAATTCAGTATTAATCTTGGGTTTTCAGAAACATTTGTCTTGTGCCTTAAAGAGATTTAGTATTGTATGGATAAAGCCTCGTCTATATAATACCATTTCTTATGTCTTGATAGTACAAACACATCTGAGCTATTCTAAGGACAGTGATTAATGTGGTCTCAAGCTTTAAACACAAGAATTAATGTACTTCACCAGAAGACAGAGGCTTATGACTGTAGCAAAGGCTTACATGTCATAAGATAAAGTTGCACTTTCAACAGGCATTAGTATAATCAGTCATGATTGCTTACTTTTCAGGAAGAAATGAGGATGAATGAAAAAACTTCCTCAAACACAAACAGCTATACTATGCAAGAAAACCATTAATCATGACAGGTTTTTATCAAATATTTTCTGTTGACAAGTCTTTCTTTTTTAATGTTTCTCAGGGTAATTTTGATTATAAAATAACAGTAATCATATTGAAATAGCTAATTCATTACGCAATTCAATTGTACTAACTTCATTAAATGAAAACAACTACCATTACACTTCTATCATGTAATTCATAAGAAAAAAAATTAAAAGCACACTGACACAAAGCAGTCTCAGGCATCACAGAGCCACAAAAGCAAGAAGGGAAGAAAATATAACAAAAATAACTGGTCTAAATTGGGGTCAGTTCTCATGAGACCCAAAGAACATATTTTGAGAAGAATATTCTCATATTCACCTTGTTTCCTGGCATTTTCAGTTTTAAGCTAGACAATCCAGATTCTACTGCCACTTTTCTGCTTCTTTAAAAGCCTGTGAAGGGAAATCTGTAGTGTCTTTCAGTACATCTAACTTTACAATTACAGGTAATCAATTTCTATAGATACAGTGCCTTTCAGTAGCCCAGATGTTACACATTTGAAATGTTGTGAAATTAATGGCAATGAAGAAATATTCCCCTAATTCTACTGGCATTTATGTATTCAAAATGGGAAATTGTGTTTCATAAGTCAGATCCTACAAAAAGTAATCTAGAATGAATACATGAAGGGGAAGAAATGGAATCACTTCTCAGTTCACAGTGGAAGTGCTGCACCTAACAAAACCCTAAAGAACCTAAACTAGTCAATTCTAGCTCTTTGCACACACCCAGGCTTAAAGATCTCTCTAGGTTTACAGCAACCAGATTGAGCATTATATTTTAATCTCTTTTATATGAAAGCCACAACAGCAGGAGAACTCTGTATGATTTGCTTCCAGATAAGCAAAGTCTTAGGTCTCAGAGGCAACTCTAAGGACATTATTATCAAAAAACAAGTGGCCTGAAAACTAGTTTCACATCTGAAGGATTTCCACAACTACTCCTCTGTAGTAATGGATATTTTCTACTCACATCAGTATTACAATACATCACAGTCACAAGGAGACCTGCATGCAGACAGACATCATGCACATGCAAGCACAAAGACAACAGAAGCATCACTTCAGACAGCTGGTTAAATATGCATCTGCACTACTAAGACTGACCTTGTCCTAAAATCCACTTTCACCAGTTTAAGTGAACACAGCTTCTTATCCTAGTCTTCATTTTTAGAAAGCAAGTGTCAGTGTTAGGGGAGAATAGAGGAAAGAATGGAGAAGAAAGAATAGTAAAGACCAACAAACAGGCAACTTGTTATTAGTACATAGATCGTGAAACATTACTGCCAGTATTGTGCTTTTAGAAAGCCTTTATACATAATCTAAGCCTAGGAGAAAAGCAATATTTAATTCAGCAAGTGTTCTGATTTAGGTTTAAGGCTTATGAAAAAAATGAAAAGCTTTGGAGATAACTGGTTGACAATTCTGATGTTGACACAAAGATTGATGTACCAGTAGATATATTAAAGACATTCATTGTTTCTTCTTCTGCACTGCCCTCTAGTTATCCAGTAGATTTTTTTTTCTGCACATTACTGCCCATTTGGTACACAACTCTATTTCTTTTCTTGTTATCTGTGTACTTGGAGTGCCACAAGAGTTCACAAATTCTAAGCTTGCTCAGTGTCAATAAGCTGCTTAGCTTCAGTGAAATAAGACTATCAACTACAGAAAACAAAGACTGTGTCAAAATGTTCAAAGTCCACCAGCTTGATTCAATTAATATAAAGCAGGAAGCATACCTATCCAGAGGTTAGGACACAACTATCTGTCTTTTCAAGGGCCTCAAGCTCTAAGACTTTCAGTCTTAAAAGCCACATTCATATCTATCCTAAATGATCCTCAAAATATTCTGCTGAATAACCAGACTCAACTACTCCAAGGAATTTCTATCTAAACTTCTGCCTCTCAGTCGAATAAGATTTTTTTGCTTACGCTAAAGAGCGAAAAACAACAAATACACACACTACTCATTTCAGTTACCACACTCAAGATAATCTATTTCTCCTTCATTTGGAAGAAATATGGTCACATCCAATTCACTCAAAACGATTTGACACGCTGCTTAAATGTAAAGCTAGCAAACCTTCAAAAAATAATTCTGATCATTGTTCAGGCTGTTCAGGTGTTTAAAAGTACAAATCAAGTGCCATACAAGATCTGATTACTCAGCTGACTTGGATATGGTAGCCATAAAACTGATGTTATAAAGGTACTGTGAAGCAGGTCTGCAAGAGTTTATATAGCCATTACTGAAAAGATTGAAGCTTTAACACCAGTGTCTGTTCTGTTCTCCTACTCTCACCCTCCCTAAAGCATGAATATTTATTAAATTCCTAGAGAATCAATATTAATTTATTTCCCCAAAACATAAGTTTTCTTGCTTTTAAGTTAGTATAAAAGTACTTCTGTGAATAAAAGATTTTTGGAGTCAAATTTCTCACAGACAGGCACTTACATATTTATTTGCAGTCCTATTTGGTCTCATTTGCATGGACACTGATAGTATTCTACTTAAATATCAGCTTTAAGGAGATTAAGGCACAATTGTGGAGGTTGTTATACAGCAGCTATATTTACAGTGAAAGGGGCACAACATACGGTTAGACACAAGTACAGCTTTAGCTACTCTTGTACAATTTTAAAAGAGTGCAGTTCTACAAACCAAAACAATCAACTTTGCTAGCATTTTTAATTAGCTCTTTTATTAGTAAACAACTCCCAGTACAGCAGCTACTGGAAATATTCTACAACTTCAGACCCAAGTACCAATATAACTAACCTGTTACAAGGACAGACACAGAGCCCACAACATTTGTTGAGCTCTGTCAGTGTCTTTTCAGCTTCTCTCATGTCCTTATTTATCTGGTCCATGCCTTCTTCTATGCGATTTAGTTGTTCTAGGAGAGAAACAAGTAACTTGAATAAACGTGGACTGAGGGAAGATGAGGGTGGGAAATATTAACATTTTTTTCAAGCAGGAACTTAGAAGTTTCAGTTCTATCTTTATAGCAAGACTAAACCCTTTTTTCTTTCCTGCTTTCTAGGATTTTTTTTTTTTAAGATAAATATTAAGTGATAAGTTTTGTTTACTACATGAAAAATACATTCCCTATCCTTAGAGCAGCACTTTTAAAATAAATGCACACAGTTACATTCATGCGATGGTGGAAAGATTCAGCTTCTGTATTACATTGTAACTAACATTATCTCTGAACTACTGTAAAACCTCTTTTAATGACTACAAACGCTTGTGAAAAACCAACTCACAAATCTCATTTTCACATAAGCAATCTTTAATAAGCCTTTAGGTTAACCAGCAGCTCTTGAATGATGATCTTTTTCTTAGTCATAATAATGACTTAGTGTTAGAGAGGAAGAAGGAAGAACTTACCTCCTTGTTCATCTAGCATGGTAATAGTTTTGATGCCAACATCCTGGGACTGCAGAAAGAAATTTAGTTGCAGATATAAAATCAAATTTCAACACAGCAGTGCAAAATCTGAAGGTCTTGATAGTAAACTGGATAATCCAGTCAAGTTCATAATAAAACACTGCGGTAGAAATAACTTCTGTAGTAAAGCTATTCCAAGTTTCAAATTAGATCCTATGTTAGTGAAACAGGTGAGATGCTTATCAGCCTATCTCAATTAGTGGTGCTTTTGTGAGGGTTTGGCTTTTTTTTTTTTTACATTACAACAAGTGATAAAATTTATTGTAATAATCAGATTGAACTATGACAATGTCAAGCTATAAAGGTAAACCTAGCTGTGCCTCAATTTGAGAAGTGGCATTGGGTTTGCTCCTTATCCCTACACCCTTCAATAGACCTGACAAGGCTTTAGTCCTGGAAGCCAGAACAGAAGAAAGCAAGACAAAGCCTGCATAACCATTCTTGAGAATTCAGTACAAAAGATCACGTAGAGAAAAGACCATCACTAGTTTTAGAACACAAAGCAAAAGAAATCAGCACTGAGGAATATACTACAATACAGCTCTTTGCTGGCTCAAAGTCATGGTAGCATAGAATGAATCACCAAATATGATATCAAGAGAAACTATTATTGGCTCATTACATGTACTTAACATTTGTGTTAGAGAGGTATTCATTAGGCTATGCTATTCCAATGCCTCGCTGTTAACAGCAGCATCTTCAGCAAGCCATAACAGTGCAGGGGAGTAGATTCCTCATACAACTTCACTCAGATAAATCCAAAATACAGATTTGGTTCAAGTCATGTCTTATCTTTAAAGTTAAAACCTATGAACAGATTTGCATGTAGAATTACTTCTGTTTAGAAGCAAAAGCAGCCCTACTCTCTATTACCCCACCCAACAAAGCCCTACTGTCCTCAAAGTGAGACATTTTCACACTGGTAACAGGCAAAGTGAGCTAAAAGACAAATGAAAGATGTTATGAGAAGCAAGTGACAAAGCCATAACTGACCATCACAGACTTTTTATAACTGATCTGTAGCATTTGGAGATTAAGTCATTTTATTTAAGAGGAAAACAGGTAAAAAGGATATCAACCCTTCTGTGATCTGACATAATGTGAAATTCATGAAATTTAAGTCATTCCAACTCTACTACTGAATTAAAGCAGCAACTTCTACTGACATGCGTGTCTTGAGAAAGACAAAAAGCTGATTAAGATCGTTTTTTGACAGTTAACATGCTGCTTCTTATACTTAAATCCACAGGGAATTCTAAAGCTTTTCCTTACCTCAATGGCCAAACCAAGAATCCTCCTTGTGCTTTCCAAAGACTAGAAAGAGAATTTTAAAATGAGTGCATTGATAGTGTGTGTATATATATATACATATCAGTGTCTGAAAATCTTTTTTACCAGTTCATTGTAGCAACGCAATGAGTATATAAAGGTTCATCACCCTGTCTCTATTTAATACATGCTACAATACAGTCATAGTAGCAGCACATTAGTTTTTTATTAGTTTTTTTTTCCTTGGTTTTTAGTCCTTGCTAGTACTTTGCTTATCCCACCGTAAAGTCATTATAAAAAGAGATATATTCAAATCAATTTCAGTTAAATAAGAAAGCCATGAAGTATCAATATGACTAACAATACTGTAGGTACCCAACCTACATTGTGTCTCTGTAATCAGGACTGGGTGACCAGTGCTTGGTCAAGCAGGTGACTTTACAGTTCAGAAGTCTAAATTCATTCTTATTTTTAAGAGTAGTCTTCACTCCAGTATTAGCCAAGTAAAGTGAAAATTTAAAAGATTCAGCTATACCCTTGCACATTCAGTACCCTGGTCTGGCTATTTTTAAAAGGATATCTCAATTTCATCAGGCAAGTATTGTAATCCTAGATATCTTCCTACAATATTTACCTCATCAGTGACCTGGTTGGCCCTCAGCTGAATTTCTTCAGGTGATAGTTCTTCCATGATGAGGTAATATTACTTGTAAGTAATCACGTTAAAGAGAATCTTCCCCCTGTAATAAGAGATACCAGTTAAGCATCATATTTATCCTTTTACCTGTATTTAGAGTTCAAACTAGAAGGTAGTTCAAAGAATGAAAGCCTATACATTTCATTCTGCTTGGTACAACACCTGGTTAGGACTAGAAGACATTAAAATAATGATTCAGCTGATATGACCTAACGTAGGAGCTAAGAGAAATACAGGAACAACTGGTATATCCAATAATTTCCTTTCCAAGACTTAGGTTCTGAAACATTTTTGGAAAACTCTATTGTTACTTTAAGGTAAAAAAAAATAAACCAGGAAATAAGGTCTTAAAATAACAAGTTTTCCCATGTTGGAAAAGCACACAGGTTTGCCCAGTAATCCAGAAACAAATCCATTAAGAACCTTAAGTTACTAGCATAAGTTTTAAGTGTTGTTTCCATTCCCATTGAGGGATTTCATGAGTCGTAAGAAAGGGAAACATTTTCATAGATAAAACACCACCTAAAATGATTCCAGTCACACTCTAGAAGTAGTTGTTGGTATGGTATGGTGAATCCCTCAAATGCAAAAGGATCTGCAAAAATTTTAATTGGTATTTATCAGTCTGTAACTGTAGCAAAGGTTTTCAAATCTACCTCTCGTAATAAATATTGTTTTCATAACCGAAGTTCCAAGACAATGTGATTTAACTTTTGCTATAAACAGAAGATATATATTTTTCCTAAATATACGAGATGAAAATGCAAGCCTGTCCATAAATGCATTCCTATCAGAGACAAGTTTTTCAGAGCTAAGGATGTGCATTTTTGTTGGAAGAATGGTAATAAATCCGGCACTCCTAGCAACAGGAAAACAGAGTTCCCAGGCCACACAAGATTTTAATGACATAGCACATAAGCTGAGAAATAAGAGGATTTTTTTCCCAGAGAATCCTAGCTCTTTCACACGGGTAGCTTCCAATTAAGTCCATGTTATCCATTGGTATAATTTCAAAAGTTCTGCTTGACTAACAGAAGTGTGTTCCATTTTTTCCCTACAAGATCAGTATTTTAGAAGACATAATATTAGTAACTGCTCCTAGAAGGGCAAATTCACTCAGCTATTACTAGAGAATGGATACCGTCCACAGCTCTTCACAGGAAGTGTGCATACCTCCAAGATCAAACTGAAATCAAGACAGCTAAATCACCTACAGCTGAAGTGCTTCAGGATTTAAAAAATATTTCAGCAGGTTTGGTCTTTAGCACCTAGCACACCTCCTCAGCTTCAGACTATGGCTCTAGCAGATTTTTCTGAAGTAGCTGTCAAAACAAGTTAGTTTTTGCCATCATCAAAAAAAAAAAATCAACATAATATCACAGAAGGCCTCTAATAGCTCTGGTTGCAGTAGTCCAATTTCAGTACATAATCAGTGACTTATCTTTTCATTCACAGGCTCCTTTCATGAGGTTCATTTCAGGCAGCTCAGTCCTAGCTTTGAATTTGGGAATGCCCTTCAAGCTGATTTGCACAGCTAAGGGACAGGGAGGAAAGGATCTATTTTCACTGAATTAGATTAAGCACGGGAAAATGACATCAAGCGGGTTCTTTGGATGAAGATCTTGCACTCAATATTCAGAAACAGTAGGAAATTTCAATTATATAGTTGCATTGAACAAGCAATATCTGGATTGCTGTAATTGTTGCAGGCTTGGCCTGCCTTTCCTTACCCTGGGTACCACCAGTCAAGTACTGGTGGCAGCTTGGAGCCACAGAACATGTCTCATCCTGGACACCGAAACAAGTATCACATCCGCTCCCTTTGAGTACAACAGCTTCTCAAGAGTCCCATTGTGATTGCAGAACAGGGCCGGAAATGCAGCTGTATTCTCAGAGCAACCTGGGATTTCTTTTTCAGCAGCCAAGTGTCCTGCTTCCCCTTACAGCTGTGGATTCAGGCTACCCAAAAGTTTACATGCCAGCATAAGCACAACAGGCTGTAAAATGTAACCCTAGAAGCTGTGTTCGAGTTACCCAAGAGCCATATTGCAGCCAGTGCTACACAATACAACAGTTTCTTGACAATAACATTCTCAAACAATGCATAAGAAGGATTTATTTTATAAAATAAGTCTTTAAAGGGTAATAAGACTCCTATCTTCGAACAGTTGTTTGCAAATGCATTATACTACTACCTTCAAAGCACCCAAAAACTGAAGAAAGAGCATATACTTTTTAATCAGATACTGAGTTTTGTGTTTTATTCAGTACTGCCAGAACACTGTGCTGTGCTACTAGAACCACATGTTCATGGAGAAACCATTGAAAAACAAACTAGCAGCGAGGCTGAAAAAGAAGGCAGGCAATAGCAGTCAGCACTTCCAACTACCACAATAAGAAAACTAGGTAGTGCAGTTTGGATGGTAACTTCATGACATTATGAATTAACTTCAGGACTGAAGCTTGCATACACTCTCCTAAATTAAACCCTGGGCTTGACAACTGTGATTTTATTAATAAAGTCCTATGAAAGATAATGCCATGCTGAAATACGATAGTAATTACCTGAAGACACACAACAATCACATAAAGAGCTACGTCATGTACTGTTAGCTATCAAACTATTCCTCCTCAACTTTGTCCTAATTATGTTAGCTGACAGAGGAACTAGCAATCCATTTTTGACACAAATAAGATAACAGTAACACACTAAACCAGAAAGTGTCTGAAGTTGTATCTGACATTACACAATGGCTTGAAAACACAAGTATTTGCCACCAAATCACATAAGTTCAGAAGTACGGGTAAGGTTGGAAGAAACCACAGTGGGTCATCTGGGCCAATCTCCCTGCTCAAGCAGGGTCATCCTAAAAACACATTGCACAGGATTGCTTTCAGAGGGTTCTGAATATCTCCAGTGAGGGAGACTCTACAACCTCTCTGGGCAGTCTGTTCCAGTGCACAGTCACCCACACAGTAAAGAAGTTCTTCCTCATATTCAGATGGAACTTCCTGTGCATTAGTCTCCGCCCATTGCCTCTTGTCCTATTGTTTGGCACTACCGAGAGAAGAGCCTGGATCCTTCCTCTGTACACCCTCATATCAGAGGTCCCCTCTCAGTCATCTCTTCTCAAGGCTGAACATGCCCAGCTCCCTCAGCCTTTCCTCATAAAAGAGATGCTCCAGTCCCTCCATCATCTTTGTTGCCCTCCACTGGACTTGCTCCAGGAGCTCCATGTCTCTCTTGTTCTGAGGAACACAGAACTGGACACAGGACTCCAGATGTGACCTCATCAGGGCTGAGTAGAGTGGGAGGATCACCTCCCTCAATCTGCTGTCAATGCTCTTCCAATGTACCCCAGGATACTGTTGGCCTTCTTGGCCACAAGAACACACTGCTGGCTCATGGACAGCTTGTTGTCCACCAGGAGCCCCGGGTCCTTCTCTGCAGAGCTGCTTTCCAGCAGGTCAGACCCCAGCCTGTACTGGTGCAGGAGGTTATTCTTCCCCAGGTGCAGGACCCTGCGTTTGCCTTTGTTGAATTTCAGACAGTTCTTCTCTGCCCAGGTCCTTCTGAAGGGCTGCACAGCATTCTGAAACCTCAGCCACTCCGCCCAGCTTTGTGTCATCAGCAAACCAGTTCTAACAGCTGACAGACAAGCTTTGTGTTCCCCTAGCTTGCTCACATCTTCCTGAGTAGCTCCACTGCCAGCCAGCAAGAAGTTCTATGGAAACCCACTGCACTCCTCCCACTTTTCCCTTAAATCAATGGTATTTGGTCTTGAAACTGTTTATAAATTGATCCAACGCTGAAGAAATACAGCTGCAAGACATAGAGGTTTTTTAAAAACCCTTCCACACAGCAGACAGAGAAAAAAAAGTTACTTCCAGGATTCCTCAAAGCTGAGGTATGCATGCGTTTATCTTCCAACGCTCATATTTGGACATGTAGTGTTTTGCCTCTTGTGAAATTAAACCATAATCTAAAACGATATTTCACACAACTGCTAAGATAAATGACCTATGTGCAAGGAAGTTAAGTAAAACCACTCAGAACACTTGGTTAAGAGATAAATGTTCTGACAATCTTTTATCATGGATTATAGGATACAGTTATTTCCCAGTCTTTTCTGATAATTTCTTAAGGTCTAATGACACTGAAAACAATGAGAGAACTTTTCTTTCTCTATACTTCCCAGCAAGCTTACCCGCCCTCACTTTTCAGCCATTGCCTTTAGAGCTATGCAAGAGAAGATAGCATTTCCTTCTTAAAATAGGCTCAAGAAAGCATTCTCTTTGAATTTGATTATAATTTCTGTTTAAAACTGAATATCCAAACCCAATGTGTTACACTCCAAAAAGCCAGTTTTATTCCCATTAGTTTGCAGCATTGCTTTTGTAAACACACACATAACCTGCACAGTAGCTCTGCAGAGGCCATTAGTGCCATAAGGCAGAATAGAAAAAGACATTCCCTAAGCAGTAAAAAGACTTCTCACCATACAGCAGTTTAAAACATTCAAAAAAGCACACAACAGTAATTTAAAAGAAACCAAAAATTTCTAAAAAAGCCTGTTTCCAGAGATGTAAACATACACTTGGTAGTTGCATGTCTAATTGGAATAGCTGAACATAGTATGTGCCTTTACTGCAAGATATCTCTAAAAAAGTTACAACACTCAAGATGATGCCATTTGTATTGAAATAACTCAGCTATTCCAACAGAACACAGCATACATACATAAAGGATACTCATTCCCCCACCTTTCTGCCAAAGAATCAAAGCACCCATTGAGGTATCCAGCTCTTAAGTTACTGGCATATGACAAAATGATTTTGTATCCAAGGCATTAATATTACTCAACAAAGACAAAATATACAGAGAGAAAAACTTGATATGGCTAAAGTGTACCTAGCACGTATTTTTATTATAATTGCCAAGGCAAGCATTTATTTTAAAATCCATGTTCAATGCCTATTTTCTTTGCTTTCCCTCTCCTTACATTTTAAAAATCCTAGCCACAGTGTAACCAACATAAAAAAAGAGGACAGCCTAAAATGAGACTTCAAAATTATAATGGAACAAAGGTCTGCTATTTTAGTTTATTTTCTCTCTAGACCGTCAAGTTTTAAACAAGTAACTAATGTGCCTAAATACAAAATAAAACTCATTTGAAGAAGGACGTGATGTCAGCTGTATTTACTTTTCATTATCAAAAAGTATTCAGCAGTATTTACTCAGTTACCAGCCTGCAAGGATTAAAGTTAAACATTTCAATACAACTCTCCCTCTGCCCCTTACATATGAAGGCCTGGCACCTACAGACTATGCAAAACTAAACTTGCTACAAAAATACGTTTTCATGAAGTAATGGGCCTCATGAAACTTTTCTACCAGGAAATTTAAGACTACAACACATTCATTATCATAACTCTGACTGCCATATAAAAAAGAGGAAGATTCACTGAGAAACAAGAGCAACAAGGAAATAAATGCATGGCCTGCAAATCACAAGAATCTGAGTTTTTGCCATGTTTTATTTAGGAGATTTTGAGGGCAGGAAAAGTTCCTTGAAATCCCAATTCCAACCACGATGTTATCTCTTCATAACTCCTGTTAGGCTAAGACACCCCATAAGCTCAGCACTATAATGCATTTTAAAGTTATGGTATTACTGCCCAAGCCAGCTGAGGATGGTTTAGGCTGAAGTTACTTCTATCTCTTGGGCAAGAAGAACAGTGATGTAAAAGAAAATAGATTTATATCTGCACATACATTTTCCCCCCCACTTACTCTGCATTTAGTCATGCCTCTAAAAACCATGAAAAACTTTCATTCTCCTACGTGAAGTTGTTAGGTTGGAGATGACTGAGGAAAAGAAAGCAAAGGTGATTTTACAGAACTGTTTAAAACCTAAAGATATTTCCTGCAAATGAATGAGGGACATTACAAGCACTTTGGGCTGATTTTAGTATGGTGCCAAATCCATTTAAAGCATCACTGGCTTAGAGATCTTAATTTGGTTTATCAACACACCCACATAGCAGCTGAAGAATTTTAGTAGGTTCTTTGTTTAATTTGAAAAAACTGGAGAATGACACAGAGTGATGTCAGCTATAGTTATGTCTATATTAGCAGTAGGGTGGTCTTGTGAGAAGACAGGGCAAATTTTTGTTTGGGAAAAGCACTGCTCACATGGCCACATTTCAGGTGGATCAGTCACAAGCACTGAATGAGAGTTCTGTCCCAACCCCAACTATTGAACTGAGAACCACCATCTGCCAAGCCGTAACTTTCGTAGTGCAACAGCAGCAAGTTCTGTGTTAGCAATACCCACAGTGACCTACTGTCTGTATGTACACATCTTCAAGTCTAAATATGTGATCAGAAAGCCAAGGCAGTATCACTTCATCCAACAGCAGCTCACTGGCTGGGTTTCCTGACAATAGGCAAATTAAAAACTTTGGGGGGAAAAAAAGCATTTGAATTGACAGGCCCTCAAGACCCAAGTACAGTTTTACACAGCCAGCAACAACATAATTCATCTTTGCCACTCACCTTTCCAGATCACACAGTAAAAAATTAACATGAAATTTTTTTTGTTGTCTCTCTCATTGGTCTAAGATACTTCTCTGCACCACTAAGGGTTCTCCTTCAAGTGTTTTCATTTTCATTCAGAATTACTTGCAAACTGGAAGCCAGCTATTTATGCCAACACACTCAGTTTCCAATGTAAACAAGTTCCAAAAGCCATTACAACAGTGAGGCTGCACAGTGTTTTCAAGAATTTTTCAATACCAATAATGTTCTTAGGCTTATAAGACACTTCCAAGGTATTATAAGCTATAGTAGAAAATTTACATGCTGTTTGAACATGTTTTTCTTCAGCACTAGTTGAGAAACAATTCTAATGCTCATTAGCTCTAGGAAAAAAGAAAACTTCCTTTCTTTATGATAGTCATGGCACATTCAGGCTGTGCTATCCAAAGCACTCAAAACCCGTAGTGGTCTTTAGGAATGTAAATCAACTGCAGGGCACCACAAGACCTAATAAAGTGCTTGATCAACTCCAGCTACATAGTCCATGTCTGTAAAAGACTATGGACAGAAACAGGCTGTCAAAAGTGACAAGTCGACTTGTATCAGACCAATAAATTGATTGCTTGCACTTTCACAAACCCACCTTGATTGTTGTCCTGCATCTCTGGCTGGAGATCTGTAACAAGCAGCAGTTTTGTGCCCCAACAGGCAGAATACCTTTCAGAAATTTGTCATATATCCATCACATTTGCTACATATTGTAAATTGATCCCTTACTCCCCCATCTGAGGGTCCTCTGTTTGAACCCAGTCCCTTTTGTATGAAGATATGCTTCTAATCAATATCACAAAGTTTTCTTCCTCCTTCACTGATAACTCTAAACTAAAAGCTAAACACAAATGTTTACTTGTTGTGGGTTTGGGTGGTTTTTTTCTGCTGAAGATAGGTAACATCAATAACACATAGCAGACTGTGCCTTGGTTCCATAAAGGGAGAATAAGTAAGGCATCCACAATTTTCTTGTGAGTAGGAAGTAAAGTGAGAGAAGAAGAAACCAACATAATACTTTTGGCCATGGAAGACAATAGCTGTGAGAACTGAAAGTTGGTAGAAGATTATCTCTTAATACCAAAACCATAAGGCTTATTAAGGTTACTCATTTTTATAAATTCATGGTATCAAAGTATCCTACCCTTTCTATTTCAAAATAACAGTATTTGACTATCTCTTCACTTCAGAAGAAAGATAAAGTAATACTTGTACTCTACTCTTTTAATATTAGGCACTAGTAAGAATACCAAAACCCCTAGAATTCCCAATTCACTAATTCTTTCATGAGATGTTTCATGTGCATACCAGGGAAAAAAAGAATAGCTACTATCCAGTACCATCTAAAAGTAGGATTGAGAAACGAGCCTATGCCTTTTTACCACAAGGGTAGGAGCTAGGTGATGACACAACCCTGCTGTGGCACCAACTGACTGAAAGCCAGAATCCCATGAGTTGTATTTTTAGCCATCAGCGAATTGGTACAGATTCAGGTGATTGGGGATGCTCTCAGTTCCTTCACTTATAAAGCAAACTGTTGGCTTCACCAAAGGACAGAAAAATTCATGAAGCAATATTCTTGGAAATGTGAATGTTAATTATGAAGTGTCTGTACACGTTTGCAAAGATCAAAAATTAAACATTTTACAGCCCTAAACCTTTGTGTTCACAGCTGGAGGTTTTTGTTCTTTCAGATTCATCATATCACTAATGTAGTTATTGGTTTTTTAAAAACCCTTCCTTAACACAAGCAATTATCCTACTTGTTAGCTGAAATTCAGCCCAGATAATGCAGGGTAGCATGAAGTATCAGCACCAGAATGTACTCCTCCACGTGATTATGCCTACAAGATAAATGAATAAAGCATCTGTGACCCTGGGGGAAGAGGCCAGGGCCCAAGAACAGGACACTACTCTGTGTGCTTCCTGCTTTCTCTTATCAGCTTCCTGAACACCCTGCACAGAGGCGATAGCAGAAAGAACAGGCGTGAGCAATGCCACCTCCTCTGTGCAGTGTATCCAGCATATACTCGTCTCAACAATTCATTTTTGTCCCTGGGAAAGCCTCCTGAAACCTCCTCCAAATTAGTTACTGGCCAACAGAAATTTACAGTCAAACTTGGATCCACATACAGACAATAACTGATTCCATTTCTTCTAATGACACAAACTGTGCTGTATAATAACGTAGTTCAAAAACTGTAGAGCAGAGGTCAGGCATTTGTTATTAGAATGTCAGTAAGCAACTGACTGCTCAATTCAATCAGTTGACACCATAGGAGGCTATAGCTTTGCCCCTATACACTTCCCTACAAAGTTGTTCTCTGTACAGCACAGGAGCAGATTTGTTTATGAAGGGGAAGTAAAACAACACCCTTAGGTCTGAACACTGAGCATCTACTGCCCTTTTTGAGGGAGCAAAAAAGAGGAAGGTAAATAGCTAGAAAAGTTGCGTAAAGAAGTTTCCAAAGTTTCTTAAGCTTATTTACTTAGGTTGTCAAATCATGTGTATTGGTTTGATAACCTTCGTTGTGTGAAAACACGTAAAAAGAGGGTTAAAAAATGAAAAATAAAGCTAACTCTTCATTAGGTTCCCAGAAGTGCCAAGGGCATCGAGACATACAGCTAAGGGAAGCATAAAAACACATTCGATGCTTTTTGATTACTACGTACCACCTCAACATCTTACCGCTGAGTCCAAAGGCAGGCGGGCATAATACAGGTTTAAGAAGACGCAGCAAGGGGTGGGTTTTCTGTACCCTACCAACAGCTCAATTCACGGGCTCTCGCCAAGCAAATGAAAACCACCTGGACGCGGCACTGCCGCCCCCGGCACGGGGGAGCCCGCAAGGCCTCCCCGCACACGAGGGGACGGGCGCAGCCCACGGCTGAGGCGGGGGCTCGGGGGGTCCGGGCCCGCCCCCGGCCCCCCCGCGTCCCGGCCACCCCCTTACCGCGCGCAGCCGAGACCGGCCGGCAGCCGCAGGGCCAGCGCGGCCGGGCCGGGGCCGCCTCGCCCCATAGAGGCCCCCACCCGCCCGGCTCAGGGCGCTACGCGGCAGGAAAGCTGCCAAAGACCGGATCCGCCAGGCTGCCGCCTCGCCCGGGGCGCCGCGAGCTACCAAAGCCCGCCCCGCCGCACACCTACCGGCACCACCGCCGCCGCTCCTTCCCACCGAGCCGCGCCGAGCCGAGCCGAGCCGGGCCGGGCCGCGCTCAGCCGCCCCTTTAAAGTCCCATGTCCCGCCCGCCGCCCAGCGCCCACCCGCGCGGGCCGCCCCCGCCCCCGGAAGCGGGAACGGGCACCGCCCATCCGCCCCTCTCAACATGGCGGCGGGGAACGGGGCGGCCCCCGGGCCGGGCGGGGTGTGCGGAGTGTGCGCCGTCCGTGCGGTGCCCCGCGGTCCGGCCGCGCTGAGCAGCGCTGCGCTAGCAAAAACAGCGCGGTACAGAAACAGCCCTGTTTGTATCGGCGGGGGTTTTCCTCCAGTTAAGTTCCTATTAGGACGGTGCGTGTCAGCCCTCTTCTGTCGCCAGCGGAGAGAAAGA
This sequence comes from Platyrinchus mystaceus, assembly GCA_035041135.1. Lineage (NCBI taxonomy): Eukaryota > Metazoa > Chordata > Aves > Passeriformes > Tyrannidae > Platyrinchus > Platyrinchus mystaceus. The sequence goes on along the minus strand of JAWWLV010000179.1, from coordinate 26,652,905 downwards.
GGGCAGAAAGGGAAAAGGGAAAGCTGCTGTTGGTAGTCACAGACCTCATCTTTTCTAGCTGGACTGGGCAGCCTTTCCCGAGATGTATTCCTTTTCGGATGGGGACCTCAGGTTGCTGTCGGATCCCGTACCTGCTGTAAGGCTGCAAGCACTGCCAGCACTGCCGACAGCTCTCACAGCACCGGGGCCGCAGCAGCTACATGGCTCGTTAAGCCTGTACAAGGTCCCTCTTCCAGTGAAACTGCTGCGATCTCAGGCCCTTGTTTTCCCTCCTCTGCCTCTCGGAGCATCTCGGGATGCTCGGAGCTCGTGCGGACTTCAGCTTCACAAAAAGTCCCAGTGGAGTAAGGTTACTGTACCCTGCAAAACGCGGGCACAAACCCGTTTGTCCCCCTGTATTCCAAACCACCCCTGGAGCAGATTGCCCGGACGCAGACGGCCGGGCAGGGCCGGCCGAGCACGATGCTCGTGGCTTCTCGCTGCTGAGGTAACGGAGGGCTTCGGCGCCTGCTTTTCAGAGCGGCAGCGCGTGGCGCCGTGCGTGTTTACAGCGCTGTATTTACAAACAACAGCGGTAGCGTCGCTATGGGTTGCGAAATGCCCGCAGCTGCCCGCCGCGCCGCCGCCCGAGCCGCGAAGCTGCCTCGCCGCCAGGACTGCATCTCCCGGCATGCCCCGCGGGCACGCAGCCGTGCGTCCCGGCGTGCAGCGCGCCCGCCGGCCCATTGGCTGTGCGGGCCGTGTCCCCGCCCCGCGGCGCGCGCGGGTCCGTGCGGGGCGGGCTGGGCGCGGGTCCGGGCGGGCGGCGGGTCCGGGCGGTCGGGCAGGGCCTGCGCGCTGCCGCAGGGCCATGGGCGGCCGGGCCGTTCCCCTGGCCAGGGGTGCGAGCTGTGAGTACCGGGGCTGCGCGGGGCAGAGTGCTCGGGGAGCGCTGTGGCGGCGGCGGCGGCCGGGAGTGGTGGGATTCGCTCCGGTTCTGGCAGAGGGGGCGGCCTGCGGGGGGACAACGCGGCCAGTCCGGCCCGGAGAGGCTGCGACAGCAGGGATCTGCCTTGGGGCTGGCCTGCTCCTTGTTTTGCCTGGTGAACATCCTGTGGTGCTGCAGTGATCCATGAACTTTGTTATCCTGGTAGACACGAGCTTTGTTTGAGCAGAATCTCTGTTACAGATGTGGAGCTGCCGTGCGGTCTCTTCGTACCTGCCAGAAGCGTTTCCAGGGATGAACTGTGGCTTTGAGTAGAATTGCTTGATTACCTTCCTCATAGCATACAGCTAAAAAAATGTGTCGAAGTAAAAAGCAAGTATGAATGTGTGATAAATAACTGGTAGCCTAAAAGGACTAGGACTGATAGTGTGAAACAAGCCTTAGTTGTACGATGAAACATGAGGTATCATGTGATCATTCATCTTTGCAAGCAGGGTTGTTCATATGCAAACTTAGATTAAGAGCTGTTCAGGGGTGCTTATGAACTTAGTTCATAAAAGTTTATGAAACATGGGATAGCACTGGCATTGATGATTAAAGTTTACATCTCAGTATAAATAGTAGTGTCCTCACTGATAGTGGTTTGATCAAAATGTCCTCTTGCAAGTAAAAATTTTCCTTTTCCCCTTCCCTCCTTGCTGAAGTCCAGCTTTAATAAACAAATGGGTTCTGAGGCATGACCTGAGAGAGAAGAGGATTGAGGTTTGCAGGACTTTGTTTTCAAAATGAGTTCCAGGGTCTGCATTCCTATATGTTTGCTGGTTTTTGCTCTTCTTTTGTTATTTGCTACTTCTTTTAGTTAAGCCTCAGTTACTGCATTAAGCTAATTGACTGTTTTGCTGAACTCATAGATTCTAGTCTTAAAAAAAAACATTTTAGCCTTCTAAAAATTTGGTTAATAGCTTTGCTGAAGTTTGAAGCTGCACTGCAATATTTGGGATTACTACTGCAGGCTCTGAGGGCCAATATGATATAGCTCTGTAACTTCTTACCTTGGAAAATAGGTTTCTGTCCTGAAGTCTCTTCCATTAAAGGCAGCTGTAGTAGTTTGGGGTTTTTTATGTCTTTGCTTGACTTCAGCTGAACTGGCTCTACAAGGCAGCTACATTTGCACCAATGTGTATGTTCCACTAATGACTGATTTTTGAATGTAAAGGTAGTTAAGTAGGTGCTGTGTTCTGGCATTTTCAGTTTGGAACAAGTCCTTGGTTTTAGCCAAATTGTTTTGTCTTTTAATTGAGTCAATTTGGTTGCTGTGACCAGTCTTTGGGTACCTTAGTCCATATGTCCAAAAATGCCACGCATTTGTAGAGATGTCAGGTAAAGGCATCTTACTTTATACAGGACTATAAATCCAGTGAAAAGAATAACAACAATCATGATCCTCCAAATATGTACCCAAATTGTGTACAGAGGTACTATGACTTCTCTGAACTCTGCCACCAGATGGTGTCGTAAGATTTGAGGTGTTGTCTGACTAGAGCTCATTCTAGCAAAGTAAGAGGATACTGTGCATTGCAAGTAACTTCTTTGTTTTTATAAAAGTGTTTTTCGTATTTGTAGCGTAAGGTTTTGGATTTTTTACATCAAGTCCTAGACTATTTTACATTTTGGTCCTAAGATGATGGAGCTGCTATTGTTCAGCATTACAGAGCTGGAATAATTTAGACAGATCCCTGTCTTTCTATTACCGGGCCATTAATGACTGCTATCTTAATGTTTGGGATCCTTAACTTGAATTTTCTTGGCATGAAAGATCCTCATACTGAAGAGTGACCTGACTACCTTGGTTCAAGTGCCTCAAATCACTCTCCAGTGGTTTTTCATGCTCTGTAATGACAGTATAAATAGAGAAAGCCCGATTAAAGACTGAATGCTCTCCCTACTTGTTCTTTTATGTCAATATAGATCTTTCTTAGGGAACCTGAGTTATTTTGACAAGGCCAGGTACCTGCTTCTGTGGAATTGCAATAGGTGGGATGTATAGAGTAGTCTGTTTTGATGTGGCTTCTGAGTCCCTGCACTTAACTTCTAATCAGAGACATTTCCTTCCTTAGGAAGGAAAAAGAAAGATACAACTAAATATTACAGAAATAAGTGTCAAATTAAGTATCTGGTATTTCTGTCATTCATAGAGGGGTCTGTATGTCGAAGACCCTTTATAAAGTGACTTGAGGTTACCAGAATAAGCTGGTAATGTGAATTCTCTTGTAAGTCAGAGAAATATTTAAATCGGTTGGGTTATTTTTCCCACATCTTGTAGATCACTGTGTTGCTTCTTAGTAAGACTTTGTCTCAGTAATTTTCAATTATGGTTGGAGGCTGCAACAGTAGTAGGTTTAGGAAAATTCACCTCTCCAAAGGGTGGTTGTAGAGATCTTAGATGGAGTACTATGTCCAGTTTTTAAGAGTTCTTTGAAGTGCTTTGGGCAGTTTGGAAAGAGGAACAGCAATTTTAATAGACTCAAGAAATGTGATGTTTGAGGAAAACATCTGAAGAAAAGGAGTTTTCATATGCCTTAAAACAAACTGGGAGTATAGGGGAAAACAGAACCTTTCCAAGTATATGCATTTTAGGTGTTCTAAGTGACAGCATAGAGCAGTAATGCTGAACAGCACTCAATTCCAATTAGGACAGAGTATATTCCTGAATATTCTGGTGAGTAAAAAGCTGTTGTAATAGCAATAAGGCATTTACTTTCACTAGGGAGAAATTATTTTGATTTACAGCAAGGAAAACTTAGTTCAGATATTAAGAAATTATTAGCATTACTATGTATAGGGAATTAGATTGCAATTTGACTGTGTTTTAAAGTGTATATATACTTCTGGTCTGTGTCCTGTTCTTAGATTTACATTAAATAAAAATAGAAGTCAATGAAAACTCTGTGTTCATGGCAGGTGTTCCTGTGCTGGTCTGTTTAATGTATTTCTCTACAGTGTCCTTATCTCCAGCATACTTTCCCTGTGCATTGTGAAAAAAAACAGCCATACTTTTGGGATAGTGTTCAAACAGTTACTGCTAGGTGTTTTCTAGGCTAGTTAGTAGAGTAAGTTTTATTGCTTTTAACAGGAACCTAAAGAACTTCGACCTGTGAACTAAGTCTTCTCTTCTGGCTCAGTGTCAACACAGCTGAACACTCATCTGCCCAATTATAACATTTGCTGTGCTGCTTCAGTGCTTAGGGGTCTAGTGCACTGTCAGTCTGTCATGTGGATGAAATTAAATCTTGGAAAGCAGGAAGAAAATTAACTTAAAAGTTTGGCTTCTGCTACAATATTTTAACTACTGGTGTTTAATGTAGTTATCTCCTTTGCCACATTTTAAAAAAACTAAAACTGTGACTACAGAGTAGTTTGTACAGTGCATGATAGCATGCTGGAGAAGAATAATGCTGTTAGTCATGACTTAACTTTAGTCCTTAAGTTTCTGCCTGTTGATTGGGTTGAACAGATCAGCATCACGGAAGGAAGGTTAAAGCATCTCCCACACGCGCCCAGAAGTAGGGTTAAAGCAATTAGTAAAATTAGTAATACTAACATAGTGAATTCAGATGCCTCAAGGGCAACAAATCTGGGAAGAAAAGATAGTGTGTGAATGTTGCTGCTTTATTCTGTGTAAATTCTGCTTGAGGTGATAAAATTTGAGCATAGGCCTCTGTATTATTAGTATTACTATTTTACAACTCAACTGTTACGTGTGCAATTGGTTGCTGCAGGAGAGAAGTCACTAAGGCAATAGGAATGGCACCTCTGAGGTGCTGAGGAATATGTTGCTGCAGAACATTCTGCATGGTGAATTTGTAGACTCCTGTTCTTCTCAAGTCTTGCGTTTCCACTGCTATCTGTAGGGACATGCAGCATTTAGGCAGGCCCTTAGACATGCCAGCTGATCTCTTTGAAGCCTCTTGAGGAGCTCTAGGCAGCTGGAATGCCAGGCTGCCTGCCCCACTCCATGGCACTTGTGTCTTTATATAGTCAGACTGTTCAGCCACTAATCTGTAGCAGATTTAATCTTGACGTACATTTTTAATGTATGTTATCCGGTAAGGTTGAATAACTGTGGACAAATGGATGTTGTAGCAGGAAGTGGTCTAATGCCTTATTTTCTTTGTAGACTATTTTTACTTGTGAGAATTGTTCTCCAAAATCCCTGTAGGAGACTTACTTAATTTAATTAAAACTGTGTGGTGTTTCCAAAGCTCTGTGCAAGTGCAGGCTTTGGGCAAGTTGCATTTATATCAAGTTGTAAAACGCATCTCTTCCCCTGAAAACAAACGAATAAAAAAATCACCCACTGAACAGTTACATTCCCTCAAAACAGCAAGTTGTTGTAACATCTCATTTGTTTTCAAGACTCTACATTTTGCTGTTGACATGTGTTTCTCTCCTATGTTGTGATGGGGTCTTCTTGGCAAAACCTTATCTTTGCTTGCAGTTGTCTCATTTTTCAGAGTAGCTCGTGTTTCTGCTCAAGTTCCTTAAAAAGTAGTTTCTTATGTTATACAGCAAGTTAGTGATTTCAAAAGCAAAAAGTGTTAAATCTGATAAAAGCTGGAAGATTGTTTATATTTAAAGTTTGTGATTTGTTGGTGCTGTTAAGCATTCAAGTGCCTGCATTATCTAGAGAAAGCTCTATTTCTGAAGTTTCTTGGTATGAAAGTTTTGCAGTTGGACAGAGCAGTATATGAGGAGATGAAATGCTCTCAGTGACTACATGGCTCAAAAGCTGTCTGGTTCTTGTTGATTTTGCATAGTGACTGAGGAAATACCATGGATTTATTATGTGACTGGAAGTTCTTTTACAGTGAAATTAAAGTACTTAATTAAAGTCAGCCATGGGTTTTATAGCAGGATTTGGGAGAAAGCTAAGGATGATGTGAGGTGGTTTAAACCTTTATAAGACAGTAAATCAAGAGGTGATCTGGAAATAGGATGTGTCTATGTTCTCCCAGTCCCTGTAGCATCTACTGAATCTCTACTTCTGAGTCCATGCCTCTGAGGGCTTCTCTCTTTAGAGATGAAAGTTCCCTTTTCATAGTGACATCCAATAGCATTTGAATTCCATTAGTATTTTTAGTACTCTGTCATAAGTAATGCCCAGTTGATTGGGCAGTTAGCCGAAAACTCTTCCTGTAATAGTGTATAGTTACTGTATGTTTTAATTAGCCAAAACAGGTGTAACGTTAGCTCTGCTGGTGGAAGCTTTTAAATGTTACGTGCTAACTGGCCCGCTTTTCCTGACTAAAGTCCCATGCTGCTTTTGCTCTTGTGCAGAATGAATTCTGTTAATACTTGGGTAATCTTGAGCAAGATCCTGAACACATGTATGGCATTATTCCACTAAACTACAAAGTAGTGCTAGTGAAGGATGTTGGGGGAGTACAGATTATTTTAATACAAAAGGAAGTGTCTGAAATTGGTGCAAGGATTAGCAGCCTTGCTTTTCATGAGTACATCCTTATTAATTGCATTAAAACAGTTTTCCTATGTTGGATAGGCATCTAAACCTTTGTCACTTCTGTATGATCAGTAATAATTTCCTTAGATCTGTTGCAGCTGCACAGATCTCTGTGTAAACAGTATGTTGATGTGCTGCTATACTCACCTAATAATTTAATGGAAAATCATGAGGCCTCAATATCTCATTTTCTCTTACTTATTAGCTTTAACTTCACTGCTGTCTCAGCTGACATATGTTTAAAACCAAGTTATGCTCTTTATATGTGCTTTTAAAATAATTTGTTCCAAAATAAGGTTCTTCTGTATCCTGACCTTTCATGAAGCAGGTGCTTTTGCATGCATATCACTGATACCAAATGAATTTGTACTAATGTTCTACATGACCTAGGCTGGTGCAAACTTCTCAATGATCTTATACCTTTTTTGAGGGTGATTTGTCAGAGTAAATGACTATTACTAATGATTCAAATACATCAGGTGCCAATGTGATGAAGCTGAAAAGTGCATATTTAAACAGTATCAGGTATTTCACTGAGGTCAAGAATGGAGGTTAGGGAACATAAGATGGCTGAACCTCCTGTTGTGTTTTAAGTGTGTTTGTTTTGGTATGATGATGTGGATTTTTTTTTAGAGAGGAAACTCTATGTTGTCTAAAGGTGCAAGGGCTATTGCACCTCTCAGTTCCTTCCCCTTTAAGCTGGACAGATGCTGGTGCAAACCTTAACTGTAAATGGCCATGTGGATCTGGAGGTAAAGTGTTACTTAAAGAATTACAATTTGGACTTAGAGGGGTGTGGTTTTACTTGATGATTTTTGTTTGTTTACAGTCAATAGGTACCATTGAATGTCAGAGCTGCTTTAACTGCAGGTAATCTGGATTTGGTAAGAATCCAGTTCTTGGCCTCTGCTCAGAGCTTCCAGTGATCTGGAGGTTTTGATGCCCCTGATACAGAAGGTCGATGTTAAATAATAAGAATTAACTTTATAGGGTAAGCTGTGGAGAAGAGCTGTTGAAGAAGGCTCTTGCAGTTTAAGTTTGATGGTATTAGCTATGTTAGCTCTGAAGTTGCCTACTATGAGATAGCAAAACTTAAGAGGATTTGTATTTTTGTGTAGTAGGGAAAAGGTACATTTGTTTCCAGTTTAGAATGAGGAACTGCCTCTGCCAAGTCAATAAAAATTGACAATAATACTCAATCATTCTGCATTTTTGTATATTTTAAGAGAAAGAAAAGGGAAAAGGTTATGCCCTGTTACTTAAACAGACATGCCCGGCTTGGTATTATAACTTAGGCAGTTATGTATCTCTCTAATTTAATTGCTCTCCTGATGAGTTAAACATTATGATAAAAACATACGGCATTTGATTTGACCTGCTGCTGCTTTTGTTTGCATATATGCAAGTCTTAAGTAGATCAGTGTTAAAATGCTTAATATTCTGGTGCAAAGTTTTGAATAATCTTGTACTGTTTGGAAAATTAATACGTTTTAGTAATGATTCAAGCACATAAGGTACCCAAGCAGAGCATGGTGTTAGAGAAGGTATCTTAAAATGCTGTCTAAATCGAGTATTTCAGTACATGATAATGCATAGTTCTTACAGAGGCTAATGAGAAAAATCTGGAGTCAAATCATGTTAGGTTTTATGGTGAATAAATGGATTGATAAGCCTTGAAGGCTGGTGGTCTTTGATATCATGAATGGCCTTAGTTTCATTTTCCTTAGATATCTTCCTTGAGCCCTCCTCTGTACCAAAATAAAGATCTGATGCTTGGTTTCCCCAATTCCTCATCTCCTTGTCATCATCCTAGTTGAAAAGTGCTTTGTTAATCTAAGTAGCTGAGAAGATTCCTACAGATCTTTGCCTGTAGAATGAGTGCCATGTCTTGGAGGACAAGGAACAAAATGAAAGAAAGGGAAAGCTACTTTTTGTTATAGATGTTTAAGATGACTATTCAAAACTACCTTATCTTTTTTGAAGAATATTGACTATGCATGAGAGGCATGTATTTTCTTGAAGAAGCTCAGCACAAGTGTTTTCATGAATAGTAACGTTTTTACTTTCCTTAGTAAAATGGATTAATGAAAAAAGTCATCCTGAATACTGGTTATTTTTGTATTATTTTTATTTGCAGGTATGGGATAAGATCTTTCCAGAGTAATAAGCATGGTTTGGCAACGAAAATGTGTATTATGTCACATTGTGTACAACTCAAAAAAGGTAAATAATCAACGCTTTACATGTATCAGTAGATACTAATATGAATCATGTATGAGAAATGCTTCCATTGTAAAATTGTGTGAAGTGCAGTTTCTGTCTACCAGGTATATATTGCTCTAGGTCTGTCGCAGAGAATATTTTTGCATGTGATTTGGAGTATCTTTCTTGAAATAAGCTGTGCAATATGCATGTCTTTGAGTTTTTTATATTATTTTATAAATATACTGAAGTGAAAAACACAGTCATTTCACTGTAAATTGTGATGTCTTAGGAATACTGTAATACACAATTTATTTTAATTCTCTTTGGGAAGTCTTTGATGAAAGGACAAAGTGGAATTGTATAGCACAACATGTATTTTCATTAATGGATCGGTTTGGTGTGTATCTTCTGTGTACTGCAGATTATGCAAAGTCTGTGTTGAAACTGAGTGTCTCTTAGTGGACCTCTATGTATTGCTTAGCCACATGGCATGTGGAGATGTCACAAATGCCAGTGTTAATTCACACAAGTCTTCAAGGTTGAAGATGTTCCTTTCTCTTTGCAGATGGGATTTCAAAGGCTAAAGAGGGTAGTGATTAGTATCTGTTCTTTGAAGATTTCCAAACACTTTGGGTCAAACACCAAAAGAAAGTTAAATGTTCTCAACTGCTTTTTGCTGAATGATGAATGTTCTTGCTCTTCCAGCAGCTCCCTCTTGGGAATTAATTATAGCAGCACTGCAGTTCATGGATCAAGGTTGCTGTAAACAACAAACTGACATGTTTTGTACATCTCAGTTTCTGAAGTGCATCTAGCAGGGCAAAATAGTATGTGATGATGAAATTACAGCTGTATTATTATATATATAAATACAGAGAAAATGCTCAGATTGCACAGGAAAAGCGTTGTGATTCTGAAGAGTGGTATCAACGAGACTTTTCATTAAAATGACTATCAACAGTAATTTGTCAAAAATCAGTCTAATAAGCTTTACTACATGCACTTTTATTCATCTTTCTTCTGGAATTCTGCTTTCCTTGTGTTGAATGTTAAGGATTCCTGTGTGTCCTTCCTCAGGAAGGGTGATATATAACTTCTTGAAAGCATACCTACTGGTGCTTTCACAGTCACAGAAACAGAAATGGCAACTGCTACAGCCCTATAGGAGTAGAGTACACCTTTGGGTAAGGCAGGAGACTTCTCAAAAGTGAGCTTTTCAGATACGATGTTACTGTTTTGTTTTGACCAATTTTATTTTTTTCCCATGTTGAAGGAGATGGAAGAACACATGAGAAGCATGCTTCACCACAGAGAACTTGAAAACCTGAAGGGAAGGTATGAGAACAATCTTGCATCCTTCCTCTCTGTGCACTTAGTATGTCACTCTCTGGAAGAACCCATGACCTATTTTCCATACCAGCAGAATTGCACAATTTGTTTTTATGTATCACTTGATAGGATGCCTTGTCATAAAGCTGGCAATGAACACGTTGTCTTAATGCCAGGAGCTTCGGAGGCAAACAGAAAAGCTCACCTGCGTTTCTTGGACTGCAGTGAAATAAAATTAGTTTATTCTAGGCAGTTTCATGCTTGGTTTCTTGGAAGCATTAGAATTCTGCCTTTGGCAGAATCATCAACACTGGTATTTTTCTTTTTAAAATGTTTTGGGGTTTTTTAAGTTTTCAGTGATGTAGAAACAGATGTTAATCTTTTAAAGCACTGTGAGAAGACTGATATCTGCTTGAGTGACTGCCTTGTCATTTCATGTCCTGGTCCAGTTGTGTGGTTAAGGGATTTTACCATGGTGCGTGATGTTTTCTTTCTGGTTTCCTTGATTTTATTTGCAACTTTTGGAAAGTAGAAAGAGGGAGTTAAGAGATATTCAAACATCATCCTAATAATATGGAATCAAGTTGCATCCAGAGTGTACTTAAAAGCATTTTCAGGTGTGTGGGTTTTGACATAGCCAGAGAGAATTAAATACTATCAAATACCTAAGTATTTGATCTACAGATCTAATTTTTAATCATCTTACAGCACAAACTTTATATGGAAATGGCAAATGTCTTTTAAATGCCTTTTAAAGGATTAAGAAGTAATCTTCTTTTCAGCTCTCAGAGGTGTGGAAGATTCATTGTGTCATTACGTGTCTTATACTCAGGGAAGATAGACTTCTTCTGTTCACATGCAAACTTCTCACTCGTAGCTTTTTTTCTCGTATTTGGTGTGAGGTGAGAACAGCTGTTAGGGCTCCAGGTCCTTTTTTTAAAGATTTAACAGCTAAAGAAAGGCTGAGTGTATTTAAGACTGATTCTACACTATGATAGATGTTAACACCAATGTACATATGATGTGCCAGGTTGAATTCTAGTAAAACTCTTAAACTGTTTTATTTTATGATGTTTCAAGATGAGGAAGTTAGAAACTCCCTTCTCCTCATTAGCTTTTTATGTGCAAAGCATATATGTAGCTGCAGAAAGTATGTTATATTTTATACTGCTGTTGTGTATAATTTCTAAGTATTGCTGTAGTTTGTCTAAATCAACACCTTAAAATGTTTTTTTGGTTAAGACTTCCAGCAAAATCTGTAGCATATGTGTGTGCTCTCTTATATCTACTTATGTTTCAAATTCTCTCTCTAAAATAAAAAAAAAGGCAACTTATTGCAGGACAGTAAGTAAAAAGATACTGCTTACCTTGAGGTATATATTAACTGTCAGTAAATAACCTCTGTTGTCTAATTTCTACTTATTTTTAATATCTAATTAATTTCTCTGGGGTTTCATAGCAAGTTAGTAAGCTGGGAAAAGAACTTCCATCTTCAGAATCTCCATCATTGGCCTGTCTTTAGGCAGGGGTTGTGTGGATGATAAAAATAATTAAATATATGGGAAGGAAAAATAATCTTTTTCTCTTGAAATATAATTTGATTTAGTTGGATTCAGAAGATCTTCATGTCCAGATTAACAAAGTTGTTCTTGTGTCACATTGAGAAAAATGTACAAAACCAGCTTTTTGGAAGTTATTTAATTTCTTTTCAAATAAAAATTGCTTTTTTTTTGTAAAGATCGAAGGCATAAAAATAATAAATACCTCACATTCCCCATCCTCTATTTTTTTTTTCTCTCCTGCCATTGCTATCTCTTGCTTAGCCCTACAATTCATGTGGGTTTTTATTCTGAATTCAGCTATTTACTTGAAATGAATATACAACAAAACCAAAAAAACCCGCAGATAATGTTATTTCCTTCTCTACAGTGCCCCACACAACTGGGTCTTGGGAGCTAGACACGTTCTGCAAATGTCTGGGCTCAAGTGCATCATGCCAGTTGAGATCTGTTCTGTTGAGCATGAAAAGGATTTGTTAATGAACAGTTGGGATGGGGTTGCTCCGAAACCAGAGTGCTCTCTGCACTAGAAGCTTTTTGGCTTTTGGTCAGCTAAGTTGTAGAGCATTTCTGTTCTTCTAACAATTATTCTGAGATCAGCTTAAAATTTCACTCATTTTGGCATCTTATCTCTGGCCTTCTACCTTCTTTCTTTTTTTTTTTAATAGTTTATTTTATGGCTCTTAAAGATAACATTAGTTTCTAGGAGTTATATTGTGTCTGCAGTAGCTTCTGAGTGATCTGACGATTTTTGGTTTTTCCATTTCCAGAAGACTGATACTAAGTTAAATTTGTATCATCATCATTACATGTTGTGTTACTAATCTGTCTTCATTACTTTTCAGAAGAATGCATGGAAGGAAGGCTTTTTTTTTCAAAATAATGATCTTAATTTTTCACAGTGCAAGCAGCAGCCTTGTTTTCCCCTCTGCCTCTTCTTCCCATTTAAGTTTAGTTAGAAGTCTCTTAGGAGTCTTTTACAGACTTGATAAGCAAAAACTACTTCAAGTAGAAAATGTGAAGGACAAGCAACAGCCTCATGAGTGTGGCTGAATTGTGTAACAGAGGATAATACCATTAAAGTGTGCATAGTATCGGCATCTCACTACCTTCAATTTCAACATCCAACTAGAAGTCACTTTTTACCTCTGTGGAAGAGGTAAAGGAAATGCACACATTGATTCATGCTTTTTTCCTGTTAAAGTTAATTTAGTAATCTCAAGGGCTGGAATAGCTTTCTGAATCATTTTAAGGCTCTTCTTTCTTGAAGTCTTACTCCATATGATATATAAGGAGAATTGGATGCCAAGTACAAAGCTTTTAATTGAAAGTAAAATAATGTTCTTGTATGAGGAAACATTGAGTCTACAGTCTGAAGTACACATCCAGTAAATAAAGCTCCTGGTTGCTTTTATGTTGAGAACACTTCTGTCATGTTTACCTCACACTTTTGTCTGCCTTGTTGAACAACTAAGATTGTGTGGTATTCCTGTCTGGTAGGGGAATGTGTAGACATGATCAGTGTGTGTCACAGAGTGTGCTAATTCTGGCTGGTATTAATGGGGATAAGGAAAGAAAAGAACTGAAGGAAATCTAAATTCTCTTAAGTGAACTCCTAGCCAATTCATTTTCAATTAAAGCAGTTGTTCATATAGAACAAAATAGTATTTTTTCTTTGGGCTCATGTAGGTTAATAGCAGTCAGAGAAGTCTAGTTATTAGCAACCTGAATCTTTTCAGACTGTCAGTTGGTACAAGAACCATGGCTTTGTAATTAGTAACTCGCAAGTTAGAAGTGATAGAAAGAAGTTCTTTGTCCTCAGTCCAGCTGCTAAATCAGTGGCTTTGTCCAAAGTAAACACAACTTTGCATTTATTTAGTTAGTCTATAAATGAGGATGATAAAAGTTTTATGAAAGAATTGAAACATTGGTCTTATGAAGTATGTGGATTATTCTCTAGAACCTAATTAGTAGCACTGGGGTATGTTTCTTGTTGAAGTGTGCTGATTGAAATTATGTAAAAAGAGTATAGTTTTCAGCTTTGTGTGCTGACCTAGGTTAAAAATAAGACTTACTAGCTATGCATAGCTGTGCCTTTTATGAGTGTGGAGAGGGTTCTTCCAACAGCATTAGTAAATTAACTGATTTGGTTATCTCTGTTGGATTAATGAGATAGCCCAAAGTACAATATATAGTGTTTGGGCTTTGAATATTTATTAGTGAGTATGTAGTGTGCAAAATGAAGTACACCCAACGCTGGAAAATAGAGACTAAATTTGGAAGCTACTGACCTTGTAAAAAAAATTTATCCAGATGTTTAATCTGCAAAGTTAAGCTACAATATGGAAAATAGTTAAATATAAAAATTATAATTTTTAATACTTAGTCTGTTTTAAAATAATGTCCTTTCTAGGTGTGTATGAATTGACTGCATTGGTTAAATATCTCAACTACATTAGTAGAAAAAACACTAAATAAATAAAATATAGCTGCTGACATTTCATTAACCACTCTGATAAGGATGTTGGCTTAATATCTTGAGTGAAGGTGCATCTTTTCATCTTTTTCTCATTTTATTTTTAACTGTTATCTAAAAAAAATGAGGATTCAAAAAGATGTTTGTCTTTTTTCTTTATGGATCCCATTTTCTTGACTTTAGTCATGTCTGTTGGTATTAAACCTCAGAACTGTGTTGGTATTAAACTTCCATCCTAAGAATTTGGTCTCAAGTGTGCCATAGGGACATGCAGATCTGCTTTTATTAACTGGCAGAATTGAAAAAAGTATTATGGAGGTACTCAGTGAGTCCTGACTTGGTCCTGCTGAGTTATTTGCAGTGGACTATGCTCTGGTTAATTTTGTTATTGTTGTTGTTGTTTTGTGTTTGTTTTTTTTTAATTGGTGAACATATTTTCCTTGTTTAGGTTTCTTATTAACAATGTATTTTCTTAACACTGGAGTATTGAAAGGATTTGTCTGAAGAACAAATATGGTATTTTTAGAAATATGAATTTCTTAAAAAGAAAAAAAATCTTGTAACCTTAATCCAGTATTCAATGAAACATGAGTAAAACCATTTGTCTGACACAGCTGTCAACTTTCTCCAGCTGAAATAATTTCTGTGTTTTTTAAGATAAGTCCTCTAAAGTAGAAAGTAGACCTCATGCACACTTGAACCAAATAAAGTACGGTGAACTGAAGACACTCTCCTATCACTCACTGTGCTGTGGAGTCTTTGGATTCCAGGCAGCAGTCTCAGCTGTCCCAGTTTAGGTTATGTTGTATCAGGATTGGCTGTATCCATGTACTGCCTCCTCCCTTTTCTAAATTTCACTGGGGGAAGGCTCAAGGCAAGGATTAAATGTAGAAGCTGTCACCAGGCTTCCCCAGTGCAGCTGGCACCATGGAAGGGCTTCAGAGCTCCTGCTAGCTCTGTAAGCCTTCCACTCTGCCTCCTCGCTCACTATGTTTCCTCTGAAAAGATTTTGAGTACAACAATTCAAGAAGAATTCCTCCTCCCAGTTAACGCAGCTTTATTACCAAGTCTTTTACCTCTTGATTGTTGGAAAAAAATCTTTTAAAAATTGACCATCAAAAAACTAAACCTTGAAAGAAAAAGCTAGACAATTCAAGTAACTTAAATACACTGAACAAAACCTAGTTGCTGTGAACTCAAGGACATTCAGAGGAAACAAAGTAAGACCAGAGGTACCTGCCATGCCTGTTGGCAGAGTTGAAAGTCCACCCTCTGCCTCTCTTCCTAGGGAAAGCAACCATGAATGCCGGGTGTGCAGGGTGACACTGGTGGGTTTGTCAGCATATGCCAAGCACATCTCCAGCCAGTTGCACAAAGACAATGTTAATGCCCATGACAGAAAAGAGGAAGATAAAGAAGAGGCAGAAGAAGAATACCTTGACAAAGAACTCGTTCAACTAATCAAGCAAAAGAAGGAACGGTGAGTTTTCCTTTCTCCTCTTAGGTCATAGAATTGCTTTTAACACAGTGAAGATATACTCTAAGGCTTAGATGTTCATAAAGTGTAAACTGCAGGTAGGCAGTGTACTTGTTGTGAGAAAAATCATAGAGACCTATGTGGATATCATAGTTTAAATGTGTCAGTGTGATTCTGCTGAATGTTCTTGTTCTGTTGATCCACTAGTGAGGAAGTACCGGTATTTTCCATTATGAGTAAAAAGAGTCCCCAGTGTTTTATCCTGTGTTTTGAGAGCCTTAATGTTTTTATTTTAATATTTTACACCCTTTTTACTGAAAGATTTAATAAATGTGACAGTAATGCTAATATTGTTTAGGGTGGAGGGTGTCTGTAGGAACCTGGCATTTTAGAAACTGTTGTTGAACATGTTTTGTTATAAAACGTTAATCTGTCTTTTTTCAAAATTAATTGAGTTGTTCTGTCAATGTCACAGTGAGTTCCTATAATCCTTGAATGAAATTTCTTACCTGTTGTACCTTGCTGCTTACCGTGAGTTAAACATAGGCTGTTGGCTCACTATGAAATAGAAGGCTGCAGAGAGTAATAAGTATTGCCTTTTATTTTCCACAGGGCTCTGCATTGCTTGTATGATGTTCCAGTTGGGAATATATTATTTGAGTAGATTTATGGCATAGCAATGGTATTAAAGGGGTGTATGATTTTTGAAAGAAGCTCTTGCTTGCTGTGGCTAGAAATTTGAATTAGTGTTTGCAAGTGTTGAAATCTGTGGAGATTATTTGGTTTTGACACCACTCTGTCATACTAATGTGTCTTTGTACTGCGCAATGGTAATGTCATATTGGTCAATGTAGATAGCAGAA
>JAWWLV010000179.1:26591081-26633761 GCA_035041135.1 Platyrinchus mystaceus | reverse complement strand
CTTAAAAAATGTCAAGCTTCTTTTATCCTCAACTGGTAGTGAAGAGCAGAATCATTTGAATGCAGTGAACTTGGAAACAAATGGTTTCTCCTCTTATTCATCGAAGTTGCACAGTGCTTGTGCTGATAACTTACAAGACAACAAAGATATGCTTTGTAGCAGTCTTGGAGAGCCTGTTAATAACTTAAGTGAAGCAGAACAAAATCCTGAGGAGGTTCAATCCAACCATTCCTTGCAAAATGCTCCCTTAAACTCTTGCAAGGATACAAGTCACCGGAATAGGGAAGAAACTGGGAAAACGTTGCCAAAGAAGGAGTTCAGACTAGATTCATTAGACGGTGTGAGTGGTGATGATTTAATGGGAAGTGAGAAGTCAGAAGCAAGTGTTGACAAGTTGGGTTCTTCTGTTCAGTCTTATTTACCCTGTGACACTCCTGAAGGTAGACTTACCACCTCTGAAAAGAAAGATGATGAAAAGCTAGCTGCTTCAAGTATTGCTTCTGCTGAACTAAAAAAGTTTACATTTCGGATAGAATCCACAGTTTCTTCGTCAAGCAGTCAGGATGGTTTACATGTGAATTTGAAAACCTCGCAGGACGGAGAAGGGAATGAAGAGTGTGTCAAGTCACATGATCAATTTGAAATGGAAGGTTTTGAAAATCCTTCAGATAATGAGCTTCAAAAAGGAGGAAGCCAGTCAGGAGGCCTTCTTCCTGATTTAAGCAAACTCGGCCTCCCTGCTTCTCTGCAAAGAGATCTGACACGGCATATTAGTCTGAAGAGCAAAGTTGGGACACATCTCCCAGAGCCCAACCTCAATAACGCACGGCGCATTCGGAATGTGAGTGGCCATCGGAGAAGTGAGGCAGAGAAGGAGTCAGGGCTTAAACCCACCCTCAGGCAGATTCTTAGTGCTTCCAGGCGAAATGTAAACTGGGATCAGGTCATCCAGCAGGTAACCAAGAAGAAACAGGAACTTGGCAAAGGTTTACCAAGGTTTGTAGCTTTCCTCTACCGTTCCTCTCTGGGCTTGTTGAGGGGGGAGGGTTATTTTTCTCCATATCTGAAATGAACTCCAAAATCTTAAAACTAAGACTTCGTAATGAAGTCTTGTTATACCATGATCTTTTGCATATACAAATAATATAGTATTTTTATCCTTGCTGCTCTGAATGTCTACCCATAGATAAATAATAATAATCTGATTAATGGATTCTGATCAGTTCATAACGGTTGCTTTAATATCTGAATATGGATGGCAACAATATGTCTGTTTTTCTAGTTCTGGTAGTTGGAAGAATGTAAAAATGCCATCAGGATGGGAACAGTGGTGTGACAGTTGCTTATTTCTTTTTTTGTTCAGGACTATAAGAAATACTTGCATTGCTGCAGGCAGTATAAATGCTCCGTCTTCATTTGTTAATCTTTTATTTTGATACACAGTTTGCTTTTGTATTTAGAGGAAGCATTTATATAATACTGCATTTTTGAATGTTTCTTTAAACCTGAAGTTTTTTGAAGCACCTTGAACAGGCACTAAACCTGGTTTGGAATAATTATAACAACATGATTTCTGACTTGAAAATCATGCTGTCAGTTCTTAGCCACTAAATCTGGTTATGTGATATGCAAAAGATATTCCATTGCCAGATGAGGTGGAAAGCACAGAATACCAGTGTAATGACTTGCCAGATCTCTTAATGCACTACTGTGCATTTGGGGAAGGGGGAGGCTTCTCTCTACATTTAGCTGGCTTGTAACGTGTGTATTTATTTTTCTTTTTGTCTTGTTAAAGGTTTGGCATAGAAATGGTGCCTCTTGTTCAAAATGAGCAAGAGGGTCTAGAACTCAGTGAAGATTCTGATCTATCTACTCTAGAAGGATTCCAGTGGGAAGGGATTTCCTTAGGAGTGTCTGGCTCAGCCAGAAAACGTAGCTTTTCTGAAAGCAGTGTCATAGCAGACAGAAATCCTTCTGCTTATAGCTTTTTCAGTGAACAAGCCAAAATAAAAGAAAGTGGGCAAAGGCCAATAATTGCAGCCAGCCACTCACATCACATAACATCTGGAAATGAGGCAACCACTGACATTGAGGCTGACCAGAAACAGGAGACAGAGGCATCATCTCTTGCTTTGTCACCTTTTATGTCTGGAAGAACTGAGACTACTGGAAGAAGTCACAGCCTAGAGGCTGCCTCTGAGATCACAGGCGTCACAAAACAAGAGCAGGAGAGCCCAGAGAAGAGAACACCTCTTCTTGAAAAACAAAATGTACTAGAGATCTCAGAAGAAAATCGTCCAGCTTCAAATAGTGCTTCACTTCTTGCAGTGTCTAATAACGTAGATGCAGCTACAGACAGTAGCTGTACATCTGGAACTGAACAAAATGACAGCCAAGGAATCGGAAAAAAGCGGAGAGCAACTGGAGTAAGTGTGCAGTTCTGTCCAGCTCTTGTGCCCTAAAAGTGTATTTTTCCCTTCAATGGTCATTCAGCCTTGGAATGGTCTTTGCAAGGAGGACTTTCTCCATTTCATTGCCTTCTATATTGATAACAGCAAGCTGATTTGCTTGTTTGACCTTATTTTCTTTAAGAATCTTTTCCGTTCTTTTTTCCTAGTGTAGGACTACTGATAATATCTTTTTAATTAGTAGGAATGACAAATGCTCTTTATTAATTTGGTACCTGGCACTCTATGTTGGTAAACAAGAGCTGTTGAAATATTTCTGTGGAACTACTTGGTTTTGAAGCAAGAATCTCCATGTTTCCCAATTTAAATGGAAGCTAGGTTGTAGTAGAAATTTGTTTAAAGATGTTCCTGATTTTGTGGTTAGGCAAGGAAAGACAAACCTTTTTACAAAATTATATACTTAAAATAATATTTTAAAATCTAAATTTATTTCACAGTCCTGTCTTGGACTTATCCAAAGGTAAAAAAAAAGTGTTTCTGATCAAATTCTCAAAATGGCTTTGCTATATGCAGAAAACAATAATTTTAATTCCTCACTGTTTAGTCCTCTAAACCCTCAACTAAAACTGTAGAGCAAAAAATCTGACTCAGCTGTGGTCTTGAACATTTGAGTGAGAGGGCTATTGTCTTATTTAATATTTCTTCCTAGTTGAGATTAAAATGCGGCACTCACTTTGTTCTCCCTCTTTTACGAGCAGAGCAAAGGATGAGTTATACAAGAATGTGCAAAATAAATTGTGTGTTCTCTATGGGTACAAGTAATGGTTGAAAAGACAATGGATATTTGGCTTTTTGACTTAGACAAAATTGTTCTTGTAACTTGTTAATATATGATTTTATTTGCAGGAGGGATCATCCCCTGAAATCCCTAGTCTAGAAAGAAAGAATAAGAGAAGAAAAATCAAAGGTAAAAAAGGTGAGTGAATATCTCATATGTGTTTGCATCTGGTGTAGAGGTTAAAACACCCAGCAGTGTTTTGACTTGGCTAAAGTACTAGTTCCTTAATGTTACTTTTTGCTTCTTGGGCACTTCATGAAGGTCATAGGGTATACTGCTCACAAGTCTGCAACACATCCTTTTTTGTGGACTTCTATCGTAATTTGTCAGATGTTATTTCTAAGAAAAGGCTATGGGCATCATTTCTGCCTGCAGTTCACATTCCTAATTGTACAGTTGGGACCCTGCTCAGAGAAGTGAGGTTTCTTACCTCTTTAGATGGAAGTTCTGAAGGGAGAAGCTCCCATTACTCCCTTCTAATTTGCCATGCACCTTTCCCTTTCTAATTCTGGGTGGTAATACCAGAAAATTTGTACTCTGTGTAATTTGCTCTGTGTTCTGTTTTTGACATTTCTGGCATTACTTTCTAATTTTTCTCCTCCTTCCCTGTCCTTAATGGAAATGAATGTGGAACGCCTTGCTCCTTCCTTCTCCTGATTGAAGAAAATCTTTTTCTTAGACATTAGACAGATCTTTCTCAAACATGCCTAACACATCCACATCACCATGTATCAAAATGAACCATCTGTGTTTTAAGCCGAATATTTTCTTTGGGAACTAAACCACTGCAACACCCTCTGCGAGCTTTGGGGTCCAAAAGATGACTTTCAAATGTTCCATTTATCTTCCTTTTGTTATTTATTTTATATTAACAGTTATTTGGAATGCAGAGCAATTAATATGGATTTTCTTGTGGGAACTAATATTTCACTACTTGAAAAGATGGGGTTGTTTATAAGCCTCTGTCTTCAGTGACTAGTGTCTGTTATAATAGAAACTAATAACACATTCTACTTAGTAAAAATCTCTATTTCCTATTAGTTTACTTTAACATCATGCATAGTTTGCTTTAAATCTGCAACTAGGCAGTGCCCAAACTGAAACTCAATTTGTTTAGAGAATATCTGTAATGCCTGAATATAGAAGGATCTTTTACTGAGTACAGTGTTTAGAGACTCTTTCTGAAGAGATTACAAATATGGGTCTTATGGCCCAAAATGATCCTGAATAGTAAACTATTTTTATATTGTTGAGTTCTTTTTCTATTAAGCAGCCTTTCCTTGGCTTCCGGATTAACTGAATAATTAGTCTTGTTTAGCTTGAATTTGCCTTTGCCTTTTGATTATGTTAATGGCAAGTGTGTATTTATATTTCATGTACACATGTACTTCAAGAAGAGAGCTTTGTGTAAGAGAATTACTTTGCTTAACTAAACTAAATCATTGCTGGCAAACTTTGATGGAAATAGTTCCTAGAGTCAAGGTGGAGATCCTGTAAAGAGGAACACTTGACTGTGCTCTTTTTCCAAGTAGACATGGATATTCCTGTGCATAGATACTCAGTTTCAGCTTCTTTTATGATTATTAATGCTTGACCTAATTTATGTGATTTTTTACATTCTGAGGTGGTAGTATTTATTGTGATATCATGTGTAATGTATCTTAATGTATTGTTCAGTACAGTCACTCTACACTGTGTTTCTTTTTCAGAACGTTCTCAGGTAGACCAGTTGTTGGCTATTTCACTGAGAGAAGAAGAATTAAGCAAGTCCCTGCAGAGTGTGGACACCAGTCTCTTGCAGGCTAGGGCTGCCCTGCAGGCTGCCTATATCGAGGTTCAACGGTTCCTTGTATTAAAGCAACAGGTAACAGTGGGCTTATGAAACTATCCGAAGTACGAGTTAGCAGCCTGAAAAACTGCCTGTTGAATCAGTAGAACTGATAAAAACCTCAACTGTTTTGCAGATAACAATGGAAATGAGCACGCTGAGAGGTCAGAGAATCGAGATCTTGCAGGGGCTACAAGGTACGAGATACCATAAAGCTACAACAGAATGCTGACTCTCATAATCTTGAATCTGCTCCTTTAAAATGTGCAATAAAATTGTAGACTTTCAAAATGATGTCTTTATTTCAAGCGTGATCTGTCAGTTTTGGTAGTGCCATCTGGTGGCTTTTCGTCAAATTTTTCTCTTCCTTGACTGTGTGTCTGCAAGAAACGAGCTCTTGGCACTGCTAAATTTTATTGTAAAATATGAACATTTTTGTTCTGTCTGGGGTTTTCTATTTATTTATTTTGTCTCTTGCCATTAGAAACATATGAACCTTCTGAACTCTCAGAGCAACTTTCCTGCAGTGTCTTAAGTGAGAGAAGAAACAGCAAATCTCAGATGGCAGCTGACTTAATTCCTGCAGGCCCTCTCCACCCCCTTTTGGACCCTTTGTATTCTTCTGTGCCTCCACTAGGATCTTCTGCTCATGTAAACACGCCGTCACCATTCCAGTCATCTGGCAGCGCACCTGCTGATACTCCTGACTCCTCAGTGCAAGTTAAACGAGAACCTGTGTCTCCAAAAGGCACAAAGGAAAATGTGAATTCTGTACTCCAGAGCTCTCCATGTGCTTCACGAGCAGAAGAAACAGAGCAGAAGGATGGTATGTGTAGCTTTGCTGTGTTATAAAAAAAGTAACTTTAAGAAAATAAGGAAATTATTTTTTCCTTCAAAAGAGTGGAAGTTGTGTCTGCTATGCAGGGGTGAACTCCCATTAACTTGTGTAGGACATACCAGTTTTGCTTTAAAAATAGAACAAACATGAATTTGGAGGTTATATCTCTTAGAATAATTTAGTTAACTAAAATAATTTAAAAAAAGACAAAAAATCCCCAACAAACCTTAACATCTCCTCTATAATTTTTGTCTTCTACTATGCATTGTTTAAGAATCGTTGATAGCTAAAAAATCTGCCTACAAAGGAAAAATGTGTGCCTCAAAATATGTTAAAAAAAATTATGACAGTGAGAGTATTCTGTGTTTTAATTGGGCCCTGCTGGATAAGCACAAAGAGTATTGTTTGTAGTATTAAAAAATAACACTCCGTCTTCTCCTAACTGGATGTTAGGCACTGTTCGCTCATGTGAGGGGAGCGGGAGTGAATAGGGGAGGGCTAGCAATGCAAATATGGGTTTACTTTTGTCTGGAGGAGAAACAGGTGAATTAACCACTAATGGGAGAGCTACTGCCTCAGGAAAGGGATATCTTAATGGCTATAGATGAAATAGCTAACTCTTTATTTAGACAGGTTAAAACCCATAAAACCTGTGTGCTGTAGTCTGTGGTCAAAGGCTTAAATGCTACTGGTAATTTCCACTGCAACTTGCTACTTTGACTGAAGATAGAAGCTGAGATTAAAAGCTTAATCATCCCTTACTTTCCTAAGAGCCTGTGAAGTCAAGCAGGGTGACTCTAATGATAGTTGTTTGTCTGCCATAACAATGTCACTTATCCAAACCTTTAACTTAGATAATTTGAGATAAAGATTCATAAGATCAATCCTTGTTGAAGATAGCCAACACAATCTTTTTCCCTTCAACTGAAGTGGAAAATACTGTTGGAAAAAAACACATTCTACTTTTATAAGCACATTTTTTTCTCAAGCACAAGATAAATGTTGGCTGAATTGAAGCTTAGACTTCTTTAAATACAAGAATTCGATTTTTTTTTTTTTTAGCTTATTGCAGTTTGCTTTGGATGTAGAATTTTGTATAAATAGTGTTCTTTTTGGTTTTTCGGTCCCCATTGCACTTCCTGTCTTCCACTCCATTACATTATATTAATGTAGTATTGTGAACTTTGCTTCATCTCTTTTTGGAGGATTTGACAGGGACTGTGAAGCTCTGGGGGTTTACACTTAAGTAAACTCGGGGCAGGGGGAGAATCAGCTTTTGTATTTTGTTTCCGCTGGTAAAGCTCAGCTTTTGGGAAGCCACTACCTTTTCTTCACTTTCTTGTTTTTATTGGTATATGCCATACTGTTATGTGTAAACATCGGTGAAAAGAAGTGTCGTTTTTCTTTCATGTTAGAGTTGGAAACCTGAGAATAAAGATTTACTGATCACTCTCTGCAGTAGCATGCAGTGTTCTTGCTTGCAGAATCTTCAGACTTCACAACAGAGAAGCTGAAAATGTTTTTTATTATTTTCTTGTGAAGATGAACCTTCACTGTATAGCTGTATTTATTACTTCAGTAATTGCTAGAAATCTCTTAATCACATTAGTGTATTTTTCAGTTTCCTACAACTTATTTTTGACATGTTAAAAGCAAGAATATTGTTTGGTGTTTGTCAAGTGAACATGGTTTTGGTATTGATGAACTTCTGTATTTGCTACATTTAAAATGGGTCTGCCATCAGATGAATTTAGTAATTTGGAGGGAAAACAAGCATTTACAATCAGGTAAATGCCTCAGTTCTCTCTGGGGCAGACTGTTTACTTCTTTGGGGTTTGACATTTAGCTGGTTAGCTTCCCTGGGAGGTTAGCTCAGCCTTGCTTTGAAGGAGCTGATTGCATTTGGTTTCCCCTAATTGCCAGCAATCTCTCCCACCCGCAGAACTGAGTGATTCTGTTTTCTTACACTACCATGGTGATTTTTTACTTTTTTTCTTAACACTCACAGTACTCCAAGTGCTGAGAATAACTTCTGTGTTTAGAAATTTCAGTTTAAGTTGCTGATTGCTATTATTTTCATGTTCTAAAGTGGCCAAATTCCTTCCTTGCCCCTTCAAATGGGACAGGTATTAGAGTCATATTCACAATTTCAGGTTTTGTGTGCCTTCTTATGAGTATAATTCAACACATTAACTGTTCAGACTTCATCTAAGCATTCATTTCATTCATACAGAGAGTCTTCTGTCAGATTTTGCAGCTGTGTATGACAGTTATGTGTTCAGGGGAAAACATTTTTCCATTGATTTATTTTAAATGCAACATATCCTACGGGCTGTCAGCAAGTTCTAGTTTTATCTTGGAATTTCCCATCTGAGGAAGGTATGGATATCGTCATTTTGGCTGTTTCTAGTTGGCTGTGTAATTCCAAAGTGTCCCATTTGTACTGTGATACATAATGTGCTTTTGGCTAAGCATTACCATAGGATTAGTTTGGTGGTTTCTGAGAGAAGGAAACAGGGAAACATTTCAAATACTGCCAGCTTCCCATTCGCATGGTGTGATCCCACCCAGTACATGCAGTGATCTTAAAACATCCTGTTCTGGATTGTAGTTATTGCAAATGCAACCGGGGAATTTTAGGGTGTAGGAAACAGTTGTTAGATGCTGCCCTTGGCAGTTGAGGGATTACATTCTTTGGTTCATGTTAATTAAAATGAATGACAGGGGGAGTATGTTTGCCCCATTGCATAGTCCAACACAGATTAACTAATTAAGTTAAGTAAACCAACTAACTAAAGCCTACACTCACGGTTTATAGTGCTGCCATTCCCTGGGTATGGTACAATGCTGCAGAGTGAGTTGTGCATGACTCAACCTAGAATCAGGTCCCAGTAACTTGGTAGAAATAACTAATTCAGATGGGTTCGACACAAGGTCTTCATACTGTGTCACTGAACAGCTGAGTCGTGCTTGGCATGCATGGTTACTACAGTTGTGACAGCTGGTAAGGGAGCACACAGAGAGGGGTGGTAGCATCTTAAGCCAACAATGTAGGATTCACCGAAGATTGTCAGAACTTTAAAAGCGCACAGTCTGCCAGCAGCTTGAATGATGTGCCCCATTCCTTTGCTTCTGGCTACACGGGTAATCATTTTATTCCCCCGCTATGTTTTTTTAAAGGCTGGATAGCTGACTGAAATAGCAGATCTGCATGTGCAGTTTTCAACGTGCAGGGAGAGCCATTTTGCATAAATATTTATTGCTGTACAGGTTGAATGTAACACTCTTCTGTTTTCTTCAGAAGAGACCAACCAGAAAACTTCAGTGTATCCAGTTATCTCTGCAACCATGTCCCTGTCAGAGCTGATATCTTGTTTCCAACGCACTAATGAAGATGTCCACAAGCCTGCTGCAGACAGAGGAAACCTTGAACTCCCTGAGAACTCTTCTCATTCACTATCTGTTTTCAGCAAAAGTGAGGCAAATGATACAGTACCTGAAGGATATTTACTGCATCAGTGTAGCACTTCTCTTTCAAAGCATTCAGTCCTCCTAGAAGTGCCAATGGATAAAACACCCAAATTGTCAGCAGAACCATCTGAGCAACACTTGGCAGCCACTGTAGTCCCAGCAGAAAAAGGGAACAGGAGGAGGAGAAGGCTCAGGAAGAAGAAAACTCTGAGGGCAGCCCATGTGCCAGAGAACAGCGATACAGAACAGGATATGATTGACTCCAAGCCTATCCGGAAAGTCAAGGGTGGAAAGGTTCCTAAAGGAGAAAAAGTTACTACATCTACTCCTCCAAGAGAGGAGGATGGAGCTACTGCTCAAAAAGCAAAAAACAGAGATAAGAATGACAGTGATGCTTCTCTGGAACTAGTGGAAGTTCCAGCACCTCAGTGTGAGGTGGTTGATGTTGGTTCATCAGAGTCAGGAGATGAGAAACCCGACAGTCCATCAAAGAAGGATTCCCGCAGCTCCGTGGATCAAGCACTCCTAGAGGCATCTTGCTCTGGTTATGATGAAGTGAGCTCCACCAGTGAAATTGGCACAAATTATAAGAATGATGGAAAAAGAAGGTGAGATTATTGTAGACCTCTTAAAAGTAAAAGTATTTTTATACAATATTGATGAGGCTCCTCTTTTTTTTTCTTTTTAATTCAGAAAGTATTAAAAAATGAGTGACTTTTTATTTCATTTAGGAGTGAAATAAGAGGGAAAATAAAAACTGACTTGGCTTTTTTGTTCAACAAATGAATGCGTTTTGTTACCTATTAATTTCTCCTAATACAAGAACAAGGCTGAACTTCATAGAAAGTTTGTGTTTGAGCTTATCTGTCACAGCATGTTTTGTACCAAGTGCAGAGTCCTGTGTTTTGGAATATTACTTACACCAATATTTTGTCTGAAAATGAACATACAGAGTTCAATCTTGGTAATTTTTATTTTTGTTGCAGTGTGGCTGAGACGCAGACTTCCATATCATCACTAAGAGGATCAAAGAACTCCTCAGGTATATCTTTTATGCTTTCTTGCTGATACTTAGTATGTGGTATCTTGCAGGACTTTAAGTCTTAATCAAACTGCTTCCAGCGGGGAATTTTGCTCTGAAGATAAAAGTCTGCACTCAAAACTGAAGTGGGAAGTGACATGTACTCACATCATCTCTCATTGAATGCTTTGGGCTTTGACTCCTCCACAGCCCCCTGCCCCCTCCCACACAAACACTTCTGTTCCACAGTCTCTGTAGAGCTGTAGGAAAAACAATGATACAATCATTTTTCTATTTTAAAGATATTCTCGACTTAATCTTTTGGATTAAGGTCTTTTGGACATTTTATATTGCCTTCTGTCACTTTAACACTCCAGCTGGAACCCACAATTAAATATGTCTTCAAGGTGCTGAGACCACAAAATACTTCTGCTGGTTGGCAGTACAAACAACAGTAGTGTGTTTGCTTAAATGTGTTCCCATATTCAAAGTACATTTGTCTCTGTCCTACAGAAGTGTCTTCGGAGCCAGGTGAGGACGAAGAACCTACAGAGGGAACCTTTGAGGGACACCTGGCTGCAGTGAATGCTATTCAGATTTTTGGGAATTTGTTGTATACCTGCTCAGCAGACAAAACTGTTTGTGCCTACAATCTCGTTGTAAGTAAGGTTGTGAGAACAATGTTAAATTAATTGCAATTAAAAGGTTGTTTTTTGTAAAGCCTCACTAAGTAGCTAAGGAAGCAGCGGCTTTTTCAAGCACGTGATTTATTTTTATACTGTGCTTTTCTTCCAAACTCTCTTTTCCCCCTCCCCAACCCCTTCTCCCTATGAGGCAGGCAAGGGGGAGATAGATTGCTGTATGTGCCCTGCTTGTTTTTAGCTGTCCTGCCTTATTCTGTTAGGCACGTATCCTGAGAGGTATTATGGGCCTTTACGTTGACACTATGCTTTCCTTTTTAGAGCAGGAAGTGTGTGGCCATCTTTGAAGGACATACTTCAAAAGTGAACTGCCTTCTGGTCACTCAGACAAATGGGAAGAATGCTGCACTCTACACTGGCTCAAGCGACCAGACTATCAACTGTTACAATATCAAGGTACTCAAATTCTGTGTTGGTTAACATATATCACATTTTTATGCAAGTGTTTCTTTACAAATATAAATTAAAAAAGCCTTTTAAACCCATATAAGCTGGACATAAGCCCCACTTCATACCACCATAGAGTAGAGCAGAAACCCCTCCCCACACAAACCAAACAGCAAATTATTAACTGATTAACTGCCCCAATCTTTTGGCTAGCTTGTCAGTAGAGTTTTTGCCAAAACAGCATGACATGATCCCAAATGTTGGCAACACCAAAGTGCAGGATGGTTGTTTGGCCATGAATATCGTATTTGTCTTGCTATATTTCTAACTTTATTGCTTATAGAATATTTCTGATTCCATTGTTTGCGGAAGGCACTGCTCTCGGCTCTCTCCCTCTAGCTATAGAGCAGCCATAGAGAGAACAGGTATCTGTTGTTCCAAGGGCAGATGAAATAACAGACTGAGACTTCCTGAAGCTGGATGTTTGAGGGTAAATGACAGCTTGTCCAACCTGTGACTTGAAGGACTAGAAAGCAAATATCTGCTTCAGGGAGCAAACTGCCAGAGGTTTTAAACTCTTAAGTTCCCTATGGGGAATCCTCAACTATGTACAGGGTGGTTTTCATATATACATATGTAGTCTGTAGTCTGAATTTCTATATACGTTAGAGGTCGTGAATAGAATAAAGCATTTAGGGTTATAACTGTTGACTGTTGAAGTACAGTCAAGTCTGAGAAACGTTCCTGATTAAAACCAGAATCAAACTGCCATGTGACACCAAACTGTCAGATGTTTTTTTCCAGCTCTGTTGGTTTAAGAAATGCAGCCTGTAGGTAAAAACCATCATTCACTTCAGGCTTTTTTTCCTGAATTGTTTTTGGTTAATGAAAAGCTTTAAATACTTCTTTTTATTGCCAGACCAAAGAGTGTATGGAACAATTTAAATTGGAAGATCGAGTGCTCTGTTTACACAGTAGATGGCGGATCCTTTATGCAGGCCTTGCAAATGGCACTGTGGTTACTTTCAACATAAAGGTTAGTTAAATATTGGCACCTAAAAGCCTGTTGTGATGCTGTTTCTCTCCACTTTGTGTTTCTTTCCATTCCTTCTCTAGAGTAGTAAATGTATTTGTAATGAAAGTATTTTGGTATAAGTGGTCACTGTTGGCCCCTTTTTGTCCTTTATTTCGTCTGTGCGCAAAGCTATCCCATCCCCTGTCCCTTTGGTTACCTTTTTTTTAGCTGCTGTATTGTTACGTTTTTCCTAAAGGTTCCTCCTGGTCTACCAGCCCTGTGTCATTTCTGACACAGCTGATTATTTGTGAATCCTCCTTTCTTGCCCTTCAAAGTAGTGTGAGAGACTTTAATGTGTTGCTGGTTTTGCTACTCCATTTGCAGTTACAAAAGAGACTCTTTCGCATGTTTTTCTGGCAAAGAGGTTTCATCAGCAGTCCCCGTGATGTTTAAAAGGGAATAAAAATTATTATTTAAATAAACTATTTTTTCTGATTTTTCTTTTCATGGATTCTAGACTTAATTTCTCAGATTTATCCTTACAAATTTATCCTGTTTTGCATTTTTCTCATAACACTGTTTCCTTTTATTGTTCTGACTCTGCAAGAGAATTTACTGGACCTTTGCTAAATAATTAAATATTTTTTTTAAAAGACAGGAAATTGAAGCCTAATGTAAAGAGTTATTTCCTTGATTTGGAAACTTAGTTGTTAACCTGCAACTCTTACTACTGCTGAAATTGTGTGTTACTAAACTGAAATCAAATGCTTTAACAACACAAAAAGGACTCAGTGGTCTAGTCAGTGTCACAGCAAAGTTTTAATTCTTAAATACCATTTTTTTCTTCCCCCAACAGAATAATAAACAGGTTGATACCTTTGAATGCCATAGCCCTAGAGCAGTAAGCTGTCTAGCCACGGCTCAGGAAGGAGCACGCAAGTTGTTGGTAGTGGGTTCGTATGACTGCACCATCAGCGTGCGAGATGCGCGGAACGGACTGCTTCTCAGAACCCTGGAAGGTCACAGCAAGACTATACTCTGCATGAAGGCAAGTGTCTCTGAAAACAACGTTTTTGACAAAGAATGCTTAAAATTATGTGTATTTTCTTCTACTAGTGAGCAGATTGCGATAGGAAATAGAGGATTTCTCTGTTTTAAATTATAAAAACTGAGTAATCTGGTAGGAAAATTGTCTCTGTATGGCTGCCATACCACATGCCCCAGTTGCCACATCTACATATGTTTTTTGAATACTCAGGGATGGTGATTTCACCACTCCCTTGGGCAGCCTGTTCTAATGCTTGACCATCCTTTCAGTGAAGAAATTTTTCCTAATATTTATTCTAAACCTCCCAGGTGCAATTTAAGCCTGGTTCCTCTTGTCCTGTCACTTGTTTCCTAGGAGAAAGGGAAAGTTGGGCTGACCCCCAACTCACTACAACCATCTTTCATGTAGTTATAGAGAGCAGTAAGGTCTCCTCTGAGCTGCCTTTTCTCCAGGCTTAACAACCTCAGCTCTCTCAGCTGTTCTTCATAAGACTTGTGCTCTAAACCCTTCACCAGCTTTGTTGCCTACCTCTGGACACATTTCAGCACCTCAATGTCCTTCCAAAACTGAACACAACACTCAAGGTGTGGCCACCAGTGCTGAGTACAGGAAGACAATCACTGCCCTGGTCGTGCTGGCCACACTATTTCTGATACAGGCCAGGATGCCTGGTCACACTGCTGGCTTATGTTCAGCCACTGTCAACCAGCATCCCCAGGTCCTTTTCCTCTGGTCAGCTTTCCATCAATGCATCCCAAAGTCTAGTGTTGCATGGGGTTGTTGTGATCCAAGTGCAAGACCTGTGTAGAAAGCATGTTTGTTTCATGTTGCTAGAAGATTTAGGGGATCTTTAAATGTGAGTTTGCCAACAGAAGGAAAGTTGGGGAAAAGGTGAAGCTAGTCTTCATTTACCCTGATAGTACTAATCTCAGAGGAAACTGGAAAAAATTAACTCAAGAACTATTCTTTTTTAATAGAAGAATCACTAAGTAATTCACTGGTTTCTGGTTCCTGAAATTGTGAGATGGAACATATGCTTGTCTGACTGTTTTGCTGTGACCACTATCATGTAACAGATAGGGGATAACTTCCATAAATTGTGTTTGTCACCTTATTTATTATAGTGCAGTGGCACAGCTTTTTTTGCCCTGTAGACTGTCCTAGTCCTTCTTCGATGACAGCGTACTGTGGTCCCTTCTTGATCCATGATGGATCTGGTGAGCTTTTTTCCTAGAGTAGTACTAGTTTAGGAGCATTGTTTTTCTTACGTGAGCGAATATAAGTACACAGCAAATCCAGAATTTCAGGAAACAGTGGGCTTTACTGTGCACGTGCAGAGCAGCATTCTGCATTCAGTTTGCTTGGTCCCTGATTTGCTGCTGACCTGTGCTTGAAAATTGTCCATAGGTAGGATGAGTTAGCCTGGTGGACTGCAAGTTAACAGCTTCTTATATCAGTTGCAAAGTGTCAAAAGTTATAGTTAGGAAATTATAATACATTTGCTAGCTCTTAGGTAAAGAACTCAGTCCACGCTTTTTCTTCAAGTTCTCCATTGATTTGAAGTCTGTCAAATTTAGGAAGTACTACAATACAACTCCGAACTGAACAGCATCTTAGTATTTAACTTGCCCATTTCCATATCTGTTACAAAAAATAAAACTTTTTTTTTTTGTAAGGTTGTGAATGATCTGGTATTCAGTGGCTCCAGTGATCAGTCTGTCCATGCCCACAACATTCATGTAAGTCTCATATATAAGGATGGAATGACTTTTGCTATTAATGCAGTGAATTCCTATGCTATAAAGTCAGTCTTTTCAGAATTTTTCACTGTCTGGTGGAGCAAATTATTTCCAGAAAAGGAAGTCTCATGATTTTGTTCATGTGACTATGCACTATCGCTAACTAAAGATACGTGAAGAGTATAAACATGCTGACTCTTGTCAAATGATATGCAATGCCTTTTTATCTGGGCATCTTGCTTTTGCAAATATTACTAAAAAATGTACTGATAATATGGAAAGGGTTCAAAGCAAACCCATATGAGGTACTGTGCTGGGGGAAGAGTTTCTTTATTACAGGAAAAACTTGAGGAACGGTGTTCCAAACTAGAAGGTTCAAAAGCTGTCTCTAGCCTGCCACTCTTTCCCTCTTTTACGCCATCTCTCCAGAGTCCTAGGAGAAGCATTCATGTAGCTATGCAATAAGTTAGATTAAGAAATTTATCAGGGGTAGATTTTAATTGACAAAAAAATATATTTCTGTGTATTTAGCTAGATTTGCTCACTGATCCTCATGGCTAACTAAATACTGCTGGTACAAACAGCACGGTACTAGTTGCAAGGTGGATGAGAATATATAACTAAAGATGGAAAGAGAAGCAGAGGAAGATAAGAGAAAACTTTCCATAGACTCATGCATTTCTATTGTGCTGGAATGGCTCTGTGTTAAGATGGGCAAACAAAAGGATATTTGATCATAATCTAGAAGTGCCTTCATAGGAAATGGAAGTGTAATAAAGGGTTTTTCCATTTTTGAGTATTGAATATTGAAGCTAGCTACCCTATCTGGGTTAGGTAAAGCTGTTTTGTTGTTTAAATAAAAACAAACACCTGTTTACCTTTGATTTTTCTTGATGCAGACTGGAGAGCTGGTACGAATCTATAAGGGCCATAACCATGCAGTGACAGTTGTGAACATTCTTGGGAAAGTGATGGTGACAGCATGTCTGGATAAATTTGTTCGTGTTTATGAACTACAGGTAAGAAAATAGATGGTTACTAATGACATTTACCTAAGATGCATTAATTAATTATTTTGAAGTCAAATAGAAATCATCTTTGTGCTTACTGGTCTCTGGCCCATCCCTCTCTTTGCTGTCACTCAGAATATATAGTTGTCTCACCAGCCAAAATAATGGGTTTTAAAGAAGATAATCTAAACCATTTCTTTAGAACCTGGAGTATTCTAAGACAATGACAGCTCTCAAAAAGGTGGAAATGTTAGTTTTGTCTGCTGAAAGACCAAATGCTTAGTTGGACAAAAAGACTAACAGAAGCAATGTAAGGAACAGTGAGCTTTCAAGGTGGCTATAAATTTTGGGATCCACCAGGGGACTTTAGTTGCAACCAAGGAAACTGCTTTTGTAAGCATTATCCTTTGCATGTCTGTGAAAAATGGCTATTGAATGTCCTGCTTTAAATGTCTGTTTCTGTTTCTTTCAAGTCGCACGACCGCTTGCAAGTCTATGGAGGCCACACAGATATGATCATGTGTATGACCATCCATAAGAGCATGGTAACTTCCTTCTTTTTACTGGTCTGAAAGAGAAGGTTGTAAGTGCCACAGGCATATACAAGACAGTTTATTTTTTTTTTGGATAAGGAAATCAACCTGTTGTTTGACTAAGAACAACTTGGAAATGCAGCCAAAAAGTCAAGTTGCTATAACAGCTTTATATTTATGTAATATTACTGTCTGGAGAAAAATTACCTTTTAGCTTACTGTAGCCTTAAAACAATAGCTCTTTTTACAGTGATGACTACAATGAAGCATCCAGAAGTAGTAAAGTACTTCCTCTTTCTCAAGTGTCAATCCTGTTTGACTTTTACTCAAGGGAATCACACAGATGCTAGAGAAAAACTTGACCCACAGTCAAACCTTTAGTTACCTTTGATAGAATGTAAACAAAGATATGCAGTTGATTTAGGTGCACAGGTTTCTTCACGCATCTGCCCTGCAAGATAAGTTTCAGAAGCACTTCTGGATAAACATTTCTTAAAATAGTTGTTAAAGGACTTATTTGTCTGCTTGTGTAGGAATTTGTTTCCAAAGTTTCTTTGAGATTGTAAAATAAAAGGCAAAGTAGTGATCTCTAATAACAGAAAAATGAAGTCCAACAGAATGAATTTCCTACTAATTGGAATATGCACTACCCAAGCATCACATCTCAAGTGACTAGAATGTGAGGCTTGAACTGTCCCCCACCAGTAGTCTGTTGTGGGCATTCTCAAATCAAATAAGTGTTCAGGTGAGAAGCTTAGTGACAAGTGAAAGATTATAATCTTCTGTAGTAGTCTTAGTAGTAAAGTATTGTCTCTTACACACAACAGATTGGCTGTTGCACCCTAGTGGCAAATTTCCAAGAGATGAAAAGACTTGAATAAAAATAACAAATGGAACCTTTACCTTGCAGAGTTTTCTGTATTATGCAAGGAGTTTTTTAACAATGAATCATTGTTATGGGATTATAAGTGTCTGGCATCCTTTTCTTTCCAAAGGATAATTTTATGTGGAGCATCTGTCTAAGAAAAATAGTATTTAAGATGTCATTTTGCCTTCCTTTTCAGAATCTGCATCAGTCTTTTTGAATTTCTGATGTTATTCTTCAACCTTCCTCTTCGTCCTTTTTTGATATACATATAACTGGTTAAGCCCTGGAAATATATTGAACTTGACATTTACACCTAATTTTTTTTTTAGTTCTACTGTATAGTAACATAAAAAGTATTTTGAAGTTTTCTGAACTGTTATACACGTGACACTATCAACAATAGAGGTTATAGAAGCATTTCTTATTCACTAGTAGGTTTTTGTAAACTATGATGCAAATCTTAAAAGAATTAGGTTATACCCATTTTTAAATATAGAAGCCTTGCCTGTTGATATTTCTTGTTTTTTACCTAATACCCTCTACTCTGAAGCCTCCTTCAAAGTTTTACTTCATTTTTTTTCTTTTATTCCCAGCTTGCTTATCCACAACTGTTTCTTTTACAGATCTACACTGGATGCTATGATGGCAGTGTCAGAGCTGTGAGGCTTAATCTGATGCAAAATTATCGTTGCTGGGTAAGGAGCAAAATGTTTAACCTTCCTTTATTATAGAATTTCCTAGGGGTGGTCTCTACTCATTTAGTCTTGGATAGCTTGACATTTAATTTATTATAATTCTTTTTTTTTTTTAAGTGTGGATGTACTTTTTAAATGTAGGTATAATTTTCCATTGTCTTTGGTATATATATATATGCTGTGGAACAAGTTGATAGTTTAAGTTATTTTTCTTTCTGGCAGTTTTTAGATAGTGACATGTAACTGTTTAAAACCAAAAACTTCAGCTGAGTGACATAGAAAAGCTGCTTTGCTCTGCTAAATAAGTTTAATTAAATTCCAAATGACTCTGTCACAGGTAAGCCTAAATCTTGTAAAGGCTTAGTTCCTGTCTTCTTCCTGTCATCCCTGCTGATGGTCTAGGCTTGGATAGAGGCAGGAAGAATTTCTGTAAAGCTCTAATTAAAGGAATAGAGACCAATGGAAATGGAATAAGAAGATAAAAAACTTACAGGAGTGTGTTAACAGTTTTGGAAGAATATTGTGAAGTTGCAAGAGGAAGAGCATTAGCTAAAATTCTATTTCCCTGGCTTATTCTGGTATGTTTTTTCTACCAGTGGCATGGATGTTCACTGATCTTCGGAGTTGTGGACCATCTGAAACAACACCTGCTAACTGACCACACCAATCCAAATTTTCAGACCCTGAAATGTCGTTGGAAGAACTGTGATGCTTTTTTTACTTCCAGGAAAGGTTCCAAGCAGGTATGTGGTTGAAGTAACATGGTTGTGTTTGATAATACAAAGTACTTGATATCACCACAATTGTGGGACTTGATCCTATTTCTCTTAAAAAGGGTTAAATTTTTCTAGTCTTGACAGGCTTAACTGTGTACACTTACAGTCATACAGGGCTTGCAGCATTCACCTCAGCCTGTGACATGTGAAAAGTGCAGCTACAATAACATGAGATATAGTCCATTTTAAACAGTTTAGTCAGTTTAAAACAGTTTGATTGTAAAATATTATGTGGAAATGGTAAGATTCTTAAAATATTAAAGAAATTCTACTCAAGATATTAGTAGGTTTCTGTAGGAAAAAGGTATTTTTAAGATGAACAAACATCAGCCTTGAAAACAGGTTTTTATCCCTTTAATTCTTATCCATCACTACCCCTTTCATTGTTCCAGATGATGATGCTGTAGATTTTTCACGTGAGATTGTTAGCAAAACCAATTTTTAAATAAATAGTGGATAAATTTCTGAGCAGAAGTTAGCACAGATTGGAAAAAAAATAAGAAGGCATAAGTTGGGCTAAGGGATGTGGAAAGGGTTGGATGGTGGGTGTAAGGAGGGCTGTTACTTACAGGCTGATTGGTAAAATACACATTTTACTCCTTGGCAATATAAACTACCTTCCTTTGAATGCTTTCCAAAATATGAAGAAGGAAGGAGGTTTCTTTAAGAACTAAGAAATCAAAGTAAAATCCTTAATTTCTCTTTAAGCACTGGCGTTAAATATGATGTGTGTATTTGATTTGCTCTTCTAGTCAGGAAGGAAACTGGTTTTTATTTGCCTTAAATTATGTGGTATGTGAAATACTTTATATATGTGATATAATAGCTTGACATTGATATTTATGTTTTTAGAAGTTTTAAGCCAAAAAAATGTATATTATATAGAATGCCACTTTCACAGAGACTTCAAGAATCTTTTGCAAAGTTTTTTGTGATTTTTTGTGAAGATGATGATTGTTTTTAATTGACTTTTCTTTTAATTTTCTTTTTTAGGATGCTGTAGGACACATTGAAAGACATGCTGAGGATGACAGCAGGATTGACTCATGAAGCTTTTCACCTCCCACATTGGGAAGTAATTTTATATGTCAGAATTATTCCAAATAACATCTGTTTCTTACTCCAGTCTTTCCTCTTTCTTTTCCCACTTGGAATGCAGAAACTGAGTGGGGCTGAAATGCATTGCTATGGAGACTGCAGGTTGTGTTGCACTCTGTAGAAACAAGGCTGGTCAATTAAGATTTAGCCCAAATTCCTGCAACTTTTTATTTCATTGACAGACAAGAATATTCCCTCCTCTTGTCTGCCTTGGTTTTTGTGTTTTTGTTTTTTCTGGTGGGGTTTTTTTGTTTGTTTGTTTTAAGATGTATAGTCTTTGGGAAATCCAGAGGGGTGTTGAGAACTTAGATTCCAATAGGTGCTGGTGTTTGCAAACTCAGCTTGAAGCCTGTTAAGTGTCTAAGACGTGTCCGTTTTTATGTTGTATCCATTTTTTTAGCTGATTTTGATAAAATTCTGCAAACAAGAATATCACAAATTCTAAATGTAACCTGCATATCCGCTGTACATTTTAACTTTCTTCATAAAAAGAAAAGGTATTTTATGAAGACTGGAATAAATTAAATTTTTTAATGGTAATTGTAACTTATTTTTTATTCCTTGTGTAAAAATTGCTATAACTGGCACAATATATTCAGTGGTAGATACCATACCTCCTGATGTATTTTGTTTATTTGTGGGAAAGCAGTTATTTCTTGAGAATTATGCCAGTAGCAGCAAAACAGCCAGAACAGTGGCTTTGCAATCTTAGTCTTTTTAAATATCGGTCTTTATGTACAGGAAGAAGTAAGTGGTGTCTGGTTTGTTTTAATTAAAGACCACCATAACCACTACTATCTTGATAAAACACCATAGTTGGATTCCTGATTTTATTTGGGATCTTAGTGACTGAGCTTTACAGCCCCATTTCTTCATGGCATAGCAGACTAAGAGAAATGCCAAGGCACTGCCTGTCTAAGTGCATCCGCTTAGGCAGTGTTTTGTTTCTGTTGTTAACTGTCTTAATTAGCTTGAGCTATGTCAAGTTTGCAGAATCTCAACTGGAAAGAATGGAGCAGGATTTTAACACCTGAAGTACTCAAGCAGAAGCTGAGGATATGAGATAATATCACATGTGAAAGTCTTGTTTCTACTAATGCACAGAAAGTACCACAGAGAGACCAGTGCAGAAGGGGAGGCTGTTTCTACTTGTCAGGATTCCTCTGCAGGTGTCCCTTGATGGGGAAACACTTCACCTGTGAAGTTCAGTGAAATGTACTTCTTGCACTTGAGATCCTTTCTCCCATAATGATACCAAATTAGCAAAGAACCCTCTTAACGTTGAGACTAATCCAGCAAGGAGCTTTGTGTTCACTTTTGCCTAACTTGCTGCTCAGGATATAATAAGCAGAGTTTCCTTAAACTGTAACAGAAGGTGAAGACAGACCAGTTCAAACTGAGCTGCTTTATAAATGAATCCAGGGCTTTTCAAAAAAAATTAATGTACTATTTTTATGAGGCATCTCTTTCACCACTACTTTGAGACTTGCCAGCCATAAACCCAATAAGTTTTATAGCCTCATTCTTTGACTATAAAGAAGCCTTTTTAGGCCAAGAAAGTGAGAGAAGCCCGTGGATGTTCCACTGCCATCAAACAGAGGAACTTCAGGGCCATCTCTGAAGTACACTGGTTTTGTATTATCTTAGTGGACAAGCATTTCTCTGTAATTGCTTGACACTGATGATACTTTTTGTGAGATAGGAATAAAATATGGAGGAGATGCAGTAGCATCCCACTTCAAAGACATGGGAACCTCTGAGGTTCCAGTGCTTTTGTGGTGATTTGTTTCTGTTTTTTTGGTTGGTTTTTTAATTATGTTTGTGGATACGAAAAAGCCCCGATATGTGGCTCAGACTTCAGGCTGTTTTGAGAGTGTTCTTGTTTTGGTTTTTGGGGATGTATGTTTGTGGTGTTGGTTTTTTTATCTTTCTTTCTGTGGCCTGTGGATGAAGCAATTCAACAGAGAATCAGGTTGAGGGAAATCTTTAAGCAGTGTAAATGTTTTCTGATGGAGGCTGCAATGCTCTAAACTCTCTGAGAGTGTTTGGTTTTTTTCATGACCTAAAAGCAGAAGACTGCATAATACTTAAACCATTTCCAAAAGTGTTGATATTCAAGAATTCTTCTGGGAGTTTTTTGAACAATGAGGAAGTATGTAAGCATGGCATAAACAATGTGGATGTCTCAAGCTATCCTTCCTGGACTGTACTTGAAGTGAAGATGTGGAGGTGTGTCCCAAGGACAAGCATGTGGGGCAATAGGAGCATTCTGAAAAAGGGTGTGTGAGAGTAGATTCTGTTACTTCTTCATTGTGATTCTCCACATTCTTTTAGCTGTTTTCAGGAATGCATAAAGATCTTTCTCACTTGCTGTTGCAACAAACACAGTTATTACACTTTATTTCCATTCCTGATTGTTTGCTGGGTTTATCTTTTCTAGTTGGTGGAAGCAGTCTTCCTTTTCTTGTAGTCCATTATATTTCCTAATCTGTCCTTGAAAACAGTCCTCTTGAGAAGTCTGGGCCTCTGAAGTCCAGCTTTAGCAGTGGTGTCTTTTGCTACTTTGTAGGTCATTTCAGATATATTCTAAGAATCTTAAAAGGGATAAGAGGTGGGAAAATAGTAGAGCTGCATGAGTGAAAAATTTTGCTTCATTTATTATAAACAATTTTTTAAAATCCTTGGGGATTCAGAGAAAAATGCTGCACTGCTTTGTCATGAGGATATCTTGAAAGGATTTGCTATGAAGCTGTGCAGCTGTGAAAAATCTCCTGGGTTTTCTGGAGTTCTGTGGAGAGGTTTCCTGTTTGTTCAGATGGAATTCGGTGCAGATTTCACTGTTGGCCATTCACTTCTTCTGGAGGCAATTGCAGAAGAGAGATGCCAAACTAATGTACTGGCTCAGTATTCATTAATGAGATTCTCTCTAGTCTTGAAACTTAAGAGTTTTGACTCCTGATATACCTCCAGTCTAAGAGTGTAATGACTTTGGGAAGGTGAACTATTTGTGAAATTTAACGGAGTAACATTTGCATGAAAAGCAGTATTGCACGTCTGAAGCCAGTTTCAGGACTATTTATTTTTGATTTTGTTTTGGTTTTTTATGCAAGTAAGAAGTTGTGGGTGAAAGAGTGAGTAGAGTGACGGTTTATTTTATGATTAGCTGTGGGGTTTTTTTATTAGTCAAATATTAAATAATGAGTTTTGGACTTGTTATATGGCTGATGACATATGGCGGGGCCTTGTGGGATTGGTCCATGTTTGCTTCTCCTTTCTCTTTCAAATACAGGGAAAAATACAGCTGTCTGGCAGTGCAGGATACTCTGTGGCCTAATGCTGCTGCTTCTGTACGTGGAGGGGGATGGAGGGAAAAGTGCTGCATTAAATATCCCAGCTTCTGCTTGCCTTGTGTCACTTACGTGTGGATTATAGACTTTAAACATATTGTCAGCACATAAGTTGACTTCTGCAAAACAGC
Organism: Platyrinchus mystaceus; assembly: GCA_035041135.1. Lineage (NCBI taxonomy): Eukaryota > Metazoa > Chordata > Aves > Passeriformes > Tyrannidae > Platyrinchus > Platyrinchus mystaceus. The sequence continues at coordinate 26,610,009 of JAWWLV010000179.1, read as the reverse complement.
AGGAGCTTGGCTGTGTGGTCTGTTTGAAGTAGTGCAGTTCTTAATGCACATTTTCAAACTGTACAATCATGCCGGATCAAGGTAAACGATAACTGCAAACTCGCAATAAATGCCAGGGAAAATGTTTTTGCTGGGAAAATTTTTTTTTTTCCCTTCTGTTGAATTAAGACACAGGTACAGGTGAATCTTTGTTTTCAGGCTTGTATGGTACTATAATTTAAACAGTCTAAGTTGTCCAGAGTTGCAGAATATGTGAGGAAGGATAAGGAAACGGTTTCAGCTACTGTTTGTAAAATAATTAGTCTTCAAAGAGTAAACTGTGTAGGTATATATTCTGTTATATGCACCTGCCAGCTTCTCAGATTTAATTTTGCTGTAATGTTAAACAGTCTTTTTGAAGAATGGAAGTGGAATAAAACAACTTGATTAAATATTTAGTGATGCGTAGAACATGTGCACAGATTGACCCTGGTTTTCTTCTCTCACTTTGGTACAAAGCTGTGATTGTAGTAATGAAACTTTACATGGCAAAAGAAGAAAAAAGAAGGAAAAAAAATAAAGTTCTTTATATTGTTGTGGTTTGTCAGTCTGATTCTCCTTTATTTTAAATAGAATGATTCTTTCATAGAATTTGGTAGAACTTGACTTTGTTTTGGATTTTTTTCCTATTTTAAGAGGTCAGGATAAAATCAGATAGGCCACTTTGAAGCTCCAGCACTAGCAGGAATGTTACAAGTGTGCAGGAATATCAAACCTGGTCATTTGGCAGGGAAATGGAAACTGTTCACCCAGCTGGTGCCTCCAAGATGATGTACTGACTGCCTTGCTTCATGGCCAGATGTAAGGGAAGTTGGTAGTTCACTCACCAGGACTTTAAGGACCAGTTTTGAATTGCCAATTAAAAATCCTGATTTTGGTCTTTTGACTGTTAGATTTTGGTTTTTCTCTGACCATCCCAACTCAGAGCATCTCTGCCATACTTTTTGTAATAGTAGCTTAGTGGAGATAATGCATGGCTGGAAGCCAGGGCTCCAAGTGTTCCAGTCATCTTAAAAATTATTTGGGTTAAAACAAAAGTAGAATTTAAAGGAGAATAAAACTATAGGATTTTCTTACTCTTTCGGAGTACGTTACAGTGCAAGACAACATTAAGAACTCAAAAAAGCTGCTCTGTATTCAGGAGAATGATGGAAGAGTGCTCAATGTTTCATCTTCATCTGTTCTTTCAAAATAAAACCACAAAAGCTTAGGCCAAAATCCAGTTGTTTTTATTTTTGGTTCAGTTAAAGTAATTGCACTTGCACATTGTAATAATATTTTCAAAGTGGTCATGCTGACATGGTGTCTGATTCTGCAACAAATCACCTCTTGCAATAAAGAAATACAGAGTACTGCTGGGAAATAGGACACTGGGGGGTGGGGGAAATATATGTGTGTGTGTGTGTGTGTGTGTGTGTGTGTGTGTGTGTGTGTGTGTGTGTAGATAAATAGATTTGTATGTATAAGAGGTTTTCTACCTCAAATGGGAAACAAGTTTCTCAAAGTTACGGAGAATGCAGTTACAATGAAAAACACATAGAATGTCCAAATGTGTGATTAATATCTCATGGGGGTACTAAAAACGAGAGCAAATTTCTCCGTTCTGATAGTTTTGCTGAGGCACTAAATTGAGCTGTACTTTGGTATTGCAGTCTGTCATTCTTACTGTCACATTTTTAGCATAGCAGAGATCCCGCTGGCACAGCCTAATCTCTAACAGTGTGATTGGGATGCATACTATTAATGTAATTAGCACAATCTCATGTGAAATATTCAGGAAATGTTACAAAGAGACTGAAAGGATAATACCAAAAGCAGAGCACAGAGAATGACTAATTACAAGGTGGCAGTAAACACCTCTGACTTTCACAGTTAAATACAGCTCCAGTTTCACATGACTTGAGGGAAAACCTTTCTAGTTGTCAGCATAAGCAGAATAACAATGTATGCTCCATGTCTTTACCATGCAGAGAAAGCTTAATTCAGTCATCAATAAATTAATCCTTGTTGCCCAAAAGAAAAATGTCAGGATGCTATAAAAGTAGTTACAGAATATGCACACTGTTGTGCCTGCTAGAGCATGGTTGTCTCTCTTTCCAAGGGCTTATTCCCATGCACTGTTTATCTTGGCGAGTGAATCACATAATTAGGAAGTGCTCTTGTTTGCCCTTGGGATGAATGGTGCTCATTACTCAGAAGTCTCGAGCGTGTTCTTGAGGAAGGTGGCCACTGGCTCTGGTGTTACGCGTACATCGTGAGCTGCAGCCACTGAAAGAAGAGTTAAAGGATGGAAGAGTTGTTGGCATCCTCCAAAAAATTGTATTGAGACGCCACCCTCTTCTAGCTGGAAGGCGGCCGCTTGCTGTCACTTAGTATGAAGCATAGCAGCAGTGGAGAATTTTTTCTTGAGTCTTGCTCATATTACTCCTTCTCTTGCAAAAAGTGAAGGGTTTTTTTAATGGTCTCTGTAGCAGAGAACATGCTTTTATTTTGAGACTTTCTAATTCTTCTTAATAAGATTTTTGAAAGGTAAAGAACTATGTTAAACTCCATTATCATTTAACACCATATCACTATTTGATCTAAATTGTCCCATAAAAAAATCTCAAAAGTTTTTTGAAGGGCTTTAAAGATGATACGAAGAGTCTGCAGCTGTGACCTTCAGCACCAACTGGGATCTTGCACGGCCACTGTTGCTGGCAGATCAGGGATGTTTTTTGTGTAAAATTGGTAGCAAAATTTTTAGGAGGTTTTGAGGCCTCTTATCAATTGGATGACCAGACAAACTCTCTTGAGAGCATGTACAATGATTAATAAAATTAAAATTTAGTATTGTGACTGTTAGAAATACTGGCATAAAGCAGTTTACCTCCAGGACATTGAGCTTAATGATGCCATCTCCATCTTTATCAAAGGCGTGGAATGCTCCTAAAACAAGGAAACAAAAATATATGGAGTACATTAAATTCTGTGTGTGTAAAGTTGATTCCCAGATAGCAAACCAAATGGCGCTCCTGTTGTGATATGCGAACTTGCACAGGTATTTACTTACATAGTCAGCAAGTGTTCCTGCTGTGTTTTTCCTTAGCTCATTCAAGGAGAAACACTGTGTGTTTTTTATTGCTTGTATGAGACAGCTGTAATATTTTCGATTCCCTAAGCACATATCTTTAATAATACCCTACACAGGCAGTAGTGCTTTGAAAAGCTTTGCTGAGAGTGTGATGGGGCCCTGAGCAGCCTGGTCTAGTGCAAGGTGTCCCTGCCCACAGCAGTGGGGCTGGGACAAGATTGTCTTTAAGGTCCTTTTCAACCCAAGCCATTGTACGAACCCCTGATTCTGTGGCTGTGTCTGGGGGAGGAGGGGAGGTGGTGCAGTAGAACTGGGCAGCACTCACTGAACATGGCGTCCAGGCGCACGAAGCAGCAGATGAAGCTGTCAAAGTCAACGTTCATGTTCTTGTCTGCATAGCGCATGGTGATGATGTCGTAGAGCTGGTTGTTCAGCCGAAACCCTGCAGAGGAGCAAAAACAGGGCACAGCTGGGCCTTGGCCGGGGGAAGCGCTGCTCCAGGAGTGGTTTGGCCGTAGGTGCTTCTCAGGCCCAGCTGAGGCTCTGGCTGGATGGTCCTGCTGCAGCTGCTAAACAAAATGAAGTAAAGCTAAAAGGAACTTCACTGTGTCCAGCTGCTTTCTTAAAACAAGGATATCATTTTGAAATTATGATTTGGAAGGGCCAGTAGCACATGAGTTACTTCAGGCTGTAAGTATGAAAAGGAGAGCAGCAGACACCAAAGAGTCTGCTGTTCAGCTGGGCCTGGTGAGAGCAAATCAACAAAAACTGGGTGACAGAAACACAGGAGGAAGTTTCTATGAAAACACAATTACACGATGGTAAAAAAATAGACAAGGAGGCAACCCCTTGGTGTGGTGTGACTGAATTGCAGCACTGAATGCTTCAGCATGCAACCATGCCTCAAAGGGGTCTGTTGCAATTTGGGTACAGCTGTTTCTTGGCTAAATGCAAGGTCATGCATGGCCTACGTGCTGTAAGATCCAGAATGTTTACTGTAAAATGTCGTCTTAATTCTAAAGTCAGTACACAAGGTATTTAAATATTTTCTCTCTTTACATTGACAACTTTCCTGGTGAGAATGGAAACCTGGAAAATAAAAATTACCCATATTTCTACTGCAGGAATCCAAATCCAGATGTAGTTTTGTCTTTAGGACAGGATAATCACTGATGTTTTGTAAAGTACAAGGTAGCCATCTGTTTCTGTTCCTTGATGTGTCAAAATACTACTGAAGACAAAGTGTCACTGACATCATCCCATCTAAGTTTATAATGATACTACAGATCTCCAGATTAAAGAGGTCATCTTGTTCCCTTAGACACATGGTAAAGACATTTGCAGAGGGAGGCCAGCTCTCCAGGAGAAGAAGCACACCAGTGTATCCAAGACAAGCAAGAAAAGTCAAGTCTGTCTTTACAGGACAAATTTCACTAACTTCAAGTTTTGCAAAAATACTTTCTTTTCATTGTGCAGGTAGAAGAGACTGAACCCACCGTGGCTCAGTACCTAAGAAACATTAACATGACTCAAGAAACATTCATCTGATTGCCTCTGATGCAAACTTGGACACTGACCTGCTCCATCTGGGTTTCAGTGCCTGTACACTTGGGTTGAAGGTTTTCCACTGTTCTCTGTTTGTTGCTTACACAAACAAAAAGAATCCACAGCTTAAATCAGAGCAAATGTCTTCAGCACTCCCTCCTCTCCCTGAACAGCAAGACTTTAAGTAGGAGATCCTTAAAGCAGCAAAGCATCACTCATGGGAAATTTAAAGAGAAGCTGAAGAGATCTCTGGCTGGCAAGACATACAAGGCTTGCTTTCTGGATATTTGAAAAGCTCTGTTGGTGGAGAAAAGGATTTTATAATTTCTCTAGGGTCTGTCTTTAAAAGGCAGCACTGTGTTTCTGATCTCACCCTGTGATACATCAAACAAAACAAGGTTTTGGACACTGTGCATTGAGAAATACCTGCATCATTGACTGCATTGCGCATCTCGTAGCTGTTAATGGTTCCTGAATGATCCGTGTCATAACGCTTGAAAATTTTCTGGAAAAAGAAAAAATAAATACACAGTAGTAATAAAACCTTCTACTTCTCTTGCATGTAGCCACTGACTGGATATGGGATGTGTGCCTCAGGCACTTGGAATATGCTTTATATTCCTGCTGCTGAGCAGACTGGATTGTTAGCACAGAGCTCCTCTCAGTCACAAAGTAAAATAATTTAGATCCAATCTGTGAGAAGAAAAAAGCCCTCCCCTGCAGACTCTCCTTGAGTTTATGCTGTTAATCCTTTCTCTTGATTGTCCTAATTAAGTTATTTTTGAGGCCTGATTCTAGTTCCCATCATTCTCCTTCAATTTGTAAGCCTCTGTGCTATTCCTATGGGGGAAGTCTCTCCTCAAGTGCAGGAGCTTCAGAAATTCAGGCTATTTGCTTAGGCTGTGAAACAGAATGAAGAGACATTACTTTTCATTTTAGAAGCTAATTCACAATATTTTTTAGCCTTTCTTTTTGCTGTAGTGTATGTAGAGAGTTCTGTTTTTCCTACACAATTTTGGCACTGCAGAAGCTGTGAAGAAGAGTGGTGTGAATACCAGCAATACCTGCCAGCTTTTAATCTTGTCCCAGAGATGTTGAAATTCATCGAAGTTTATCTTCCCTGAGCCATCTGTCTGTGATGCAAATATTCAGGTAAAAACCCCACAATATTTTTAAGATAAAATTAATTAAGTCTGCAACTACCAGTGAAGGGATGAATGTGAAACTGAGTTTGGTATCTCCTCAGCATTAAGAGCCAGCTGAGCTGTGCAGTAAAATATTTGTAACATTTTGGTTATTGTGTATAGCATGTTGTTTCAGGAGTGTGAAGTACTACTTGTACTTTGTGTAGAAGCAAACTTCTGGTACAGGAGACAGCCTTGCTCCTGGAGCTATTATAAAAGTACATGAGTAGGATGTTTTAGTGGGCTCTTCTGAAATATCTCCAAATGTGAAGCTTACCCAATATTTTTTAAGGCAACTGAGCTTTACCCTGAAGTGAAGCTCTTTTTGCCTCGCTTTCAAATGAATTGAGGACTAGGCAAAATGTCGACTAAAGCTGTTTACAAAAATGTGTTTAGGCTCCAATCATTATGGCTCTGGCTTGTAATTACAATTTTATTCTGGTTATTTTTGAATGCACCTATGTCCTCTCAAAAATCATGTGTTATGTCAAACTGGAAAACGGAATGATGTTGTAGCAGAGGTAACCCCATGTGGAATGTTGTAGTGTGTTTTATTACACTTGTTCCAAGACAATTTCTATATGCATTGCTTGTTGAGCATACGGTAGAATATGTAATACATTATAAACTCAAGGAGAGAAATACAGTAAGTTTGTTGGCAAGAACTACAATTATGTTGGGTTTGTTTAAAAAAAAATAAATCATGCTTTAGTACATAAGCTGGCCAGTCCCTGATACCTAAGGAAGAGTATCATACTAACTGATTTATTCTGTAGTTTTCTGTTTTGGGATATATTTCTCTGCCAACTACATTAATGTTGAGATGACTGGAATTAAAATGTAGCCAAACCAGGAATGCTGTGTTGTCTGACTACAGACTACAGTGTGCTGTTTTGCTTCCCTGGCTTACTAAATTGTGTGTGTGTTGGTGAGAAATAGTGGACTAGTGTGGTTTCAAGCACTGCTTTTTCACCAGAAAAGGATACATCCATTAAAGCAATCATGCTGCGGCAGGATTCCAATTCAAATCCTTCTGACCTTAGGTCCTTATCTGAAATAAATGATTCCAGATGAATATAGATCATGCAAATCAGCAAGGGATTTTCCTCTCAAGTGCAACTCTAATCAAAGTAAAAGCCAAACCTACTTCCTTCATCTAGTAAGAAATGAGTGTAGAGAAATGTGAAAAGACTCTAAGTAATGTACTGCCTGTGAATTGGAGATATCTTTCTTGACCTGTTATATACAATAAAAACCTCTGGAAAACTCTTAAGTTCCAGGTTACTAAGCAAGTCCAGGGTCTGTAGGCTAAAGTTTGCTAAACAGGGGGAAAGGTCTGTCTCTCCATTAGAATTTTTTTTAAAGGGAATTTGCAGACTGCTAGAAGTGCTCTATTGTTCTGTGTGGTACTTCCAATGAACATTTGCTCATTTCTGAATTATCACTACTTGATCACCTGTAGAGATCATCTCTGTGTAAAGTTCAGCTTGCTAAAGTCTTGGATGCAATGTCCATGGAAGTTTCTGAGTTTGAAAACATAAATAATTTTTAGAGTGAAACTTAGAGGTGGGGGATTATGGTATACCACAGACTTTTTTTGTTGAGGGTTAGTAAAAAACATGCTCAAACTCACGTTTTTTTACGACGTTATTGAGAACATTCCTAAGTTCTTCAGCATTGATCTCCATGTCCTGATGGAAATGTGGTGAGATATAATTGATTACAATGTTCTTTACTTATCAGATGGTTTTATGGATGGATATGCTAAAAGTATGAAGTCTTTGGTCACTTTTCAGTATGGCACATACATGTTTCAAACTAGAGAGCGTTCTAGTTCACATAAACATTAGTCCAAATCTCTTTTGAGGCTGCAATACAAGGTAGGTCTGAAGTTACCATATAATGTTTAGTAAACTACAATTAGAAGAATGACCAGTAATTTCAGCGTATAAGACAAATAGCGAAATCCGAAAATCTTTGTATCCTATTTGCAGCCTATTGATTTATGCAGTTCTTTCAGCTGTTTTTACCTTTAACTTTCCTTGTTAAGCATATACTGGAGGGCATTGCATTTCTAACTTTATACTTGCTGTGCAAAATAGCATCTTGTAGTAGGTATAGAAGAAAAAGGCTGAATTTAAATGAGGCTCTCTCATACACGATGGGAATAGCTTATACCTACATATGAAGATAGCTGTATGCTTAAGGGGTTTTTATTTAATTTTTCTTATTCTCAAATCTCAAAGAGAATTTCATGGAAGGAAATTCTAAGCAAATTTTAATATTCAGTGTTTTGAATCCATGAAACAACTGATTTAGGTGCTGTTGTGGCTAGGCTGCTTTGATGGCAGACAGGGATTGGTTGCATACTCACATCCCCTGCAATCTGTCGGAAAATATTCCTGAACTGTTTTTGCTCTTCACTCTCCTCGTGACCTTTTACTGAAGAACGCTGAAAAAAGACAAGCAAAGAAGAGATACTTCCTTAACCCAGTGGGGAAGAGAAAGGGCCTGGAAGGCTCACTTGCCCTCACATGGGGCATCATCTTAGTGAATCTGGAGCCCTTTGGAGGAATGGGTTGTTCTCCTGTTCCTTTCCCCATTTTTTGGTTAATTCTGTTACTTAAAACTGTCAAGTACTTAACTTCATCCCATTGTTCTCTTTTCTATTTAAAGGAGCCTAAATGATTGGTTTCACTGGCAGTTATCTTCTAATTTTTTGTTTCAAAACGTAGCAAATGAGAAGTTTGGAGCAGAAGAGCCATATCATAGAATCACAGAATGGTTTGGGTTGGAAGGGACCTTAAAGATTATCTGCCATGGGCAGGGACACAATATCTGCCTTATTGCCACCCTGTAGGCTATAAACAACCAGATAAGAGTTCTCTGTAGTGTGGGGGCTTGTAGCTGGAAGCATATAGCATGTGAGGGAGAAGAAAACAATATGTAGCTTTCTCAGACACATGCAAAGGGCAAGCTGGAACTCTGAAGCTGAGACTAAAAAAGGAAACTAGGAAATGATATGTAACAAAGTTAATTTCTTGGCTTAGTTCTTGTTTTTGTTTGTCTAAATGCAGAGGGAAATTTAGATTGGTTCCCACGTTGCCACCTGTGTGCTCTGGCAGTCATGCAGCAGAACACCACCCTTCCTGTAAGCAGATGCTCCAGCCATGCCTCCAGATGCCACAAGCCTGGATGTGGGATCTGGCTGTTACATTTCTTGTCACTCACCCACCTGCAGGAAGAAACTCTGAATTTGCTACTCTGCTTTCCTCCTCTCTTAGGTAGGGAGGGAAAAGAGGAGGCATGCAGGAGCTCCTGGATTTACTCGTCCTTTATCCTCTGGCCAACAGGGAGTAGTGTAAGGGGGTGTAGTTTGTAATGGGGAGAGGCTGTGATGATTGCCAGGACCTTTGAAGCCCTTCGGGTGCATTTATGCCTGTGTCTTATGTAAAGCAGGTACTGCAAGGGAGGGCTGAGCAGGAGTGAACTAAAGTTCACTGCTCATCGGAAGGGATCTCTCACAGCTGGGATCCCTGTATGATGCAATCATGAGAGCAACCAGATGTTTTTAAACAACTAAATCTTCCTGCAGAGGTGTTAAATAACTGAAGAGATAGTCTCCTGATTCTGATTAGAACCACATAAACCAGATGCAGGTTATGCTAAGATTTGATGAAAAGCTGTTTAGTATCTTAGGATACCTCTTTGACCCACTCCTGTGCTCCCCCCAGCCACTCTTTCATGCTAGCCAGACTAAGCCCTATTTCCCCCTTTGCTTTTTGCTGCAGAAACCTTTTTCTCATCTACTTGTTTTTTTTCACCATCTTTGCCAGCATCTTCGTCTGCTCTCAGCTCCTTATTGCTGTTCGCTCTGTCGGAAACAAAGATGATAGGCTACAAGAAGGAAGAAAGCAAAAGAGAAATAGAAATTACACAAGATGTAGTGGAAGGGAAAATATTTGGTGACAACCATTCTGTGGTAAAGTGCATGCAGCAACAGCTACCACTCCTGAGAGCATGATCAGAGAAGCCAGATCTCAGAATGAAAAAAAAAGAAAAGAAAAAAAGGGGGAGGAATTTCTGAAGTTATTGCCCTCCTCATGCTAAAAAAAGCTGCAAAAGTCTTTTTGCCAAATAGTGCAGTTTCTGGCTTCTAGCTTTTCTTTTCAGAAAGCCAGTAACCATTTGAATGTATTTGGGGTTTGTGGGCTTTGTTTGTTTGTTTTTCAGTTGGTGGGGGTTTGGGGTTTTTTTCCGTTTTTAAGCAAAATAAGCTTCCCAGATTCTTAGCAGTTAAACTGACGAGCTTGCTCATCTCTTTGAAGGACAATAGTACTGAAAACAAACAGAATGTGAATCTTACGCAGAAAAGGAGCTTGTTAGTTATGTGAAGCATATTTTTTCTCTTTCACGTATTGATTCTTGAAGCACTCAGCTGTAAGCAGCCACGTAAAATTGTCCTGGTTTAGTGCACTTAAAACAAGGAAAACTGCAAAAATATGTGAATGTAGAGTACTCTAGAGTGTTAATTACAATCAACCTGTCTTGAGATTAAAATGTCTGATTACATTTTCAAGGTCCTAAATGTGTTGTGTAGAATCAAAAATAGAATCCTGGGCTTTGGCGAGCAGAAACTTCAGGAAAAGGGAGTAGCTGCATTAGGCAATAGACAGCAAATGTGAGGGCACATGTCTGAAGAAGGGGTGCTTTTCACTAGCAAGGAGTTTCAGGGTGCCTGTGAAGGGGAAGGAAGGAAAGGCAGTTTGAGCAACCCAGAGGATCAGGCTGATAAAGCTGAAAAGTTTGTTATCCTTTTACCACCTCTTTGAATGAGAGGGGTATATGATTCTAATGCTATTTCATTAGAATCCAATGTAGGAAGACAAAATCTTTGCTGCATGCAAATGGCCTCATATCCAGCACCCTTCATTAACTAGATCAGGTTCCATGCAGAGAAAGGATGATACCAACAAACTCTGCTCCTGCTGCGTGCATTGAGTGTGCTCTTTGCCTTGCTGGCACTTAGCACATGGTCCAAGTACCTACCTTGCCCTTTTTCTTCTGTAGGAAAAGAGACAAAATTAAAAAGGGTTTGATCAGATTATGCAGAGCTGATGGTAAAGTTGTACTTTTTTTATCTTTCCCTTTCTCATATTAATCTTTCCCATTCCTATATTCATACAAGTTTTACCATTTCCTATGTTCATACAGCTTTCAAATCACCAAAAATGAGGGACCAGGCACTCACCAAGAAATGGCATACTGAAGGACAGACATTGCAAAAACCATAGCAAAACCATGTCCCATCTCATCTGGGGCTTTGTCCACTTGAATAAAATCTCTACCTTGAGCTTTGACTATTCCTTTTCTTTTCCCCAACCTGTTAGTGCAGTGGAGATTGAACTTCTGTGCCCATAGATCAATGATATCTGAAGTGGCAAATAAATTTTGGTCTCACCAAATCAGAAAATAGTGTATACAAAGCAAATGTCAATAAAATTATCTTGATGTGAAAAAACTTGGGAATTTGTGATAATGGAGCTGTCATGTAGCTGCAAATGGTTTCCTGCTGTAGGTTTCCCTAGATGTGGTGCTCCTCCTCTCCCTACCCCTATTCATACACAAAAGAGGACCAGGACAGTACTTACCAATGGACGCTCTGCCTCAATCGTGTTTTCAACCTCCCTAGTAGAAAGCAGAAAGTAAATAAATTAGGAAATAGACTGTTCCTAATGTTGCTTGTTTTTGTAGGTGGTTTGTAAGCAGCCACTTGAACTTTTTGAACAGCCAGTGGTGTGGGCTGGCTCCAAGCATTACATCTCCAGGCTCTATCTGTAGGTTTTTCCTAGTTTAAGCCAAACATCCCAAGTACTATTTCCAGGAGGGCTGCTGCCTGATTTACTCCTGTAAAGAGCCTTGATTAAACTGAACTGGAAGTAAAACAGAAGTTTTTTGTCTTAGTAAATGGCTAATGGTTTGTTTACAAAGGACATCCTGCAAGTAGTAAGCTTCTCCAAAGACAGTTCAAAGCAGGTTCTTGTTAGACAATAAGGGAAGCTTGGGGAAATGAGTTTGCAGCTTGGAGTTTCTAATGAGGTTAAGAATATAAAAAGCAGGGTGCAGCAAACTGGTAACATGATTTTAGCAAACTAGCGAGCTGACCTCCGCCTACATGACCAGATAAATGGATCTGCAACTTACTCTGAAAGACTTCTTTTCTCCGAGAAGACCCTCAGGATGAATTCTCCCTCCTGGTGGGGTTCGTATGTAGATGGGATGATGACGTACTCACTAGGAGGTAACCGGAAGCGCTCAGAGATTTCTCGCATATTTATGTAGGTCTTACTTCTTGCTTTGGAGGCATTGTAGAGGAAGAAATCTTTCTGCAAGTGGTGCTTAGTACCATGCATCTGCAAAACAAATGAGTCAGTTTGTCTTCAAGGAAGTCTTGCCCATTCCCCAGATGGCTTGCCATGTGGACAGTACGTGGCTGGGACAAGGAAACAAAGGAAGCAGCAGCTTAGCAAGCAGGGAGCTGATGAGTGGTGATAGCTGGTGGCAGATACAGAGTCTGTCACCTTTAAGTTGCTACAGACTGAGTCACGTTGGCTTCTGAGGGCTGCTTTCCTTGGAGGGTGGTATGGCAAGGAATGGTGTATGCAAACTCTTATATGCAGAGTGGTAAAGTGAAGATGCTTTCACTGGAAGCATGTCCTTGTCTGGACAAAACATGAATTCTATACCTGCTAAACAAATATGACAATCACACATTGCATTGGTTCAAATATGAAAATTAAGTTCAAGAATTGTGGGCTAAGAACACTTGCAGGATATTTTCTGCAGAAATAACCATCTGTAAGATGGTCAGTAAAGACAATATTCAGACTGTCATTTTCATGTTTTCCAGGTAACAGAGCCTTCAGTTGAGCTTGCTAGCAAAACTTGTGAGGCCAATTATTCAGCTACTGTCAGGCTCATAAAAAAATGTAGTCTGTGTACTTTTACTAAGCTTTCTTCAATGGCTGAAAATACTATTAATTTTCTAAAGAAATTCTAAGACTATGGAGAAAACATTGTGACTGCAGAACATTGGCTTTATTTTTAAGAGGAAATGGAAGTGGTTTAGGGAGATTCTGCATGGAGTGCAAAGTGCTTGCTGGCACTGCTTCCTGCAGCCCAGGCTCACTGACTGACTGCAAGCAATGGCCAGGCCTCTACAGAGTAGAAAAGAAGGACTGAGGAAGAGATACAAGTGAAAATGGGGTGCAAGTGAGAAAGAACTAAAAATTACTCACAAAATGTTACTGATAAACACTCAAAGCAGAAAGGTTAGCAGTTTCACTGCTGTTACATCCCTGAAAACAAACTTGACTGGACAGTCTCCTGCTGACTTACAGATAGGCACTACAGTAACACTAGCTGTGAATATACACCAAGATGTCAATCTGCCTCCTTCTGCGCATACCTCTTTGGGCACCTTAGGGAGAAACAAAGAAAAGAAACCGTCAGACCTGCTGGGTGAGTCCTCTTGTTTATAGATTTCTGGGGACAAGACAGTAATCAAAATGCCTCTAGTTAGATAAGGAATTTCCCTCTTCCATTTTAGGCTTCTTGGAGTCTACGTGAGATCAGCTAAGATCTGAACTAAATATGTTTGTGCAAGGGACAAACTGATCTTTTCATCAGGTCAACAGTAGGGACAGGTTAATTGCTAGGTATGAATCTTGCTATCCTTTTTTACACTCTCCTGCCAATAAAATATTTAGTTTCAGAAAGGACCAAAGGAAGATTGAGGAATAAATGGGAAAGGATATGTTAAAATCTGGCATTAGGTCACTATAAGAGCCTATAAAGTATGTTACTTAATAGATGGGGTAAATCCTGAGGTTACTATGGTACAAACAGTTACAAAGACTTGAATTTCCTTCCTTACTTCCAGGTTTTCTCTGACTTCCTTGCAAAGCAAAAATTGCAATTTTTGTAATCAGCCTGAATGATCCAGGGACTTTGTTGGTAAATGCATAGTCAGGATTTGTGACCACAGTGCAACCAACAGAGCTGGTACCTCATAGATGGCAAAGCCAATGGTGTACAGGTTGGCTCCCAGCTTGCGCTCTTTCCTCCTGTTTTTCTGCATCAGTGCGACAAGGAAGCTGCAGATAACCTCTTCATCCTCAGGATCATCATCTTCCTCCAGCAGCTTCAAGCGATACTGGGGATTGGTCCAAAATGTATCTGTGAAATCCCACCAACAATCCAAAGAAAAGTGGTAAAGCTTCAGTTTTCTGATGATACTCACAATCAAATAGAACTTTTAAATTTCCTGCCTGTGGCTCCTGAGGGAAAGGTTAGAAATGGGCTAAGACATGGATGGATTTTTTTACGTGTTATGGCTTTTACTTAGTTCTAACAAAACTGCAAAGCAAAGGAGGATATATAAAGTGTCATCTGATAAACTTCCAAAGCCCCTAAAACTATCACTAATCCACTACAGTGGATTTCCCAGATGCAATCTGTTAGACTGAAATTTATCTCTTTTTCTTGGAGCACTGTGAAGTGTTGGAACAATCATTTATCTTTGCCAGGGCAGCCTTTTGGGCTCTTATGATGTTCTGTCACAACATAGTGACAGAAGATTTCCAGCTACCAGTTGCATGCCTTGTCCACTGAGAAAGCAAGGCTTTTCCTATGGCCAAGCACTGATCAGACTGTGATATGACTTAGCCTTTAGGATCTAATGTAGTCCCCATTAAAGAGGCTGTATCTCTCAAAACCCTTTTCTCACCTGGATAATTGCGGCAACCTCCAGCTGAGCAGCCTCTCACCCAGCGCCCTTCATTGACTGATACAGTCCAGGTTTGGAATTTATCCACTTCCAGGGTATCTGGTGTGAGGTTACAGATCTCAAGCTTTGTGAAGTGCCTCATGAAATCTTGAAATGGCATCCTGTAGGAATTGAGGGGAAATTGAACCCAAAAGGATTTACATGGTGGGCAGTTGTCCGAAAGAGCCACCCAGAGGAGGGTGACCAAGAGTACTGTCAGTATTCAGGCAAGTTTGCAGTGGGAGTGCCACGTTTTCCAAATGCTTTTGGTCTGCTGGTTGGTCAAATAACACAGGTATAGCTCCGAACTCAGGGAAACTGAGCTGAGATGATGGTATGTAGAAAGGGTGGTGGAGGGTTTGTGGAAGTGTAGGATAATTAAACTGTGCTGGTGGCATTGAATAATCCCTGGTAGGAGAATGATGGAATCACAGAGCAGGCTTATTGGGAATATGAGGGGGAACAGGGATCACTGCAGTGGTTTTAGCAGATTTGTAGTACTGCAATGTGATTCATTTCTCCTAGAGAAGCACAGGTTTTTGATTGATATTCTCACCAGAACTCCCCATCCTCCACAACCTTGTGCTGCAGGCGGATCTTCTCTGCTTCGTTAACAGAGTTCCACTCCTCTGACCTTCAAAGGAGTAAACAAGTTAAGCTGTGATTTGCTTTCACTATAAATACAGCTTTCATTACAATTTCTACACTTTACTGTAAACATCATAGAGGGGAAAGACAAGAGTCACCTTGCTACATCCATATAATTTTGCAACTGTTTGTTCTCAATGCAACCCCCTTGCCCACATGCCCAAATAAAAAAAAAAAAAATATTTCTCTCTGCCTTCTCTTCAAACTTCCTCTTATCAGCTCTCAAATATCTGCTGAACTGTGCCAATTTTATTAAGCTTGTAGGAAAGGGTGTTTCCAGACTATCATTGCTGAGGTAGCTATTGAAATACCTTTTAGTAAAATACACTGACATCTTGTTCACTCCGTTCTTTCATAACTTAAAAGATTTTTCTGTTGTCACATCTTGTTTTGAAAATGGACATTACTGAACTTGATAGACAGTAAAATCAGATTTAATATGTCATTCTACTGGGCTCTCTCTTTATTTCCATTCTTAAAGCCCCTCTTATCACCTTGTTTAGGTACTCTTTTTTTTCAACTTCAGCTAAGCACTCAACTAAAATCGACTTCAAAGTGCATGTGTCAAAATGACAACAAAAAAAATTCAGATACTTCATCACTAAATATTAGGTCATGTACAAGCTGCATAAGGGCAAATAAAGCTGCAACTTTTTTTTCAAACCACATGAAGCTCCTTTTTACTCACTTGTCACTCCAAGGTCCGTTCCATTCGACCTGTCCCCAGGGGTTTCTCAGCCGTACCAGACGTAATTTTTCCCCTTTAAATACTGTCTATTTGAAAAAAGAATGCAATAGGAATAGACTGAGAGGTTCAAAAGAAATATTCTGCCTTTTTACCCCTCTCATAGCTTAGCTGACATGCACAGTGCTAGGCCAGTGCAGATTACAGCTCCCCATAGCTGGAGGAAAGGGACTGTACTTACCTCTTCCACAGCAGTCACAGAGTAGGCATGACCTTTGACGAGCCCGCAAGACATCCGGGTTTCATACTGCATTGGCACTATGGTCTGTTAGACACAAGATAAAAACTTGTGGGAGTCATGCAAAGCTCAGTTGGCTGCTCTAAGGCAGATATTGCCACCCAGGGCTTTTGCAGGGAGAGTGACACTGTTCAGGTGATAGGACTTTCTGGCTTGTTTTCGTCTCTGTGTTTGTCAAGGTGGTCAAGCTTAGTGCCCATAGAATTCATGTTGTTGGTTAGAAAGGAATGAAGCATGAACTAAAAATGGAAAAAGTTAATATTTATTGGAAAGGACCTTTTGTGGCTAATTTCCCTTTTCTGTAGACTAGTGCTTTTTGCACTGAGAACATGGTAGTATATAGCATGCTTAATCAAAGTAATTATATTTTTCTGTTAGTAGGACTGTTCAGCCTTTTCTAGGATGGTACGTTCTTTTATAGCTCATTAAGGTTATTACATATGAACTGGAAACATCAGAGCAAATCAACATCTAAAATACTTTCATTTTTACACATGGCTATCTTATCACAATGACGTTTAAACACCCTATTTAATACACTATTCCTACTCACTGACACTACTCTTTTATTTAATTTCCTGTGGAAGTGGTCATTTTATTCCATAATTTTTAAAATCCTCATGATTGAATTTTTTTCCATCTGACATTCAGGAAGGGCATAGCAACATGTTGCTCAGGCATAAATGCATTTGTTGGCTTAGTAATCAACTTTTAGTGTGTCTGATAGATTTTTACTTGCAAATCTCAGAATGCTGTTTATCTGGGAGATAAAGAATTGAGAGCAAGATGGCAGATGCACACAGGTTGCTGTACTTGTAGGAGAGATTACTGGTATCAATTGGAGGGGAAGGCCCTACTACGTACACCATGTGGACCATGTGCAAAACGTCCCCTCCTCTGTTATGTCTGTTGCTGACACATGACTGCAAGGCCCTGCCAGTAACTCTGCCATCTCTTCTTTACACATCTGATGGCATGAGAAAGGCAGGGCTGGAAATAGAGGAAGAATTAGTAAGGTCACACAGATACCTTCTCAGCTTGCACAGGGAGGATCTCATCCAAATATTTCCTGGCTGTTGCAATTATTTTCCATTATTTCACTTCTCCTCCTGTTTTTTTTTCTTTCCCTTGATCTTGTTTTCATACTTTTTATGCCTATAGCCTCAATTCTATTTTCTTTTTTCTTCATTTCTATCATGTTGTTGCCATCATTACTTGTCAGAACCCCTCTCTCTTCTTTCTGTTTGAGAATATTAACTTCTGATGTCCTGGATCACTTCTCAAAGAGCAGGCTTTATCTGCCTTTTTCCATCAAGAATCATGATTTTTTTTTCTGGTGGTGGTTCAGGAATATGTAAAAACCAGCAGCACAACAGCTTCTGGGGCAGCAAATACAGAACGAGTTTTGCAATCTTCTTTCAGTATGCAGTCACTGGGGAGGAAGTTCTCCCCCCAGACATGGGCGGTTTGGACAGCCATGCTTGCAAAACAAGACAGTCATACTGGGCTTTCCTGAAGAATTACAGCATTTCAGTTTTTTAGGAAGAACTAAATATGGATGTGAAAAGAGGAAAAATCAGCTATTTCAGCTGTAAATGCAGAAGAACGTTTGCACAACCAAAAGTTTTAGGTGATGTAATTGTGGATGATTTTTATTTGGTTTCCCCCCACCCCCCTCTAAAGAAAGAGATGTAATTTCATTGTCATGGAAATGCAGCTCCCTAAAGGGCAAGGTATGACAGAGAAGGAGAAGGCACCATGTCCCTCTACAGATTTGAAAGCTTTTAAGTTGCCTGGTATGGGATTTTTCTTAAATGGTTTTAACATATAAAACTCAACATGTTTTTCCTCTTCCCTGTTGGGCATTTTAAATTTTTAATTGCAGTAATATAAAAGGAGCAACCCTAGAGCATTCTCCTCCATTTGTGGGCAGAGCACTCACAAAAAGTTCACCAAGGGCTTTTGTGCCTGGAATGAGAGCTGTGCAGAGCTTGCTTTTGGTCTCTTTCACATTCCATGCACACTCGGGAATCTTGTTCTATTCTAGTACTTTACATTTTTGTTCTCTCACCCCTGTGCAAGAGAGGGACTTGATAAAATCCACTAATAATTTTCTTTTTCTGGAAATTATAAGTCTGTGCCGTGAGTCAACAGCCCTTTGCCTCAGTATCAGTGAAGCCCTTTAGTATCAGTCACTGTGTTTGAAAGCACTGAGGTCTTTTAACATGTATGTCAAACAGTATCCATAAGAACAGTTCTTTAGTGTTGGGACAATTCTGCGAAGCCAAACAAGGTTTTAAAAGCATAGGTTATAAGTTTCTCTAACGGTTTGTAATAAAAGCACTGTGAAGTCAACTGCTTAGGAGAGATACGAACCCAGGCTGGCCTCTCATCCGTCCCCTGGTAGTCTGCAGTGGAATGAGTCATCTGTGCGTTTTCTAGATTCTTCACCATGCGAGCAATGAGTTCCCCAATGTCACTCCGAGGAGCTGATCCATAGGAAAAGCCCAGGTTATCCTGGCACAGAGAATGGGAGAAAAGTATCATGCAGTAAGATGAGGCAGGGAGAGAGAAGAGAAATGGTACAAGAAAGATGACTGGTAAAAGATAGCTTAGATTACTTCTCTTC
>JAWWLV010000179.1:26577924-26590981 GCA_035041135.1 Platyrinchus mystaceus | reverse complement strand
TACATTGGTCAATAGCAGCATTTGTTCTCCCACCTTTACTGCAACATCACATTCCATAAAGTATTAATTTTTTAAATTTTAAATTTACTACAATAAATCAAGACCATCTGAGGCCATGTTGGCAATAAAAGGTTAATTTCCCAAGTATTTGCACACTTAGCATCTTTGGCATGAAGATTTGTGTCTCAACAGAGTTGCAGCACTCCCTACTAATCTCATTTCACTCAGTGAGGGTACTGAGGGGGCAAGGGATGCTGATTTTGCTGATTGCATCCCTTCTCTCCACTTCTATGTTCTGCTTCTGTTTATTTCCTTTTTGGCACTCACTGTTTGCTAATGGTCTTTAGTGGGGATTACTCTGTCTTCTAGAAAAGGATGTTTTCTATGTTGCCTAAACCAAGCAGTTCCAAAGGTGGCATATATTTGATTATGAATGGAGAGGTCCCTCTCCTCTGCCATTACTTATGGCTTATCTGCAAAATTCATATGGACTCACATCAATGGAGCTGGCCATGAGGGATCCTCTGTCAATGGCATGTTTCATGATTTTATAGATATCTTTAGGGGCATCCTTTATCTCATAGAACTCAGTGACTCCTCCAGTGAAGTCCTCCATGGCTTCGGTGGTGTTGCCTCCCTTCAAAGCTTCATATGACCCATGGACTCTTAGAAAGAGAAAAGAAAAAGATTTTCTTTTACACAGATAGAGATGCCTACCTGTATATTTATATCTGTCTTGTGTGTGTTTAACTACAGCTCTTTAGTAACTCACAAGTTAAAAGTTTTAAAACATGCCACCTGCAGAGATAGGTAAAAAAAAAGATATGCTGAAAATCAAATGTAGATTTTGGAATGAGTAGCAAAACTTCCTAGAAATTATGCTTTAGCCCATCCCCAATTCTGAGACATGAGAAGCTATGGAAAAAGGCATTGATACGTTCAGAGCCTCTCCATGTGCTTGTTGTAAATACTGTGTGCAGTGGTTTAACCACCTCCCCAGCCCGAGCCTTGTGGGGGAGCACATCACAGTCATGCATTTTGTTTTACTTTGCATAGGCCTTTTCCAGGAGGGCACTCCAGAATTCGTTGCGCTGGGAGGATTTGGTAAAGACCAGCTGGTTGTTGTACGTGGGTAAGCAGTCATCGATGACGACGTCCACCCAGTCTCCATAGCGCCAGAACTGAATAAAGGCAAACAGAAAAACACCCTGGATTGACCTGGTGCAGGGAGGGGGAGCCTGGCTGAAAAGTCAGGCTGAGTGAAGGGAAATGTGAAGATAACTGCTTTGTAATGTGGCCAAAACTAATGGGAGGGCGGCAGCTGTACTGAATTCCCCTGGGCAATGCGTGCAGTGAGAGGTCCCTTAAGAGAATCAAGGGAAATGTGGAAAGCAGTCAATCTTTTCTGAATAAGAAGTTCTTCGAGAACTTGTTTTGGCAGATCAGCTGTTTGTGGGCCTAAAAATAGATGCTCTTGCCAACTACCCACGTGTCTGTGCTGGCTCTAGTGCTGCATCGGAGCAGTGAGGCAGGACTGGGCGCTTATTCCTATTCCTTATGCATAGGACACTGCAATCTGCAAATACTTCCTTGGTGGGTTAATGCTCCCTAATTACTTGTATGGGCCGGTCCTTCTGTGACTGCCCTAATGGAAGCATCTGGCGAGGCAATTCAATCCCTTTTCCTCCTTGCTGTCACTCATGCTTCCAAAGAGAGGAGAAGCTAGAAGGAAGAGCATGCCAAGAAGAGCTGAGCTCTGTCTTGGGTAAATATATCTGCTTACCACTGGACAGAGGGACTCACCTGGAAGTGAAAGATGCCAGCATAGTTTTGTATAAAGGACTGGTCATGAGGTATGACTCTACAGAGTAGTTTTTTATTCAGTGTCAGGCAAGCAATGGCAGCCAGAAACCAGCAGTTACCTGTAAACGAGCAGAAGCAGCAGACAAAATGAAGAGACAGAGCAACTAGAATCAAAGGGAAAATCTGAGATACTGCAAAGTGACCTGATAATTCTCAGTAGAGCATGATTCTCCATGTGCTCTGCAGTACTTTAGCACTTTATCTACTTGTGCTTTGGAAATGCTCATGGGCATTATTCATGGCTGGGTACCCACGTTACATAGATGATGTTCCCTGTAATTTAGAAAAAGCCTAAAATCTGATGAGCACTGTTACCTGTGTTAAGATTTCCCTGTCTCATGTAGATGCCTGTCTGACTTTCTGCATTAATTCTCCTTTCAAGCTTAGGACAGAGACCAGCTGAGAGATAACTCTTGCAGGTGGAGCTCCCTACCACTGAGGTTTAGACTCTCGTTTTCTGCTCTCAAGATAACCCGTTGTTCCAATCATCATTCTATGGGGCTTTTTTTTGCTCTTTTCTTCTATTTTAAGTGTCTGCACTGTTGTAAACACTGTTCCCTTTAATGCTTTTCAGTTCCTCCTTCAGACTCTTGTACAGTTTGCTGCCTCTGTGGGAGCTCTGGGAAAGTGGTTTTCTCCCATAGTACTTCTGTGTTCAGCAGAGGGGGACTCTACCCTAAACTAAAACCTAGTAAGAGAGGGTAAGCTTACCTGGGCACTGTGAAAGAGGAGTGAGATAATTATATGAGATAGTGAAAACTTAACCTAATTGCAGGGAGTAGTAAAAGAAATTTATGAATCTGATAAAGTGATAAGACATACAGAAATACAGAATGTGGATATATTTTGGAAAGCCAGCTCTATACATATAGCAGTACTATATGGTAACTCTTCTAAGTTACCTATTTCCCCCTATGAAGGATGGGGGTCCACTTTGACCAGGAGTTTTCTAAACTATCCAGTGTTCTGTAGATGTCTTTTATTATCTTTTATTCTTGTCTTAACTGTTTTTGTCCCTCCTCAAAGTCCAAAAGAAAGGCCAAATAGTGTTTTGAAACACTCATGACATTAGTTAATGAAAAGCAAAACACCTTGCAAAGCATCTTTCACTTAAAGTTCTTGCCTAGACTACTACTAAGCAGATATCAATGATTTTCTATAGAGAGAAGGAATCAGTAGATGTGTAGTGGTGCACTAAGACAGAGAATTTCAAATATCATTGTGGAAGAAAAAGAAAATTAACTGAGAGCTAAGCCATGTTGCAGAGCTGAAGTAAGAATTTCATACCTAATTCTCCTTGGCAGATATCTGTTCTGTTGGCTCCACCAATAATAAACCGTGGATTCTCACAGATTTCCTGCAAAATAGAAACAGATGGATGAGCAGGAAATGCATGCATTATGATGCCTGTTTAGCATAGAAATAAAGGCAGTTTAAGAACGTTTTCCTGTAGGATAGCTTGTGGATATCAAAACCTCTCGCACAGTTTTCATCTACAGAGTTTCACTATGAAAATGTTTTGGAATCTGGATGTTCCAGACTTCAGTCAGAGTTTTCTTCATGTCCCTATAAGGTCTATTAACTAGCCTGGGGGGCTCCCTCTGTACAGGGTGCAAACACATTAAAATGAGAATAGGGAAAAATATTTTTTCTCCACAGTAATGAAAAAAACGAAGATGTGGGAGGAGGCAGGAGAGAGGGTAGCTGAAAAAAATATTGGGACCAGCTTAAATTCTTTTAAAATGACTGCAGGTTTATGGTGTCCAATTTGCAGTAAATAATATGCTGGGGCATTAAAAGGTTTGAAGAATACATTTCATCAGGAATGAACCCCAGTAGTACTCCTCCTGAAAAATATCCCAGGATCAGGTGTAATTACCAGAAATAACTAGTTGCTAGTTAAGAGATTTTATTCTTTTTCTTATGTTAAGGTTTTAATTGATTATTCTGCATTAAAAAATTTCTACAGATACTATCTGTCTCTGAGGACAGGAAAGTTCTTTTGTCCTGCACATAGCAAAACGTATTGGATTTGTCAGTATTTATACTAGTACAGAATGGGTACAAGATGCTGTACAGGCATAAATAATTATGAAATTTCTGTAGGTAGGGAAGGACTATGTAGGAATTACCAGCAAATGAGGTGGGACTATTGCAAGGTTACAAAGCCCTTTTCTATATGTGACAAAGAACTGTGGAGTATAGGAAAACCAAGAGAAACCTCTCCTACAGAGAAAAAAAAAGCCCCTGCTTTATCCCATCTCTCATTCAAATACTTGGTATGGGGAAGAATAAAAAGACACAACTTTTGGCCCCATCTCTTATGAGTGTGAGGAAAGAAAGATATTGCAAGCTGAGGACCCCTGCCCTGAGCAGCTGCAAATGGGGAAAAAGGCAAAGTATAGTACAAGAACCAATTCTACTGAAAGATGTTGGGACTAGAGTGGGAAGCAGAAAGAAGAAACAACTGACATTTGCTTGTGTGGCAGCACAGACAGGTGATGCTACCTCTGCAGTCTAAAGCTTTTTACTCATGTCATCAGGGTAGCCCTGGCTTTTCCCAGACTCATGTTTTAGGTCTAGTAATTTCCCTTGGCTTAAGCCCATTTTTTTTCTGCTTCACAGTAATCAGCTTTGATGTAAATATTTGGATTAGTCATATAGCCAGATAGAGAGACCAACTTCCACGTCACTTTATTCTCCTCAAGGGAGAGAATGTAGGGATTGTCCTGTTATTTTGGGCCTTGGTCAGCTGTCCTGGGCTCCAGTTCTGTCAAGGCAGCTGTTTGAGATGCCTTCATGCTTTTCTCTGCCCACTTGCTTTGTTGAAAATATTCTTCCTCACATTGCTGTGGTGCTCTGCTGAAAACCAATTGTGAGATGCCAGGTTTTTGGTTTGTATTATTTCCAACTCTATTACTGTATTTTTTCCAACTCTATTATTGTATTTTTTGGCTTGATCCTGCTCCTATTGTAACAAGTTCTGAAATACAGCATGCTGTGTTTTAGTTGAAAGTAGTTAGATGGTGCTGAGGTGTTTCCAAATATTAAATGTACAGTGATGATTGTTACTCAGGGCCATTTATTGCATCTTGGGATCATTTGTTCTGTAGGATGGTTGGTAAAGGAATGCAAAGGAGGGAATCATGCTACTGTCATATGGACTGGTTTAGTTATGTTTCATTTCTTTATAGTGGCCAGGTGTGTTTAGTACACTGTGGGTATGATTTTAATATTGTATTTCTCTAGTTGACCTCCAGCTGTGCTAGTTGTGCTGAGTACAACTGAAGTTGCAGAGAAAGGTTCCAAGGTCTTTCAGGGCTGAAGTACTCAGTCAGCAGAGCAAGACAAACTGGTGTCCAAGATGCAGGTGGCAGGTCTGTCCTTCCAGTCTTCCTGTCTGAGCAAGGGATTGCTCTTCATCTTTTAGGTCAAGCTATCACAGAGAATCCCAACAAGCTGCACTTCATTGATGCAATGATTCATTTAAAAGAGTCTCTTCTGATCTGAGCGCCTCAGACTGCCTTAGTATTATCCAAAGGACCTTTGTGTTGCACTGGGCTGATTCAGTTCAGACTGAAATTTCATTACAAAGAGGCAAAGTCACAGCAAGGAAAACAAAGAATCTCAGGAAAAAAACATTAGTGGTGCATGCTGCTTTCTGAGCAGTTGGAAGGGAGCACTGGAAAATGCAAAGGCAGCATGCAACTAAAAATGGCATTTGACCTTTGTTATATTTTCATTAGCTTTTCTTATGCATCAGGAAAAAAAATCTACCAGGAATACTGTTGCAGCAAAAGGTATTCATGCCTTCAAAATATGCTGTTAATAAACTATGGCATTCTAAGTAAATTCCCTGAACTGATCCTACCGAATAGAGGAAGCATGCCTAAGACAATTTGTAGCCTCATTCTTCTCCCTTGGTCTCTTCTCCCTTGGTCTCTTTTGGTCTTCTTTAGAGCTTCTGAGTCAGATTACCCTCCTCTGAAAGTCCTGCCTTGTTGGCACTAAATGTAGCACTTGTAGTGCTACCTGCACAGGCCCACATTTTGTGATTAATAAATTCGAACAGCTTTACATGTGTGCAGTGAATCAGTCAGCAGATCTGACTGATTAATTTTCATTCTAAGCAAAATCCAGTAGCTTGTTGACTTAATTTTATTTGTATTCTTTATGGAAAGAAAGCTCCTCCTGGTGATTTTATTGGCTGCAGAGAGAATCACCGTAAGAAAGTCATTGAATCTGGCAGTTAATGCTGTGACCTGGCTGTGAAGAAGGAGAATGACAATGGTGCATTTGAAAGCACAGTGTCATGGTAGAGCCTTCCTATCAACATCTAGTGTCATTAGATCCAAACAGGACTGCAGCAGGACCTCTTAATACTCTGCCTTATGTTATAATACAGACTTTTTCTCAGCTCTCAAAGATTGGTAACCTCCTCCCTGCTCTCAAGTGTGAGAAATTCCCACAGGCAGCATAGTTGTGGGAGGCTGAGGCCCTTAAGAAAATGGAGTACAACCCATCACTGAGCTGGATATAACCTGGTGCAGGTGAGAATGGTTTTATTTCCCCTCTACGTACCTAAACCACGCTCTCGGATACTCTGAGCAGAAACACTGCAGCGATGGATCTTCCAGTCTTTACTCAGGGAAAGTTTCAGGGCTGTCACTTGGCTTTTGCCTGAATTGAGTATTAGGAGGTCTTCTCTGTGCATTCATGTCGTGGCATGGCAGTCACTAGCTGGGTAGAATTACAGAGGCCTTCTCACCACCCTCGTGCCAAGGCTCACAGCTGCCCTGTGTGGCAGCTGCCCTTCTGTCGGTGACAGACAAGACCAGTCCTCACGCACTTGCTGCCCTTGCAGCAGCAGAGGCCAGTCGTTTTGGGGGGTGGGAGAGGAGGACCTGACCTCTGGGTAGCACTGACTGCAAAGAGAACAGTCTGTAGGGCCAGATGCATGAGAGCAGGGGGTAGCTCTGGGGCTGGGACGCTGGACACCTGTCACCGCTTTAGTAATGAATTGCAGAAGCCCCAGGGAAAAGGTCAAGTCACAGCACAGCCATTGCAAGGGAAAGCAGAGAGGGCCCAGGTCCCCACAGCTCATGTGTGGGAGGGGGAGTTGCTTACACTGGGCTCAGTTGGCATCTCAGCTCATTTTTATGCAACTATTGACCCGAATTTCAGTTATTGAAATTTCCACTTTATAAGACTATAGTTTATAAGCTGGTTTCTTTCTTTGCAAAAAAAAAAGCCATTACAATTTAGTAAAAATAGAAGTTGTCTATATCTTTACAGACTATTACAAAACATGGCCTGTGCAATTGAGTCTTTAAATGTGGTGCTTCACTGATTGCTTTCCTCTCTTAGCAAAATACTCTTTAGCCCACTTTTACTACTTTATATTCATTTGACTTTATGATGGTCTCTTAACATGTCTATCGTAGCTATTTGTGTGTACCTATTATCAGACAAGTCCTCCTACCAGTGCTATGTAACCTACAGTTTCAAAGCCTGGGGTCAGTCAGAGATCAGCACCAATAGATCAGCGCCCGGTCTCACTTTGTGGTTGTGGTATGAATGACAAGAAAGGGGACATATTATAAATGGAGAAAATGTTACAGGTGAGTGAGTCTCTCTTCTTTGGGCACCTGCTGGGTACAGCAGTGACACGAATTACAGGGTTTGTTTTAAAACAAACACACTTGCTACAGAAGGCACAGGCACCTCTGCAAATCAGGCCTGGTGTGTCCCCAGCAGGGACAGCTGTCTCTGTCAGGGTCAGGATGCATAATCCCACATCATGACAGTACTCAGCAGGCACAGACTACAGATTTCTGGATTTCCTGCCTCTGCTCTACCTGAAGCTGGCACCATAGATACGTCAGGTGCCTGAACACTTGTGTCAAAAGAACATTGATAGCTTTGGTTTTGATGTTCAGGTTGTGTTTTAAGTCTTAAAGAGTCCCCAGCTTGTTGCTTCTACCTGAATAATAAGTACAGAGCTTCCAAGCTTACCTGTTGATGAGTGACTTAAAGAAATGTCTTTGGGATAAAGATCCCAATGTCTGAACCTTCCCAATAACAAAGGCTTGATCTGTGCATGCACACTTATATTAGACAAGTCTGAAGTTATATTGTGCATTTTTTTTGTTTTGCTTTGATGCTTTATGATATGCACACTTGCAGTCTGTCTGCTCCAGGGTGCTGGCAGTCATGTGCTGTACTGCTGTATCGCTTCCCTCCCTAGAAATAGGGAAAATCCCATCCCTTTTAAGATGAGTGACTTGTGGCTGCATTTAACTCATTCACACACACTTCCAGGGGCTCATGAAGCCATGGTGATGATAAAAAAAATAACAGGGCACACATGCACAGGGCATAGCAGCATGCAGTCTTCCTCCACAGCTGTAACAGCCACCCACACAAGCTCCTGGTCTTTTGCTATTTAGTTACACTTCTAATCAGTTTTATCTATTACCACTGACTTTGTCATTGAGGCACAGATTTGGGTGTAGGGGAAGAATGGCAAATCCAGAAGAGGTGGCCAAAAACTACCAGGGAGAGGGAGCTGTGGAAGCTCCTCAGGACCCTCACTATCAGACAGGGCTGGCAGGGGCAAAGGCAGTGTCCCAGGGGCTGCCTGGCTGGAGGGAGGTAGCTGCCCAGCAGATACAACAGTAAAAGAGTATAACTCCTCCTATGGCAGGACAGGGAATCAACTGGAAATTGAGGAATTAGTCCTCTGCCTGTGAGAGACAGGCAAAAAAAAAAAAGAAGAAAAAGAAGAGGAAGGCTGCTTGGGGAATACCCGTGAAATCATGGGAATTATATGAATGGGATTAGTAGCCAAGAGTGAATCTTCGTAGTGATTAGAACACCCACATTCATGTTAAGTGGGTAAAATGCTAACCAACAATATAAGTTGGATAAGCAATGCTGGGAACAACTGAATAAAAGCATGTTTTAGATCCTAACTTGTCCTTTCACACATTAGGAAAACAATAGAATGCTAAAATAAAGTTGTAAGTGAAACAAGGTAGTGTTAAAAAAATTAAGCCTCAGTAAACCCAGTAACTTCTTGCAGAATGAGGAGAGTTTTTCTTTGATAGCTTCAGACAAGAAAATCCCAGGCAAACCATGCAAGAAGGAAATTAAATTCCCTATGTCTCTTTCTACATATTTCATTCCATCTCTTTGTTGTTGTTGTTGTTTCATTCTAGTTTATGGTATTTTAGTCATTATATTCACATTCTCTGAGCTTTCACAACCCTATCTAGTTATCTTCCAGGAGAGCTCTAAGGAAATACATCTCCTTCTTATTCTGCCTGCCTCCCCCAACACACACTTTCTTGCTGATGCCCAAAAAGGCATTAGCCCCCTTCCTGAGCCTTGTTCTGCTTCATTGCAAAAATGTAAGCTCAGGGTGCTTACTTCAATTTACAGAAAAAGGCACTCAGCAAACATGTTACTTACATGAGGTCTTTTCCATTCGAACTTGACAGGGCTTTTCTGGCTATAGAAGAGTGAGGACTCATTTGGTGGGAAATCAGGATCTTCATAGAGGATGTTCTTCTCCAGGCACTTCTTATGAAGCTCTTCATAGGTCTTCTCCTTTACGCTGATAATGGGCTGGTTACGACTTATAATGGCAGAATAAATCCCCCCTGTGCCTCCACCTGCCCCTTCAGTTGTAGTGCTAAAAGTAGGGCTGGGAATCGACCCAGCAGCTGTTTGCTGAGCCACCGCTGCATTTATG
Source organism: Platyrinchus mystaceus (assembly GCA_035041135.1). Lineage (NCBI taxonomy): Eukaryota > Metazoa > Chordata > Aves > Passeriformes > Tyrannidae > Platyrinchus > Platyrinchus mystaceus. The sequence continues at coordinate 26,581,362 of JAWWLV010000179.1, read as the reverse complement.
GCGGACGGCATGGGAATCAGGCGTAAAGCAAATGTTGAAAGCAAGCAAGACCTTGCAAACTGGAAGGAAATTTCAGAAAAGAGGAAGTTGCTATGTAAACCTTCTTTTCTATCTGTTTAAAGTCTTCTAGTCAAATTTGCAAACCAGAAAATTCCACGTGGCTTTTCATCCTCTCAATGGATAGTAGTTTGTCATAAGAAATTGGAATTTATTCCTTGATGTGGGACAAGATGATCTGTTGGCTAAGTCCTGTGTCTGAACTGTAGTATCTACAGCATGAGTGTGTGCCTGCCCTGTGCATGTAAGTGTCCAGAAGGGAGAAGCTTTAACCCGTGAAATCTAAAAATAACTACAGGAAAGAGAGAGGGAAAATGAGAGGGAGGGGGTTCGTGAGATGATGTCAATCTTCTGTGCAGCTTGTGCTGAGGCCAGGCATGTTCCTGGGACAGGCCTTGTGTGTAGGCCGACTCCTGGTGGAAGCAGTTCATATTTTCCTTAACTAGATAACAGTGAAACTGGAAGCTATACTCCTGCTGGTTTGGGAACGTTATTTATGAGGTACTGCCAGGCAATAATCTAGTCTTGACACTCAGGAAGGAACTGTTGTACTCTACTTGTTTCTACCCTTTGCTGCAGAAAAGATATAGGCAAATATTTACTATTAGAGAGGATTATCTGAAGACACACTCCTAATGGTGAAAAAGGTGGTAATTTGATGCTACTGAGGCCAGGTCAATACCTGCCTGCTGAGTTTGGTTCCTCTAGAGAGCAGCTTGGCAGCACTAAAATTCACCTGGTAATAGCTACTTCCCATATAAAAGTCACCTTTTGTGTAAGGGCAGAGAAGTTTATAAGGGGCCTAGTGTGGAAACTGGGCTGTTCTCTGTGTTTTAGGATATACCAAAGTTACAGGAGACATCTGACTCTGCAATGCAAGTAGTGTGATGCAAGGGCCTTTCACTGCACAGCTTCAGCAAAGATGCTCATTTTGCAGCCTGTGCATATGTTCTTTCTTTCATATTCTCCCTTTCTGAACAATATAACAATACATCTATTTATTCTCATATACAGAGCTGTTTCTGGAAGAATTGTCAGTGGGAGAGGTCTGACATTTGACAAACTCCTTGTGGGCTGCTGGGGAGGATAAAGTGAATGTTTAGCAGTGGGTTTTGTTTTTTTTTCTGTTGGGATGGTCAGCAAGTGTCAGGGCATGACCTGCTGCTACTGCTATAGCTAACAGTTCGGACAGTGACTGCATGCAGAATGGCAGGTGGACATGCACTTCTCAATTCTAAGCCAATGTTGCTCTGGAGTTACACCTGTTCAAAATACAATTTCTCATTTGTTACTGGACAGGTGGTTTTGTTATGGAGTCCTTTTTTTTTGTAAGAAGCAGTAGTTGCTACTAAAAGACAAACAGTGACTTTAAATAAACGCAGTTTTCCATAGAGGAGAATGGATGTGCTGTCTGCTACGAACAGAAAAATAAATTCTCAGAAATTAAACCACGTATGTGATGGAATGTACTGAAAGCAGAAGTACCCAAATAGCTGACCTATTCAGAGAGCAAAAATGAACTAATCTTTAGTGGACTAACCTACGATGTTAATATTGCTAGTTAATTTTAATGAAGTTTTCTCTCCAGCTGTTTTCATTAATTTATTTGAATTATTTCTTTTGTAAAGATATACTAAAAATTTATTTATTCAATTAGGGCATAAATACGTACTTAAGTATGTGAGTTACTGCAAATAGCAATGTAAATCATATTCTTTGACGTTTATTTCCTCAGGTCTAAAGACATGACTGCTGTGATTTTCAGCAACTCATTCCTATTCAAATCCATAGAAGTTAGGCACTTCATACCACTGAATATTTGACCCAGGAGTACTTACCACGGTGCAGATATCATACTGAGGGCCAGAGTATAAAAGCTAGTCACTTTAGCATTCACTTTAACCAGATACCCCTGGAAGAATACTCAATAGTGATTCTCAACAAGAGAAAGTTGGAAGGAATAAGGCATGTAACTAGCTTCGTTGTTACTTTATTTCACTTTCCAACTTGAGAAACAGCAGTTAAAATATTTCATTAAAATGCACCAGACAATAATTATATCCTGTCAGAAGCACTGCTATGCTTAAACACATTCAGAAATCATCAATTAAAGCTTAGAAGCTGATAAAAAAATACGGTCTGTCTCTCTTTTCACAGACACAAAAGATGTATTTGCTACTGTTCTACCTGGATTAACTCATCTGCATTAAGCACAACAGTATTTATGTCACCAGTTCCTGGAGCAGAGGCTCACAAGGTCTCCTAGAAAGTGCTGGCAAATAGCTCTGCAGAACGAAAAAGAAAGAACTTAACGGTTTGGTGGGGAACAAGCTACGCTTGAGTCGTCAAGAGCGGAACACTCAGTTTGCTCTCACCCTTGCTATTCCCAGAAATCTGCCCTGCAGAAGACAAACAGCAGCAGGTGGGAATGACTGACTAAGCACAGGGAACTTAGTAATGTTATGCTGGCAAAAATGGTGACTATCCCTTTCTGTTTCCTACGAGTTAATTTACCAGTGTTTTTAGAAAATACTCCTTTATCTTACTAAAAGAAATTAAGTAAACTATGTCCTTTTATATTCAGAAACCCAACTGATGGCACATTCAGGTTTGACTCAAGGTAGATTGGTTTTTAAAAAATGTAGTTTACAAATGTAGCAAATGGAAAGGGCAAACAAACTGCAGAACAATGGCGGCCTGTGAAAAGAGATGCCTAGTATGGAAAGGCCTGAAGGAACAGGCAGGATGTAGTGGATGTGGGACTCAGGATGTCTCCTAGTTTTGCAAGGGGACCAAGCATCAGATCTGTTTGCAGAGATGGTGGGAAAAGGAAGCAAGGGAACATTAGGCTGGAGTTGTAACAGAAAGGCAGAATAAGCATGAAGTGGGATGGCTAAATGTAGAATTAATCCCATTAACATTAAACTGCTCCATAAATGCCAAACTCAAATCTCAGCCAGACACTAAAAACTGATCAAGACAGTACTAAAATATGTGTAAAGGAAGTGTAAACGGAAGATGTGGAGAAGTATAGCTGCTTCACTGGGCTGGCTTTGATCAATGACACTCAATCATTAATGCCAATTCTCTCCTAACAAAAGACTTTTTTTTAAGTAGTACTTGCAGATAGAGGGGATCAATAACATGGAAAATGTTTCTGTGTGAGTACAGCTGCTATCCTAAGCCAGTACTGCAGTTAATGAGGACCTGTGCCTTTTCGAAACCCAAGTTTCAAAGCCAGCTGTGGGACAGCCTTCTGCACTGCCATGGCACTGTCTTCTACTATTACACCACTGACTGGCACAACCTTACCTCCGGTGACTGAACTGTTCAGTGAGCCTGTTGTTTACTTTCCTGTACAGACCAGCTAATTTTGTGTTG
>JAWWLV010000179.1:26533368-26576949 GCA_035041135.1 Platyrinchus mystaceus | reverse complement strand
CAAAGCCAGCTGTGGGACAGCCTTCTGCACTGCCATGGCACTGTCTTCTACTATTACACCACTGACTGGCACAACCTGATCAAACCTTACCTCCGGTGACTGAACTGTTCAGTGAGCCTGTTGTTTACTTTCCTGTACAGACCAGCTAATTTTGTGTTGTCATAAGGACTGAAAAAGGGAAGTATCTGTAATCACATAGGGTGGCTCCTTCTGTGTTTGTTTTCACAAGGCTGCTTGCAGGCAGAAGTCTGGTGATAACCTCTGTGTCTGGCATATCTACTGATGCTGCTTGTCAAACTGGCCCAGATCTCTTCTCAAGTGCTCCAGTCTCTGAATAATGGGATTTCCAAATACTTACATTAAGCCCTGTGCCAATGAGCTCCAGTCTCACCCCATTAATTCATGATTTTTTAGTGCAAGTGAAGGCAGAACTGAGGTCTAACTAAAGCTAGCCTGGATCAAATGGTATTTAGCTTATTTCCTCAAAGATACAATCCTAGTGCTATAACTTTTGCTGAATAGAAGAGCTATCCAAGTTTAAATTAGTGCTTTAAAAGAAAAATTGTAGGAAATGTTAGTTTGGGGCGTGTCAGTGGAAAAAATATTTGTTGATTTGATTGGATTCAAGTGAACGTTTTAAGTACTCCCAGTTTATTTCTCCTCAACCTCTCAATGAATTGCTTCTCTGAAGAATTTGTGTCTCAGTTGATGCAAATCTCCCAGTCAGCATCAATACTCAGGGCTAAGTTTCCCAATGTCAGCACAGAGGTCTTTGTATCGTATGTGAAAACCACTTCCTTTTCTTTCCCACCTGAAGAGGACAAGAGAGTTTACTATTTGATTTAAGAAGAACTCTTCTGAAACACAGTTACATACAACTGTCTCCAGTTTTTAATTATGACTGTCCCTGCCACTGGTGGAAAGGATTGATTAAAAGAAAAATAGAAGTCAAATCTGCCCAGCACAGACATAAGAATGCAGCAGAACTGGAAAACAACTATTTCTCTTTTTCTGATCTTTCATACTACGATCTTTCAAACTACGTCAAACTGTGGTACTGTTAAAGGATTTTTCAGAAAAAAAACCCCTTGTTTCTGCATAGGTTTTCCTCCAAACACCCTTGACAGGTAGAGGCAGAAAGTCCATTTCCCCATGACTCCCAAAGTGAAGGGACATGCTTGGAAATCAACCAGAAATTATAAGCCCTTTCTTATAGATGCCACTGCCTATCCATATGGGATTCCTCACAACTTCTAGAGATCCCCACATAATCAAGAACTTCAGAGCTTTTGAATGAACAAGAAATCTGGTTTTGTCTGGCAGTTTCCTGTTCCAGACTAGGCAGGTTTACAGATCTGAGCAAATGGGCCTTCATTTGAAATGCTATCTCTGGTCATGTTCTGTGCAGGGCAACGTTGTCTGAACTGGTTAATTCCAAACCACTTTTACTGATGTATCTATTGCCTTACAAAGCCATTGTGCTTCAGTTCTGCGTGTAATAATAGTAGTGAATAGCTGCTGGCTCCTTTCACTGAATTCTGTCCTTGATATCAAAGAAGTAGCAAAGAAAAGTAAACAAAGAGGCTTTGTATGCTGTAACATTTCCATTATAGAGCTGTCAGTTTGACATCTCAAGTGAATGGCCGCAGAGCAACAGGATTTCAAAGAATTGTAGTAAAAAAGAATTCAGTTCATTACCCTTGGAACTGGCTGTCACAAAAGTGGGTTGCTTTCCAAATCCCAGAACTATTACCCGCTCAGCCACACATGAGGTTTGGTATTGCCCGCTTTCATCTGCACAACTGAAAAAGAAAATATTTAATATACATTAGTTTTTGGCCAACAGTAGAGGTTCAGTATCATACAAAGAAAACACTTCTTTGGTCTCATCCTGAAAGTTTCCTATACTGGTTGCCTTTCCTCTATTTACCTTTCTCCTAAAAACAAGTAAAACTTTCTCCCATTGTCACCTAATTTTTCACCACATATCAGATTTAACAGATATAGAAGAAAAAGTTTGAGAAGGTATTTTATGGCAAAAAGTATGGCTTTGTCAACCAGAAAACTTCTGGATTTTCACAAAATGGTAGTTAAAACTCCTAAGAATAAATGTAAAGCTAATTTTTAACACTCTTTCAGGTAAGATGTTTCAATTTGAGGCAAAATTATCTCTCATTTTGTAACTAATTTAATTTTTGTTAAAAAGCTCAGAAAAACTCAAATCAAAATGGAACTTTTTGTAGTGAACAAATGTATCATTCATCTGAAAATTACTTTTTTCCAACTTCTAGATTTGCTAGCAATTTAGCAAAATTTTTCTTTCCCACCCTGTATTTTTAAGATCTTCAGATTTCATATTCCAGATCAAGAGATTTGAATTATACTTTTAACTACATTATCCAAACTAGACTGCAGTTTTGCTCTGTGTTACATTTTTAGCTTTAGGACCACCGCTTGCAAATATTTGAACCCAGAAGGACTAAATAATGTCTGCAGAATCACCATTTATGCACTGCACAGCCCTAATGGCAACATACTTCAATAGTAAAAGTGTTATAGTGATGTATCTAGCATCTTGTTCCTTACAAGCAGCTAAGGATCCTTTTGGCTTTTAGGTTTTGTCACTCAGCCTTTGCAGGTTGTATCTGCTTGTGCCTCCTTTTAAGTGCTTTTCTTCATGCTAATATACATGGTGAAATTTGTTGATTACTTTTGGAGACTACAATGGCATGTGTTTGTGGTGCCCAGACAGAAGCATTGAATATCTCAAGTTGGAAGGGACATAAAAGATTCAGGCCCAACTCCCTGCTCCTTCCAGGACTACCTAAAATTAAATCGTATGACTAAGAGCACCATCCAGATGTGCCTTGAACTGTGACAGGCTTAATGCCTTGACCACTTCCTGAGAAACATGTTCCAGTAACCAACTACTCTCTCAGTGCATATTATGTTAAAAAAATACATCTTAGAAAAAAAAAACCACTCCAGGTGTTGCCTAGTTGCAAATCTCCTGGTTTACCTTCTTTGTCTCTCTGATGGGCTTTACCCTTTCTAATGACTTTCTTTGTACTTGAGTAAATCTGCAGAATCTCTAATTTGACTAGACTGAAACAGTGTGAAACAACTCAGTATTTCATGTGTTGCTGCCCTTAAACTTATGCAGAATATTGTTTACCTCTGCAGTTTTATGACAGATTCTGCACACTCTGGGACTTCACTAAGAAGCAGATGACACTAATACTGCTACATTTGCAAGAAGGCCTCATGAACTAGAAAAGGCATTTCCAGTGACAACATATAGGTGGCTTTTGTCCACAACTGCTGTTACCTGGAAGTGAGAATGTTCTTGTGGAAAGTGAATTTCCGATACAGGAACTGCTTCTTGTGGAGGTACTGAAATGAATGCCCATCATCTACATAGAGCTCACCTACGGCACAGGCCTGTGAAACACACCAGATAGAGCACAAATTAACAGCAGTTTCTAGTGCTGAACAATTAAACTAAAAATGTCTCACTGTATGTTACGCTTCATATTGAAGATGTGTGTTTATTTTTCTTTAGCAATTTGTATCCCTGGAAGGCTCAGGCAGTCCAGCTCTGAGAGTGCTGGACATCCTGGTTTTGTAAATGGATGTGGGTGTCAGGTGTCACCTCATTTATTAGAAAAGACAGTTGTAGGAAGCTCTCTCTCTATGTCCAAGAGGAAGTTTGTGGCCTGCTCATTCTCTGCTCCTTCTTCCAAAGGACTAGATGAAGGCCGAGAAAGGTTAGAAAAATGTTCTGCCTCTGCTATACTCAGATAGCTTCACTTTGAAGGAACAGTGCAGGAGAGGTGGAAGTCTCCTCAAATAGCAGAAGTGGAGAAGAGCCACTGGGCATATAGATGTAGATACCATTGTGCTGATCAAATTGGCAGCAAGGGCCTACAAAGGTCAGATGAGTAGAAGACATTTTTGTAAAAGGGGAACACTATCTCAAAGTACCTCTGTGTCCAAGGCCACGTGGAGTTCATAAGAAATATCTATCATCCATTCAGTGGATTTCCCAGCTGTGGTCTTCAGAGGTATCACAGTGCCCCCCCGCTGGAATACAGGAAGCTGAGAAAAACAAAGCCGGGGTAGAAAGGTTCATATACTCTGATCATATAATTTTAACATGGATCAGGAATAGCTGAAGTTTGCTCCTATCAAAATTTAGAAGTGAACTTCTACCACAAATATATAAAGACAGTGGTTCAATAAGCAATGGGAATAGTAGTAACCTTCTGTATGGGTATAAGCAAAATAATTTTGCTTGGAAGAGTCACCCTCACATCCCCTCACTTTACAACCAGGACACAGTAGTGTTCCATCTAGCAATAAAGGAGATGGGACTTTTCAAAAACAGCTATTTTAGATTACTTTTCTACAAAGAAATGGAAATGTCACTTTTCTGATTCTGATTACTGACAAAACAAAAGCTAAGATGTTTTTTCTACTCAAAGGAAGTAGCATTTTAAAACAAAAACATACATTTTCTAGTGTTACTGGAATCTTCAGAGTGCCTGCATCTTCCATTCGTTTAAATTTTCTGAAATCATACCAAATCTAGAAAAAAAGAAAAAAGAATGAGCATGACATCTATGGCAAGATTTGTTCCCTCTGCAGATGCAGTTACTCTTCTGCTTAACCTGTCACTATTCCTAACAACCTATTTGATGTGCAAGAGAAAGCATTCACTTTTCAATTAAATGACCTTTTGGATGGAAAGAATCAATTCTCATTCCTGAAGCACAAAGATAATCTGATCTTTTCTACAGTTTGCATAACGTCTTGTATGTCTTAAAGCATCTGGAAGTGCAAAACAATGAAACACTTTTTTTTTAAAATCTAGTTCCTGAAAAAGTATTTTTATATTGAAGTGAAAATTAACAACGAAGTTGCTAATAACAGGTGACAAAAAAGAGCTGCACCTGAACTTCCCACACACATTCGCCAGCAGGTTTAACTGCTTTAAGTGTGCCAAGCAGTCAATTCCCACGGAGATCTTGATAAAAATATTTTTCTTGTTTGGAGAGCCTAGTCTGTTTTTCTCCCTTACTGAGAAGAATTCTACATGTCCTCAGGTGTCCTAGTGGAGTCACAAGGCTCTGCATGGTTCCACACACTCCCCTTTGTTGCTCACTCTCTAGAGCCTCAGGCTTAGTTCCCTAAGGAACTATTTCCCCAAATTATTTCCCTTCCTCCACCTCTCAGCTGCTGTAGCCAAATGCTCTTTGTAGGAGTGGACGACTGTGCCATCCTGTGGATAAATACTTTTACTTCAGAGAGGAACTGATCTCTGTATATGTCAGTCTTTGTTACACATGTCCCAGGCTAATGAAACTTGTATTTCCTTGTAAAAATTTTCCCTCCCCACAGCTTCTCTCTGATTTCCTTATGACCTTTCTTCGAAGTTCCCTTTTTTCCACAAAAAAAGTGAAGTTTAACCCAAAGAGAAATAAATGAAAAAAGGAAATTGACAATTTAGTGAAGCTGTTTTATGGCGTTTGATGAGAAGCAGCAAGCCTTGAGGGAACATTTAAATTATAAGGGATCTGAGATTTGTGCAGCAGCTCTTGGAAAAGCAAGAAAGTAAATTTCCTGTGAGCCAAGCATGCGAGGTATCGAGGTGGAAGGAAGGGTTCAGAATGGCTCAGGATGGCTGGCCAGTACTTGGCATGGCAGCAGTGCTCACCAGTTAGTTACAAGATGGGGAGCTGGAAGGTTGCTGCATAAAATACTTCTTTGGGTGGAATAGTTGAGCAGTTCATATTCATCCTTACCTCCTCTGGCCCTGGAAGCAGAACACTCACTGTCTTGGCCTCTTTCTCTGTGACTGGATGCACCAACAAAGCATTTCCTGGAGAAAAACATGAACATGGCTGTGGTCCTCAAGGCTGCATCTCACCAGAGCAGAAACTGTGTGCTCTGGGGTCTTCAGCCTCCCATAACCATTTCAGGAACTTGCTTGGGCATGCCATATGCTTAGGTTCACTTTCTACTGGAAAAAACAGCATGTGTAAGGAGCTGATGGCTACCTAACTTCAGCCACCAGCCATACCAGAGCGAAAACCAATCATATTTGGGTGGTAGTTGTTTGCTATTGCCATTTTTGAACAGACTGTGGTCTTAGCTGCTACAGTGAACTTCCATGTTTCAGGTCAAACCCAACCATGTTTTTTCAAAGTGACTAGTGAGATAAAACTCAATTTTTCCATCTCATATAACCCTTATTTTCAAAGTGCTGTTAAAACCAAGACCCTTAAAGAGGTTTCAGGTTCTATATTCAATTACAATATAATTTTTTTAAGTCTTGAGCAGAATTTTTTATGTTTTCTTTTTGTTATACAACACTTTACCACCTCAAAAGTATTTAAGTCAAATTTCAGAGAATAAGACTCCTGCTTACCCAGCATGTACTCATACTCCACATCAAAAGTTTCTGTTTTTCCTGGAAACTCTACCCAAAGAGGCCTGTAGAAAGATAGTGCAATTCAATTACTTTTTCCTCTCCAGTCAGCCCACTCAAGTCCTTCTGGCATTTTCAGGCTCCATTTTCTCCCTCTCTTTCCAAGGTACAGTTACCAAGAACTGAAGATAGTGCAAGGTTCTCTTCTGTGCCAGGGGACTCAAAGTACCCCTTTGAGTCACTGATGAGAGTCCCCAGTATAACATGGGTTAAGACACTCCAATATACCTATGACTTCATCTCCTGAAGCCTCATTTTCTTCCCTCCTGCCTTCTTCCTTACAAACTTGCACTACTTCTACCTTCCTTCTAGCAAAGAAGAGATGAATGACCCTTTTTGTCACAGTCTACCAGCAATGCTGGCAGCTGATAAGCTAGTCCCTGCAGCACAGTTCTTCCTGTTCTCAACAGCTCACTGCTGCTTCTATAGCAAGTCTCCTTCTGGCCACACCTGAAAAACCTGCACCAGAAGTTAATGTTCAGTCTTTCTCAAAAAACCATTTCATTATAAAACAGGAGTTGCATATTTAAAGTTGGAGAGATTATGACAGCGATAGCTCATTGAGAGACAGGGTCTGGGTTTCCTTACACAGAAAGCCTGGCTCACCTTCTTACTCATAGGCATCCATCCACTTGTTCACTGCAGCCCTGCTCCTCATGTGCTTATTAATGAGACATATTTTCCACTCTGTTTGTCTTAGTGAGAAAAATATGTTTCCTCTCTAATTCTGTACCTACTGCACCAAATTTAACACAATAGAAGTGTTAATTAATATTAACACATCAACATAATTAATATTCACACATCAACATAAGCTTCACTTCAAGAAAGACAGAAACTCACTGCCTATGTCAGCGCATACAACAGGTGCATCTTGGCCTATATATGTGCAAATCATCTTCAAAACCCAAATCACTCAAAACCCTTCCCAAAAACATCTTTATGTTTTTAAAACTTACGAGATGTATCTGCATAACAACAAGTAAAGGTAAATGTGGTGCAAAAGAACAGTTGTTGGGCAACCTCAAAGACACAGAAATTAATACCAGGGAGATTACTGACATTCATCTCTTGTTGAAAGAATTGCTGGATTTAGTTCTATTGAGGCACACTCTTAGAGGTGAGAGAGCAGCAGAACAAAAATTTATTTTCTAATATCATTTCTGTTCTATATTATTAGATACTCTGCTAAGAGAAACATTAGGAGGGAGACTGCAGACATAAATTATAAACTTATGTGATGTAAGCTTTTAGAACAATAATGATTAAGCAGTAACAAGTATTTTCATGAGGGGCAAACTGGCATTTACATTTTTAGGTCAGCAAGGTCAGAGTCCATTAAGCACTGTTTTATGTACTAGTTGGACTACTATATGATGTTCTTTATCATGATGGGAAGTTTGAAGTCTACAGTATTTTAAAAACATGTTTAAAGACTGTGAAGTGTTTACTGAATTAGTGTGTTCCAGGTGTCATCTGGAAAACAAAAACATATAACTTTCCTCTGAGAACCCTAGCAAAGCTTGCAGAATGCACAAAAATAGAATTCCCTATTATTATAATTTTTGTGTGTTTTTTTATTTTTTAATATTCCAATAAGTAATCACAAAAGTAAGAGATGCTAATTTAACTTCCCTTCTCTAAGTAACTTCCTGAAGATAATCACTAAATCTGACTTGTGTTCTTACCTCATAACTGGTTCAGCCGCTGTGTGTGCCCGATAGAACAGTGTGTATAAGTAAGGCAGGAGGACGTAGCGCTCTCTAATGGCTTTCCTGATGATCTGGGTGTTCTTCTCCCCAAAGAGCCACGGTTCTCGCCGTTTGCTCTCCATGTTAGAATGACCTCTGAAGAAGGGCTGGTAGGCTCCAGCCTGATACCAGCGAACAAGTAATTCTGGTTCTGGATCTCCAATAAACCCTCCCACATCAGCTAGATATTGCGCAGACAAATAAAAATACACATTTTTGGAAATTATTCTGAAAATTGTGAAGCTCTTCTCTAACAAACATTCCAAGTGTGTAAGTCCATGCATTTCACAGTGTGCTCGCTGTTCTGCTGGGTATAACAAGTTATCCGTTAAAAAAAACCTCAAGAGAGCTTTTGAAGGCTGAGTGCCTTTCTCAGTGACAGAGGACTGTCACAGTGATGCTACGGAACACCACCTGAAGACTGCTGCTTCGGATGGACACGAACATCACGTAGGAGCTAGCGGAGAAATGACGATGACAGCCAAGTTTCAGGCTTCTGAAACCAGACTGATCCGTGAAACTGCCTGGAAATGCACTGGACTGTTGAGCTTTTCACCATCTGTGTTGAAGTCTACGTTGGGAATACAAGCTTGGTGACACCATCTGTGCATAGAAAGAAACACATTACCTCCACAGAAGGAAATCCCTGCCAAGCTGATGGTAAGAAGCATTGGAATGGATATTTTCAAGTAACTCCACTCTGCTGTGTTGTCTCCAGTCCACACTGCCCCTGGAAATACCCAGTTTCAGCATTATGCAGGAAAACCAAGCGTATACTTCAATTTATGCTTGCAGTTAAGGAAAGAAGACAAGAATAGACATGAACTACTTGTGAATTGCTGTACATTGCAACTTTTTTTTAATTTATACATACGTATTCCTGAAATATGCAGTAAAAAGCAGGCAGTGGTTTGCCATAAGACACAGGTTGTTATTCTGCCTTTAACTTGTACACGCTCTGCCAGCCTTTCCTGATTTTTTAAATTTTTTTAATCACTTGCACTCTTATGAGCTCATCATGTCAGTATTTCTAAGACAATTTCTGTCCTCTCTAGATTCTCAATAGAACAAAGCAGGAACGAAGCCATCCAGCTAGTCCTTACCATACTTCTGTGATCCAGCAAAGAAAGATCGTGTGAGGACAAACGGTCTCTCTTTTCCTGAAGAACGCCTGATGAGTCCTTCTGCAGTTGCCATTTGCTGAAAATCATGAATATAAAAGCCAGGAAGACAAACTCTTTAATTAGGGTATTTTCTAGACTGCCTCTTTAGCCCTTCCAAGTGAAAAAAATTAAGAACCCATAGATAATATCTATTATTAAAGCAACAAATTCTTATTGGAATATAATTGAATGAAAAATTATTAATATTGCGTAGTCACAGTCGATGTAATTTACACTGTTATGGTAGAAAGGCACAGATGTCACATTTTCTTGTAACCAATCACAGAGTTTGTTTCAAATATTGCAATATCCAGCACATCAGAGTCCTTGATGAAGGTTACAGAAATACCTAGTACTGTGTAAAGTACCACATTAGACATACTCCATGGGAGTAACTGCTGTTTGTGTCTCCAGATACTCTACCTGGTAGAACCCATAGAGGTTGTGTACTTCCCGATGCTCCCGGTTATTGTAGTGCACAGCATCTTTCTGCATTGTTAGTTCTGCCCCTTTGAAGACTGAAGGCTCATTCATGTCATTCCATACAAAGAGGATATTAGTGGATCCCTGTAACATAGGGCTGTAATTAGGTCATGACAGAGCCATTGCTGTGACTTAGTGTATTTATCTCTAGCGGGTGTCAGACCAGTCTGAGGTGTGACTAGAAACAGCAGCAGAAAAACAAGACATGGTAATTACACTTCTGAGGTCACTTGAAAGCTGCCAGTCGTTCATCTCATCTCTCTTGGAGGCCCTTCTGGTCAGGGTAGCAGCCTGCAAGCCCACCTGATTTTTGCAACTCTTACAAACTCAGTAGGCACTTGCTATTTCTGCCTTCTGGTGAGGGAAAAGAGGCAGGGAAAAGAGAAGTATTAAACAGCCATGAGGAAAAATCAGAGAAGGCCAGAGGTGAAAAACTGGAGAGGAAAAGCAGCCTGGGAAATATTTACCATACATGTCTACTAGGAGTGTTTTCAACAACTCTACTGCAAACTAGAACTTTGGGGAAGGGTGGGGGAACTGGAAGTGTCCAGCAGTGGTCACCCAGACACTTTCAGCACTAGGCAGGATGGTCAGAATGAAGTGACTATGAGCTATGAGAGAGCACTTCCACATTGCTCTTTGTGTGCCATCATGGCAGTAAAAGCTGAAATAGCAGCAATTGGATTAGATTATGCAGCAGGTGGTTCTTAAAATGCCTGAAGTTTGTCCCTTCTACTGCTGCAACTAAGTGAGCATGTTCACTGGTGACATACAGATTTTAACTGTCTTAGTGTAGACAAGTCCATTCAGAAAATCCTTCTATGGTGCTTCAGCTTATCTTAGCCAGTATCTTCTTTTTCTTCTCCATTTTCAGGCTTTCTGGGATATGTAGATCAGAGCAAATAAATACAAACCTTGTATGTTTTGAAGGCAAATTGATCTGCATACCATTTTCGCACTTCAGGATTCGTGAAATCCAGGTAGCAAGAGGAACCTGTGGATGTGGGAGATCCCAATTATTTACCTGATTTTAAGAGCATTGTCTTTGCACCTAAATACAGTGGCTTAAAGCTGCAATGCTTTTCACCAGAAGCAATAATGTAGTCACTATTGTTTCTGAAATAAAAGCTCAACAGCAAATTCCAGGCTGACTTGGAACTCAGTACACCCCTTGCCATATCAACACACATAGATTCTGGAGGTCTGAAGCTCAGCACCCTTTAAGGATGACTGCTAACAGTCTGAAACATGTTCAGATGTGAACAGGAAGCCAGGGAAAGACAACACCCCTGGAATTTTGAACTCAAAAAGGAAAGCGTCACTGAGAAACTGAATAACTACACCCTGCCATGCTACTAGAAGTTGTAACATGTCCTTGATTTTTCCCATAGTCACTCCTTTGCCAGGATTCCTGTCTGTAAAGAAGTGGGACAACCTGCTTTGCCTCCACCCAATGAGATCTCTTCATGAAAAATAACATGTCAAATCACTATATTATGATTGAATCAAAGGTTCAGTACCAGGGTTCACTTATTTTCATCCAGCCTACATAAGCTGTGCTCACTGCAACAGACCAGACTGCATTTCTGTATCCAAGACAAGTTCGGAAGAGGAATGGCTGTTCTCATAAATAAATCCTATTTTTTTAGTTCTAGGCACTGGTACTATCTGCAGATTCAATAAATGTAACAGAGGAAGTTATACAGCTGAGGCAATTAGAACATGACTATACCAAAGAAACCACAAGGTATTTGAAATTATTACTTACAAAAAATGCAAGGAATGCAAGAATTTAATTTCGCCTCCATGGATACCAATTAAAACTATTCTGCAAAATTTTTAAAATAAACAGCTAAAATGTGGAGACAGAGTGTTTTTTTACCTGACCAACAGATGCCCTCAAAATCTTGCCCATTTCTGTCTTTCACAAAATATCCCTTGTCTTTTGCCTGTGAATACAGGGTATATGTGGGATCAACCTTAATGTGTGGATCTACAATGACGACAAGCTGATAGGATAAGAAAATAAAATCATCATTAGCATCAACTGTGCTTAATAAAACAGTAAGAGTTCATTTTTGATAAAAGGCAGAGAATGATTTCACCTCAGGTATAAAAAGACAGCTGTGTCACTAATTTTAAAAAGCAGTTACCAGTTCTTGTATATACTGTGCTAGACTTACATATAGGAACTGAATTTACAAGGAGGGCATGAACTCATGCTTACCCCTCTGAAATAAAGGACAAAATCCATCGTTTCAGGTAAAAGCAAGTATCCCAACCCCTAAAAACACTGTGGTTTTTTTTCACTGCTGTATTCTGTGAATGGGAAAATATCTGCCTTACACATTCATTTACCTGCTTAAAATCATATGTCTTAAGACTTTTAAATATGTTTTAGTTTGTGTAGCACACAACAGCAATAGATACTGTATTTTGTAGTTACTTTCTGCTGTCTTTAACTGCTTTGCTGTAGAGCTGAGAAAGTACTACAACTCCAACTGAGAGGTTATAGAACTTGAATGCTATTTCAACACTTCCCCATTCATTGACTTTTGGCGGAGATCAATAATTAAGCAATTCTATTGCTTTAAGATATCGTCTACGTTTTAATACCTCTATAATTATATGGAAAATATTTTAGCTGTGAAAGAAGAAACACAAAGCAAAGCTGAAGCAAGCACAGCAACTAAAAATGGTGAAAGCTCATGTTAAGAAGAAAAGTTTTCTGCTGTGTCCATCACAGCACTGAACTGCTTCTGTAAGACAGAGCTTCACATGAGTCAAACTTAGCCTGATGGTCAGGATACACAACAAACTACAAAATAATAAAATAGCATGAAGAACTGAATTAAACATGATAGCTGGCATGCTGTAAGCATCACCAGACAGCAACAGAGTCTAATTTACTCTGTTGTGGTTAAGGTGTTTTCAGTATCTGAAGTATGTAGGTTAAAGCCAGATTGGGTAGCTTGACACTAGAGAGAAATATTTTCTTTCTTTCTGCTATATTATTTACCTTGCGTTTTTTCTTCTTGAGATGTTCTTGCATCTTTCTGGGGTTCTGGAATTTCTTTTTGTCCCAAGTAAAATACCTCTTGCCATCTGTGTGCTCTATGTCCAGCCATATAACATCATAAGGAATGTCATGTGCATCAAAGCCAGCATCTACTGCCTTGACATCTTGCTCATCCTCATAATTCCACCTGCACTGATGGTAGCCCAGAGAAAAAAGGGGGGGCAGGGCTTGAGTGCCTAGGAAGAGTATATGAATGAAGATAAAACTGTTAATGTCCTTCAAGAATTTATTTAGAGACTCTAGAAAAAGTTAACATGATTAATATGTGTCTCTCTGGAGCTAGGGAATGCTGGCCTAAATTCTTCATACTAAAGTGACTGAACTCTTGAAATAATGAGCATTACAATGAGCTTAACAGTCAGAAAGAACAAAAGGCTGTAATGATAATATGAGAGTGAAAAGGAACTTGCTGTTCCATGATGCTGAAGTGTTATTCTAGTAACCAATATAATTTTATTATCTTTTCCTAATAAATAATATTCCAGATTAGCTTATCTGTCATTAATGCAAACAATTACATCAATTTTAATCAGTAGAAGGCAATTTCTGTGACTACTTGAGTAGTGTAAACAGGTCCACGGGTGCTACAGTACAAGGAGAACCACTGGAACTGAAATTGTTACAAATTTTTAAAATTAGTAAACATGTATGTATGCATACAGGAAAAGGGAGCTGGGAAACCTTCCTGAGCATGCACTTCTGCTTGGTGAGATCCTCTTGGAACCTGGCTACTTTTCTATTTCTGTTCGGCTGAACCACGTTCATTTCATAACATCTGTGCAGCAAAGAAATATTGCTAACAGACTAAAGAACTAGCAGGAATATTTAGGTACTTTAATTCTCTTTAGTACACAAAGAATGTTGCTTTCATAAAATATTAGTCCCCTTATCTCCATTTTTTTTACTCTCTTCCTGAGCCTCTTGTTTCTTTCCCATATCTGCATGGGGATATATTCCCTTCCCTAAGGGGCACACTGAACACTTACCTATCTTATTTCTCTACTCTCCAGGACACATTACTCCATAACTTCAGTCTTTTCACATTATAAGGTGGTCTGTCTTAATGGTGACTGGCAGGTTTAGCCTTCTTTTAAGGGTGCACTTTCAGATAGCAGTAATTATGCTGGCTTCTCAATTAGGGCCAAGTTTGACCAGCTGCAAGTGCCAGGGAAAACAAGGATGGAGGCCAGTCTTCACAAAGTACCAGCCTTTGCTCTACATACTGCAGCTTAGGAACAACTGCACACAATGGGCTAGGTAAATATTAACCTGCTCTTGGGTACAAGAAGTTCCTCACAGAATCTCCCAGGTAAATGTGCCAGACTGACTCCAATTATGTGAGTCAGTACCTGTCAGCTGTGCAAACTGCTTGAAGATATCAAAGGCAGTGGGTCCCATCAGCAGGAAAACATCAATGATTCCGCTTTCTGACATCCAGCGTACATCAGTTAGAGGCACTGCTCTCTGCTTAGCAGTTTCTGCAGCAGATGTGGATGACACGTGCTTGGAAGGAAACCGAGGAAAAACTGAATCTCTCTCTGCCAAACTTTTATTCAATGAAGGAGCAAAGACGGAAACACACAAAATTCACTAAGACATACCTGGCAAGTATTAGAAATACAAACTGAATGTTTCTTATATATCCTTCACAAATCCTTTACCTTGCATACTGCTTATACAAAGTAGACTAATAGTTAATGAGGAAAAATAGGTCATGAGGAGGAAAATAATTAAAGCTTTTCTGTAATTACAGACTATGCATTTTCTGTAGGATCTTTCAGTAATATATATAAGTAAAAAAGGAAAATTAATAATTTTAACCACATAATGCAGTGCTGGAACAACACAAGATTTTCCTTTTCCTCATTGTTTCAATTTTAACAGAATTCATGTTTGTGTTTCAAGAGTTTGAGTGAGTTTCTTTGCCAAACATTCTGTGTTTCTTGAAGGTCAATTACATTCCACAGAATGAGCCTGCTTAGCAGAAATGCGTGGCAATACCAAGAATTTAAAAACTCAGAGAAATTCCTCAAATCCAAGAGATTGTCAAGATTTTTGTCCACTTTTTTTTCTGCCTGCTACATACACCTGTGTAGACCTTTTCTGCATATTTCCTCTTTGCCTCCTCCTGTAGACCTGTTAAGATACAAGATCTATAACTTATCTCTTTGTTCTTTTCAGCAGCTTAACACAACAAATTTAGCACTAGGGAGAACAGGAGGAAGAGACTGACAATTCTTCATTAGGGAGCAAAAGATAAATCACCAATAATGCCCTGAAGTGTTTTCTTTCATTATTAAATGCCGAAGAAAGTGAATAATTCTCACCTCAGCTACTGCCTTTGTACTAATATCCACCAGCGTTTCTGAAGAGTTCAGCCAGAAGACTCCTGAAGTTCTGTTAGGCTTGTGTGCTAAAAGAAGGGGCACTGACCCATAAATGCCTATTTTGTCATGTATCTTGTGGCCGAAGATATCCAAATTATAAAGCCGGTAGGCATCACCATCACTAGGACAAACAAAAAGATGTGTTTGTTACATGTAAGCATCCTGTACTAGGCCAATTTTAACTCTCCTGCCATTCCACTAAACTTGGTGAATACTTGGTAAGCACTCTGTATTATGGCCTTTTGTTTGGCATCCAGAGCTGAAATGTGGGCAGCCTAGATTACTGCTTCTTTGCTTTGGTCCTTGCTATCTGAATCAAACAAGATTTTTACTGCTAGTGAGAGTGTTTGTTTGCTCTGAATCCTAAAATATGATTTCTGAACTCTACCATCGAGTTGCTCTTTTATGAGTTCTGCTAAAACATGACTGATCCTGAAGTCCAGAAAAAACTGAATGGAAAATCGAGGGAGAAAAGAAGGGGCCATTTATGAAATTGCAGAGTGGAAAGGGAAAGCAGAAGAAATTACTCTACATGGGTAGTGGCTACAATTCAGTTAGCTGTATAATTAATCTAAAATATACACTATATGATACACGTCTCAAGCTGTTGTCTGCATTAAATTATTAAGACAATGTTATAGCTCTCCTCTACAAAAAACCCCCAACTGCACTCATTAGCAATCTGGCACCTTTACCTGGTGTTTTTGAGAAGAAGTGTTTCTGTGTGTTGTGGTATTCCGTAAACATGATCATATCCATGTAAAGAGAAGTCCATGCCTACAGAACTGGGACCTGTGGAAATAACATTAAAAGAGAAGAATACAGAGCTCCATTCTCAGGCTTATCTGAAAGCAATAGAGCAGAGCAACCTAACTGGATAAAACAATTTAAAGTTTAAATAATTAACTCTTTCATACTTCTTTGCAACTTCACTTCCATTATTACTTCTGTTTCATAGAGGTAATGTTTTAAATAGATCTTATCGTATTTATTCTGATTTTGAACTTCTTCAGAAGATAAAATGAATCACTTTGACAGAATCTCCCCCTAAACAAATCCACATAATCATGGGTCACTTCTTTATTCTGCAGTGAAAGACTTAAAATTATCTCCTGTTTCTATCCCGTATCTAAAAGCTAAACTTTGCAGCACAGTGGACTTCAGAGTCCGAGTTGCCTGTTTCCCACTGCTCTTCTCTTCAGCCTCAGCCAGTGGAGCAGCATGCACAAGAGTCCCTAAGAGTGATATCATCTTGTTACAATACTGAATCCAGGGCAACTTTTGGCAGGTGACCAGAGATCCTGAAGACTGACAAGAAGCGGCTTCAGGATCAGAACCTGACCACATGGACTTTAATCCTCCAACACAGAAAAAAACATGATGCTGGCCTAATACATCAGATACAGCATGAACAACAGAGACAACAGCTTTCTGCCCTCTGTCTTGACTGTGAACCGAAGAAGTATCTGTCACCAAAAGGAATTGCTTTCAGACCTCCCTCTCCCTATTGCAGCTGCTGGGTAGTGGTGGTTGCTATAGAACTCTGCATGATAGTAGTAACGGACAAAGCTAACTAACTTAATTAATAAAGAATACAATGAGACAGACAGCAGATGGTCATACATTTTGGTAATTGATAATTTAAATTGCATTTGAGCTACTGCTCTCATGTGTATATAACCTCCTTATCTCTTAGGATTGCTCAGTATTTCTTTTTGTAGTCCTCACTTAAAAAGTTTCTTTGTACCAATTATTAATACTTAGATAACATGATTTCTGATAGGTCATGAGAATAAACTACAGGTGAAATCAATGTTATGTACTGATACTAAAAAAAAGAACATACAAAGAAAATAATGTATTATATACATGTACAGTCAGCACAGATAGTGTGTCAGAAATGGCATGCAGTGAGCTGATGAAACAGATCACATTGAATGTGTTCCCTCTTGAACAGAAATCTAATGAATATTTGCAGTACTTTTGTCAAATTTGTTACCCATCACCGATTTCTGATTAAAACAAAGTTAAGATAACTGAAAAGCAGGAGCAAGTGAGACATTGATAAATTTTAAGCAGATAAACAGAAAGCAGACATATGAATGAACATAGGTTTTTACAAAGCAGTAAAGCTGTTTTCAGAACTACATTGAGGCTTACCATGAGCTTTGATGTCTAAGAAACTGCCAAATTTCTCTTGCCAGAGACCAAGATCCTCTTGTTTTTCCTGCACAAACAGAAATAGCTAAGCCTAGCAAATGCAACTGCTCACATCGTGTATTTCTAAGAAAAATATGTTTTTTCACAAGACTTATATATTGTTAACTGCTTTTTTGCCAAATATGGTTAATACAAATAAATCCAAACCACGTTTAGATTCTGCTGCAGCAATTTACACTGACAAACTGACGTGCACATGTTGCACACATGGTGCCTGCTACAGCATAAAAGTAATACCTGAGGTCTTGGATAGAATCATAGAATGATAGAATAGGCCATTTTGGAAGGAGCCTCAAAACATCATCTGGTACACCATTTAATGGGAAAGGGAGCCTAGATGAGACTATCTAGCACCCTGTCCAAATAAATCTTGAAAACCTGAAGTGATGGGGACTATACCACGTTCCTGGGGAGGTTTTTCCAGTGAGTGATTATTCTCACTGTACAAAATGCGTTTCTTCTGAAATGCAAAACTGCATGGAAAGAAGCAAACAGGAAAATCCGTACAAACAGAAACCAACCTACTCCCCCAAACAGTAAAGGTCAGACAATAAAAAAACCACCTCTCCAGATACTCTAGAGTCCTTTGTGGGTAACTAATACTTTTAGCCTCCTTGAGTCCTGTCATTCATTGTCCTAGAATTTCCACTTTTTGTAGTGTGTTTCCTAGTTTTCTTTTCTACATTCATCCCAGAATAAGCGTGGCCTCTTGCAGCTGTGTGACTTCCCTGGCAGAACTCAGAGCTCAGACATAAATATGGTGAAGGCACATAGCTCCTGCCATTTATAACAGGATAGCGGAATAAGCAGCCATCTGCTCTACACAAGGCTAAAATTACATCCTGGACATAACTCAGCCTCTTGGGGAAAGTGCAGTGTGCTTCTACACACTGCCAGGACCTGATCTTTTTTCACGGAGAATCTTACACCTGTATTAAGCCTGAACATATGTGGATGTGTGGTTTTTGACTGTTCTTTTGCAACTCTCTTTGCAACGAACAAGGAATTTGAAAATGATCAAATATCACCACAAAGCTCCCTTTTACATATCTACTCCAGATCAAATAAGAGAACAAAAGAGAAAGAAATTATTAATAAAAAGGTCATGGAAAGAAACATTTTATGCCAAATCTAGCTGACTGATGCCTTCTACAAACTTGGTAAAACACATAAATCTTCATTCAACTAAGAATTTACAAAATATCTCAATAGGTATGCCAGGTCCTTTTTAATTTCACTGGAAAGTGATTAGACTGTATTTGTAAATGTAGTAGCAGGTGAAATAAAAATGCAATTTTAATTTCTTTTTTTAGAAAACATTTATGCTGCAATTGCAGTAAGTATGAGTTACCTTAAAATAATCACTTGCTGCCTCCTCATTTTGTGCTGTAGGTTTTCTAGTGAACATAAATACATAAAAATAATCACTTCATTGTTAATGCAAGCAAGGATTTTAAATAGAAAATTCAAATAGCATTATGTATTTCTTTACACATTATGTAAGAGTTTTGGTGCTTGACTACTCCAAAAATTGATTTCATAGCTGAGAGCTTTAACTTGCCAATAATTTTAATATTCAATGCCTTAAAATAACCTTCATCAATATTTGAGTTAAGTTGACTTTTTGGTCTTTCATGTTTATTTCTATCTGTGTCAGCATTTTACCCACCCAGAAGATCCTCACCTCGTTATCAATCTGGTTTTGAAATAATGCTCTATAGCTCATACTACCATGAGGTTAGCATTTTGCACATGGCTGCTGCAAGGGATTAAAACAGTCTGCAGCGAGTCGATCTAGCATTTGTTTATTAAAACTTCACCATATACTTACTATACTTATGAAGTAAAAGAGAATACAGAATTTAATGCATAAGAGCTTTCAGAAACTGCAATTCCATAGAATTGTTTATCTTCAGCTACAGCACATGCAGTACATACGCTGATAAGATAGACAGATACTGTACCTATCACTGGGAGGTGGCTGTAGGTGCTCAAAATACAACAACCCATTGGAATTCATGCTCATAACAGTCTCACCCTTGGACTGCAGCTCAACCTGGAAGGGGTTTGCTGTGACTTGAAGTTTGTAGTCCCCATTAACACTTGACAGTGACAGAACACCTTCCTCCTTGTGGGATATGAACAGCCTGGCAAATGAACAGCAACAACAGCAACACGTGAAATCCACTGTAATTAAATAACAATTTGAAACAAAAGATGGACTAAGAATATCCACATGCATTACACAAACCTCAAGGCTAATGTTGAGGCAAAGAATGCCAGAAATACATGCTGTACTCGGGATTCACTGCACAGTTCAACAAGTGGCTACAGAACTGCTGTGAAAACTATGCAGAGCTTGTATTCCTGTCACATTAGCACATAATGCCTTAGATAAAAACTACACTTTGTAACAAGTAGGCTATTTTCTGATTGGGTCAAATAGCCTCTGGTTTCTTTTATGTAGGACAAAACTTCCTCCTATGTATTTAACATGAATTTTTGAAAGTAAATTAACCATTTGCATTTTTATTTTTAATTCTTGTAACAAATTGGTATTGCAGAGAGACAACTGCACTGTTGCATAAACAGGGAACAAAGAAAAACACTTGCAAATGAAGCTGTGTAAGTTACTAAGGTGCTAAGTCATCTTCCCATCACTTACCTCTGGGTGGTAGGTTCCTTTATAAGAACATCAGGAACTTTGTATCTTTCTCTGAGAGGAGAAGCCTCATCAATTTTAATCCTGAAAATATTGCCTTCTATTTCATAAATTTCTACTTGTAGAAGAACCTGGGAGCAAACAAACAAATAAACTAGTAGGGATAAAAAATACCAATTTATTTTTTAACACAACATCACCAAACACTTACTGTCTGGAAAAAAACAAACATGCCTGCTTTCTGATTTAATGTTCTGTAGCACTGTTGAGTAAAAATCATTATCCATATGAATTTACACCAGCTAAATCTACTTCACCCCTTCGAAGAAGCAATGTTTTTTAAGTGAGCTCTTTATCTTCAATCTACAAAGTGCATATAGCTGCATTTTGCAGCTCTCTCCCCACAAGCAACATGGAAAACAGCAGCAGTGTACACTAATCTCAAAGCTGGTACAATTTCACTACTATGCTGTTGATGTAAGAGTGGTAAAACCCTGAGATGTGGACTTTTTGCAAAAACATCAGTGTTCTGTCTTCACTAGCATGCACAGTGCTGACACTAATCTGTGTCAGAAAGACATCTAAAGTAAATGTGCTAATACTGCCCTACTCACTGTTATTTGCTATTTTTTAGTTTAGGGATCTGGGAAGTCACTCTGTTCTAGAAAAATTACTCACTTTTCTTCCACAGAGGGTCCTGACACCACAAGTCTGATTTTTTTCTGTTTTTCTTTTTCTTAATCTCTCTTCCTTTAAGACACAAAACTGGCTGAAGAATTTTAGACTATCTTTTCCCACTATGTGGAATCCAATCAGTCCTGCTCTTCAAAGGCATGAAAGCATGCAAGAGCCATAAAACCAGAAGAAAAGTAGGCAAGACAGAAAAGATTCATTTGGAGTTCCAGGCACTGCTTCCTAGGAAATATTTTACATTATGCTATCTTTGTATAAACCCCCAGACAGTCTAGGAAGCCACAGAGTCTTCAGTCTTTCATATTCCTTATAATCTAGACAAAAAAATATGCTCCTTTTTCTATGCTGACTGCAAAGAAGGTTAGGATTAACAAGAGAGACAGAAAATACCTTTATGAAGAGTATCTACATAGTGTGATGATTAGAGCATGGAAGTGACTTGTAGTTTCAAACTCTCATAATCTGAGCATGGGTTAGGTTGTCTGTTCCCTGGGTAAATGTGTCAGCTGCTATGCTGTTAAATTAGAGAAATAGAAGACCCACCTCTTCCTGTTTGTCACCTTAAATGCAAAGGTGACTTCTTTTTTCCAAAAAACTGCCTTTGAGCAAACACAGCAAAGGTATGGTTAGGAGGTGCTGGAATATATGTCCTCTTATTCCATTATAGAAAAAGAATGTATTATTTTGAAATAGTGGGGAAAACTCTGAATTAAAACTACTTTTCAACTAAAAAGAGTTCTATTCATATTTTTCATAAAGCCATTAAATCTTTTTGAAGTTCCTTACAATACCTCTTTCTCTTGCACAGCCTCAAGCTGTCAAATAAATACTGACTAGTAAGGACATATTTAGGCTGATATTTTGCATTATATCTTAAATATCTATCACTGAAGAATCTTAAAACCTGCAAATATTATCAATCTTGTTGATAATATTTACTGCTCTTTCTGTAAGCACCTTCTTATGTAAGGTGGAATCTCACCTTATTCTCCTCATGAATAATTCGGAATTTGACATTCTCATCACTTAATGTGACTGAATCCAACAATGCTTGATACGAGGATTTTCCAGGACATAAAAGTTTCTGACGCCTGTCAAGACAGAAAACTATTTTGGTCTCTCTAATTCTTGTAGTTTATGTCACGTAGAGGGACACAGTATTGGTAGAAATGTTTACTTAATAATTTTGTCTTGAATTTTTTCAAATACAGTTATCAACACTTCAAGTTGGAAAAAAAAGGAATATAGTTCTGAGCACACATAAATGTTTATGAATGGATGACTTAACATAAGGTTAGCTTTAAGAGACTAGTGAACTAGAATTTAGATTTGACACTCAATTCTGGCCAATGTACTTGCTCAACAGGACTGTAATCATGTAAGCTATTGTCACAGACTAATAGTTTCTATTGAGTGTTTTGCTGTTTTGAACTACAGATAGTAAAAAAACATCCACATCAAGAAAATAACCTGCGTCTGAGTGGAACTGTAGTTAAAATATTGCTGGGGCTTAGTCAGATGAGAGGACTGGTTCTTTTGGATTTTAAAAGAAGACATTTTGGATGTAAGATTACACCTTTTAAATACAGTGGTTATTGTTTGCTGACAGGTGAGTGAATGCTGACTAAATCCTGAAAACATCAGACTTGTGACTAAGAATCAATGTGTAACTACTTCCTGTATCTTTTAATATTACTAGTTTAAAAATAACCACCACTCTACACTACATTCCTCCTTACCTGTAAAAAGCAATCTGGTTGCATTTCTTAAAGGTGCTTTTGTCCACAGCCTCATCTTGTACACTAGAAAGAGCAGATAGAGTTTACTAATGTTACCTGCTGAATGATGAGATGTCAGGGGTCCTCCTGAAGAGTGGTCAGGATTAAAGACAATGGAGAAAACTCTGGTCCAACATAAAATGTGTTGGAATTTGAACTACTGTGGGAAGAACTTCTTACACATTTAGTTCCATGCTGAACCATTTCCTTTTAAACTTTGAAAGTTTAAGAAATTACTGAATCTAGGACTAATGGAGCTGAATTTCAGCATGACTGAATTCTTGGAGGTTTGCATTTTGAAGCCAGACCTCTCTCTGCAGTCATTACAGTTAATTATTATGTTCTAGTAATAAGAATGGAGACATAGGCAGTACTGGTAGAATGGATGAAAGCCTGCACCCTCCTCTTCTACCTTCAGTAGGACCGACAAGGGAGGGAGGCTTCTGATGGCCCTGCATACAGCATTGTGTTATCTCTAGGCTTGGGGTAACTTTTAGATCTATCAGGTAACAGCAAATTTTTGAGTTGCCTGAAAAAAATCGGCTGCCAGAAGTGTCTATCATCAAAATACTTTCCAGATCACGCTAAGTTCAGACACAGATGGAAGATAACAAGGTATTAGTTCTGGCAGACAAAGCACTGATGCTTATAGAATACTTACTAATTACATACATGCAACACAGAAAATTCAGGTGGCAGCCGTTGATTCAGTCACAATTACAGATCCTGGATTACTACTGGAGATCTCACAGTACCCATATATTTAGACAATCTAGCCATTCCCATTTTTGCCTGAAAACACATACGTTCTTTCAGGTGTTGCTCCAGGTCCGTGGGACTTTGTTGCCGCATTTAAAACCCTGCAGCCCGTTTGCCTTCCAGCGGTGCAGCCCGGACTACGCCGCTCGCTGTCCCGCTCTGCGGCCAGGGCCCGGGCAGGCTTTGCCGGGCAGGGCGGCGGGGACAGCACGGCCAGGGCCCCGCTCGCCCGCCCCTCACCCCCGACACACTTGCTGGGGCCGGGCCCGCTCTCCGCAGAAACCGAGGGAGCCAGCCCGGCAACACCGGGAGAGCGAGGAGAGGGTCGGCCAAGGAGCCCCTACCAGGCAGCGTTACCTGATTTCCCCCGGCGTGGCCGCCTCCATGGCGGGGCTGCTCCGAGCGACCCCCGCGGAGAGAAGGGGTGACAGCCCGCCGGCGGCAGCAGGGCGCGGGGGGCTGCCGAGAGGCGGCAGCCGGTGAGCACGGCGGGCCCGTAACGCGGCTGGGTCTGCGAGTGACACTCGGGGGCGGTGACAGCCCGGGCCGGGGCGGGGAGCGGCTCCGCCCAGCGCCGCTCCCTCCGGCCCGCGGCCGCCGCGTCCCCCCGCGAGGAGCGGAAGAGGCGCGGCCAGCGCGGCGGCCTCCGTACGGCGGGATGGCGGCAGCGGCGCCGGGTTGCGGGGGGCGGCGGCGGCCCGGAGCCGTCCTGCTGCGGCTGCTGGCGGTGCTGCTGCTGGCGGGCGCGGCGGGCGCCGGGCAGCGCTCCAAATGGCGGCTGCCGGTGCTCCTGGTGAGTGCGGGGAGCGCGGCCGGGCCCTGCAGCCGCCGGGCCGGGCGGTGTGGCGGCGGTCGGGGCGAACGTGTGCGGGGGCACGGGCAGGAGGCCGTGGCTGCTCCTCGCTTCCTTCCCGGGCGGGATGGCTGCGGCCGGGCGCGTCCCTGCCCGGGCCGCGCCTCTGTGGAGCCTGACCGCACCCGGACCTGGTGCTCGGGCTCGGGGCCGTGGCTGCCTCCTTCCCCGCTGCCAGGCTGTAGCCCTCTGTGGCGGGTCGGTCGTGGCGGTGGGGAGAGAAGGCTTGTGCGGGAAATAATCCGATCGGCAGCGGAAGGAGCGTGGCCCCTGCGAAAGCCGTGAGGCGCGAGGAAGGGAGGGAAGGAAAGCGGGATGTCTCCCGGCTGGTGCCCGGCCTCGGAGGGAGCCTGTGCGGGGAGAAGGCGCTCCGCGCCCCCCCTGCGGCCGTGCTGGCGGCCCGCACCGGCGGGGCCTGGCGTAGGGAAAGCGGGACCGAGAGAGGTGCGGGCCTTAGGGAAAGTGAAGGGAATTTCGCCACTTCTGACAAACCATGTGTGCTTGAAGTTGTGCGGGAAAAAGCTGTTATGCTTCACATTAGATCCGCTTTTACCTGGCGGTGGGAGTAATGTGTGCTTTCTCTGAGACCCTTGAGCTTCGGGAACAAAACTGAAGGATCACGGCGAATGCTCCCGTTGGTTTTTGGAACAAAAATTTTTTTTGTTGAATAGTCCAGACTGCCTCATCAGCAAGAAAATGGTAATCATTTCAACAAATGTCAATGTGAAATTAATTCGGTTTGCAGAACAAAAAGCCCCAAGCCTCTTAAACCGTCTTTAAGAGTATATTGAAGGGGTGGTGAAGCATGACTGGAAAGTCCAGTAAGTCTGGCTCTGGATTTGGCATTTGCTTTCATTACTGTATTGATTTAAGACTCAGAATGGAAGATTATGTTTACTTAAGCTCATTGACATTAAGCTTACTGATGTCTCTTCTGTTTTTGTGTCTTTGCAGGGGAAGAAGTTTAACTTCGGGAAAATTCTCTTCAGCAACACCACCATTTTCCTGAGATGTAAGTGGTTGTAAGGGATTGACCTGCTTTTTCTGCTCTTTGACACACCTCCTACTTTTAATATCTGGGACTTAAAAAACTGTGAAGTGTTTAACTGCACTGGCTGCCATGACACTCATCTAGCACTCTATGAAAGCCATAGCTCTGATATGATTGGGTCTGTTAACAGCCTTGAAGCTTCCCAGTTTTGATCTCTTTAGGCTGGAGCAGAAATGAATGGCTCTTCAGGCCCTCTGTAGAGAGGGCAAGATGGGTAATGGGAGCACCACTTCGTTTCAGATAGTGGGTGTGGGATGTGCTGAGCTGTACTGTGAGGTGTGCTTTTCCTAGTCAAGATTTGCTGAATTCCTCTGGCTGGGAGATCTGGTGCTGACTGGGACAGGTGCTGTTTGTGTTGCAGAGTGACTGATGCCAATGAACAGGAGACAATGCTTTTTGAGGACTTGTTCCTTTTTAGCTGAGTGCATCTGGGAGTGGTAAGGAAATGTTGCGTGCTGTGGCAGAGCTCTCCTGAGAGGTGTTTTCTTCTGATCCCAGTGTGTGAGTGTGCTACAGAGCAAACATGTTTGCAGTCTTTCCGTTTTTTCTGCATATTGCTCTTTGCTGATCTGGCCAGGTCGATAGGTTATGTAGGTTACTGCTCAAATGAGAGTTTCTGTGAAATACCCTCTTACCTGTGAACATGAGCACAGCATTTAGATGGCAGTAAGATGATGTAGGTGAGTTGTAGAAGTGACTAGCTGACTTTGAAAGGCTTGAAATCTTTGCCATGTGCTTTGAGCACTTTGAGGGGTTGTTTCCACCATGGAGGGGGAAGCTGATCTGCAGCAGTTCTTATCATTGAGGTGGGGGGAAGAAGCTGTTTGGTCTCCATCTGCTGATTGGGTGCTTACACAGGTACAGTGCCTGTGAATGCCCTTCTACACTTGTGAGAAAATAAAGGTATCGTGGGGTTTAGCTAATGCTTGTTGGTGAAGCATGTTGCTGTGCTGTTATGTTTAGTACTTACCTTACTGTTTTTCAGGTTTAATTTCCAATACCTGCTCTTCCTGGGACAGTGTTTCAAAAAGAGTTTTAAGTGCCTTCATTGATCCCACATTAATCTGAAAAAGGAGGCTAGTATTTGGGTGGTTGTTAGTGAAGACTCATCATGTCAGGGCTTTCCTGCTTGTCAAGTGTAGTTCAAATGCTAAGGTTTGCTTCTTGCAGTGAGACAATTGCCAGTTTACAGCTGCAGGATCAAAAGGTAGGAATCTGCTTCTTGGGGAGAGGGAGGGGGGTTTGGAAGGGCATTTGGAGCTTTGGTAGGTTTTAGGTTCTTTCCTAAAGCTTAATAGAAATAGCGTACTTGTAGTAACATGGCATCTGAGATATGAGTTCTTGCAGTGAAGCGTGTGGTAAGTCTAATCATGCTGAAATAACCGCAAGAAGGAACTAAAGCATAAAATTTGTTTGTTAAAAGACAGATCTGGCATTAGAATTCGATCCCTTGACTTGAACTACACTGTGCTACTGAACTACACTGCGCTTGCAACCTTTAAACAGGCCTTAAAATTCTTTAGTGAAGACACCTGTTTTACATACCAGTGTGATTAAAAGATTTACATGAATTTGGATAATGAGTCATGGAAAGAGGAAGGAACAAAGGCTGTGAACTTACTCAGTTTCTCAGCCTTGCTGATATTTAAACTGCATGTGATACTGGGAAGCTTCAACTTTGCATATTTTTTCTTTTCTGACCATGTATCTGTGGAAACTGGTCTCCTTTTGTTTGGTGTCTGTTGCCTCTTCCATCTGCTGTGTGATGTTTGTGTGGACAGTATAACCCTTCTTGTCAAAAGTGATTGCTCATGGGTTGTTCGTGGTTTTGGTGAGCACCTGCATCTCCTTTTCCACTGCTTCATTTTTTTCCTCTTCTTGATTTTTTTTTTTGGTATGTGTGTGCTGTATTAGTGTCTGATGCCTTCTGCTTCTGTCTGGGAAGACTGCTGCTGGCATTTAGTGTTGTCAATAATGAATTTATTTTTATCTACTACTTTTCTGAAGTGCTATTCTAGAAGGCATTTGGTTTCTTGTTTCGGATCATGATAGAAACCCTGCTCTCTGTAAATGAGCACAAAGCCTGCATTCAAGTTGAATGTTGCTGGCTTTTTTCTGAAGGCTCAGGAACTTAGATTTCCATGTTGCTGAATTCAGTAAATGCCAAGGATGCTTCTCCTGTCTTGGATTACTTTCTTTTCAAGGTTTCTGTAATTTTGATGTTTGCAGATATTGTGGATTGTTCTAGTCATGACCTGTTTTACCTTTAGCGGGTACTACCACTGAATATGTAGTTGCTTTTTTAACAGATAGAAAGGTATTGAAAAGGTGTTTTTGAATCTTTTTCTAGCTTTTTTTTTTTTTAGATGTTTCTCATTTGATCAATTTTATTAGAAGAGCCATTGTCATCAAAGAATTTGCCGTCTGCCCATGTCACTGCAATGCCTGTGTTATCTTTTAGTTTCTTTGTTGGGCTCTCTGCAACATCTAGGGACATGAGGAACATGTACGCCTTCTTTTCATGCTTACACTCTTATTTTTCAGTAATTTTTCTTAAACCTTTGGTATTAGGAACTGTTGTTGAGTTCTTAGCTCTACATATATGCTTTATATATATGCTTTAGTAGTCGTGAGGTTTAAAGTGGGATTAGTCAATTAAGATTCCCCGGCAACGTCTTTTTTCTAATTGAGTTTTTTACCTGCAGTGGTCAGTATGGAAACATTCATTAAAAGTGTACATGTAACAAAGTCTGAGATGAATGTGCCTGTGAAGTTGTGGGAACTTTTTAGCCACTGTAAACATGCTGTTAACTCAAAAGAGTTTTGCCATCTGTTGACTGGGAAAATGCAAACATAATCATCTAAATGTCTCTTCCAGAATAATCACTGCTTATTTTGTTTAAGGGTGAAGCTTGCCTTCTTAATGTCAAATTGTCTTCATCAGGTTCTAGTTTAAGATTTGAAACACAAAGAAACATTTTCCTGACTAGGGGGAAGGACTTGGGTTTCACTTTTTGTGCACATTGTTCTCTAACAAATCAAAGTGGAAAGTTGTCTTATTGCTGTTTTACGTAGCATTGCAGCATCAGCACGAGAGCTAACGTATAGATGGCTGGTTTGTCTTTTAGGGGAAGTGGATGTTGATTTGCAAAATCTTACCTTTTTATTTATTTTCTTGGTGATGGTATTGATATATGTAAATTTTATGTGCAAATTACTCCTAGTATTATCCTGTTCCTAGCTTTCTCTGCTTGGTGTGTGTGTGTGTCCGTTTCTGAAAGGGAGGCCCTTTTTTTGTGTTGTAATCACTGAGAGTCACTGCTGTTCTCTTGGTATTTTCAGTTGCAGAAATATCCCTGATTGTCTTCAGAACCAAAAGTTTCCAAATGATCTTCAGCTCTTTAATAGAACTGTATGATGTTATAGTGGAGTTCTGTGCTTGCTTCCTTTCACTGATCAGTAATGGGTTACTTGAAGAAAATGTTTTTCTATTGTTTTGCTTTCAGTTTCATGTTTAAAATGTAATTATGGTAGTTTTGCACAGATTGGAAGGAAAAGCATGAAAGATAGACGGTGTTTTACATGTTCTTATCTGGTGGTGTTTTTTTCTGTTTGGTTTTTTTTTTAGTTGAAGGCGATGAAAAAGCTTGCGATCCCTCCTTAGGTTTCAATGTTACCTGGTACTTAAGATATTCTGACTGCTACAATGAAGTCTTCAACTTTGGGGTAAGAATTGCATGGAAAAACATAGGTCAGATTTTTTTCAGGGGAAGCAAATCTGGTGGTGAGGCAATTGCAGATGTTGCTCTTGCATCCACATTGCGATTTGAGCCTAAAAGATACATTCTTCCATTGGAAGATAAATTTATGGAATGGAACGGAATTGATCAACAGCTTGCTGCAATTGCTAACTTTTCTTGGGTTTTGGGTAAGGTGGAAGTGTTTGTCAGAATTGTTCTAAACCCAGGAGCTTAAATAAGTATATTGACTAAACTAAAGCGTGTGAGTTTATGGTGGTTGAAAATACTTACAACAATGCTTAATGACAGTGAATAGAAAAAAAGAAGTATTTTCATGTTTAGTCTAAATTCTGTTCTTTATGTATGCACATTGTAAGTATTAGCACTTTGTATGAATTTCTGTCAAATGTGGTTGAACACAATTGTGCTTTATATGGCTTATACTTTTCCATGTTCGCTTTAAATATTAATTATGACAGTTGTAACTACTAGCACAAGACTGAGTATTAAATCTTTAATATAATAATGTAGAGTTTGTTTGTGTAGACTGAAGTTTATGCTGGCTGCTGCACCTCCACTGTATTAATCCTTACTCAGAGCCTCTATGCCATCATTTTTTTAGTCTTGTGTGGTCTTGATGGCCTTTATTCTATCAAATTTGGTTCAAGAGTGTGTGCAGAGTGAAGCTCTCCAGGTCTTGCACCTGTCTGCTTAGATAAACCATTTGAAATATTGGATGCTAACCCAAGTTCTACTCTATGTTTGGCAGGATGAACAAGCAGATAACTATTTTGGGACCACAGCTGAAGAGCATCCGGGTTGGTCAGGATACTATGCCACTGCTTCTCTTCTCTTTCCAAACTGCTCTGAGCTCTTCAGGCCTCAGGTATGGGTAGAAATTTCAGTTTGCTCTGTTGTCTCATATGATATGTAGAGA
Organism: Platyrinchus mystaceus; assembly: GCA_035041135.1. Lineage (NCBI taxonomy): Eukaryota > Metazoa > Chordata > Aves > Passeriformes > Tyrannidae > Platyrinchus > Platyrinchus mystaceus. Next base: position 26,546,903 of record JAWWLV010000179.1, on the reverse strand, counting down.
AAGTGGTAATTCTTGTTAGATGTGTTAGCATCCTATGTAAGTGTCACTGTAGGTTGGGAGGTACTGCTTTTTATCTGTTTATGACATCCAGGCTGTGATGGTGATTTCTTAATTTTGCTTTATTTCTGGCTTGCTATTCAACATCTTTCTCACTATGGTGGAAAAAAACCCGACCAAACCACTGTAAACTTCCGTGCTTCTTTGTGGTTTAGTGTTCTGAATTTATTTCATTTACAGGAGGCTACTGCTAGTTGAGTAGAAGTGGCAGCAGAGTAAAGATCCCACTAAATTTGGGTCAATAAAGAATTGGCATTTATTGCTCAGATAACATTAATTTAGAATAATGGAAATGAGTGTTGAGAAATTAATTACTTAAGCACTGATGGGAGGTTAAAACTGAAAAATAGTAATTCTGGTTTGAAACAATGAAGTGGAAGCAAGAAGACAATGCAAAATTAGCACAGGGGAGCAAAGTGCAGGTGTCAGCCCTCTGCTGGCTGTACATCAGCAGGCAAAGATGTGCTACCCTGCTGGTGACAATGGCAGTGTAACATGGTGTCTAATGGTGTACTTAAGAACTCAAGGCAAATTGTGGAGTGTTGCATCTGTGTTCAGCCATTCCTGATTTGGACAAAAGTTTTTGGAAAGAGAATACTGAGAAATGCCTCATAACTATTGAACTTAGTGTTGTGGGTTGTTTTTTGATGGTTTAGGTTGTTTTGTTGTTTTGTTTGTTTTTTGGGGTTTTTTTTAAGAAAAAAGACATGACTAAAGATGACTTGAAAAGGGTTTTTAATAATCTGTTTGCAATGCCTCTAGTTTCTCTGATGTGCGGAGATGGCTTGAAGGGTTTTTAAAAAGAAAGAAAAAATTGTATGCTGCCTACTTTTTATGTTTAATTATATGAGAAGTTCAGTCTAGTTTTACTGGGTTTTATAAAAGAGATCTTGTGGGTTTAGCTGTGTCATATGAATTCGGGCATCTTAACTGAGTGTTCAGGTTTGTAATACTGGGGTTTTAAAAGCAAATTATTAAAATTATTTAAAAGTGAATTATTATCCAAGTCCTTTGAAAAGTCTAGTGAATTTCTAACAAAATATATTCCTCTCAGATACTAATTTCTAAAGTTTCACAGAAATTTCTTTTGTTTGTTCAGGTTTTTTCTTGTAGTATAGCAGTTTCACTAGATTTTGAGTCACCATAGTTCAAAAGAGTTGGCAAAATCTGGATCTCTAATAGACACTCACTTACCTAGGAACTTTTTCTTCATAGATTAAGGGAGAAATCTCAAAATCTTGTTTCTATCTGTGTAGACTTCATCTAGGAATGGGGATACCCAACAGATTCATATTTGGAAAATAAAATTAACTTCACTACTGTTATGTATGTGGGTTGTAAAAATAGATACCTGTTATCTGAGGGGAGGAAAAGCAACTCTCAACTGACAGAGTATTAATCTAAGTATTCCAGACTCCTTCCACAAGTGGACAGTTGATTTATCAAAATGAAAGCCCTCTAATACAGTTGTTCAGAGAATAATCAAATTTACTGGAAGCTGTTCTGGTAAGGTCATGTTAATGTGTAAAGTGCCTATAAACATTAAAGTGTTTATAAATGCTGTACCTTTCTTGTATCTTGCAGATTTTCTATAAAGAATTTGTTCATCCAGAACCTCTTTCACCTGAGAAACAAGAGGTAATTTTTCTTTCCTTCTAATGAGTGAATATAGTCACGGAAGAGAGAGTTTTGGCATATTGATTTATCCATTTTTCTGTGATATGTTTTTTGTTCCCCTAAGGGCTTGAAAGATAAGAAGGAGAGCACAGGAAATCACACAATGGTGACAGATAAAACTGTATGTATACTGAATTTAAACATGGCTTGTAATCCAGCAGTCTAATTTGTTTTGGTTTGGTTTTTAAATTTATATTTATTTGTATACAAAGAAATTATTGGTAGCATATTCTATGGGGGTTTTTTGACACCTGGAATATTTTAGCTTGAAACTGGGTAGTGCTGTGTGGAAAACCAGAAAACAAAATAACAGAAACAGAGTAACTGCTTCTTCTGTATGTGAAATATAGGTATAGAACTCATACCATTGAAACTGATGGTATAAATTAACAAATAATTTTCTTTTTCCATTGTAATTTAAAATAATAATTGAAAATACCTGTTTTAAATGGTGACTAATTCTTACCGAATACATTTGGTTTTGTCTTTAGTCAATTTTTTAAAAACATTATACCTAGCAAGTTGACTGATTTAGTCTTGATTTGGGAACCTGTTAGTATTTTTATTATATATTATGTTCAAGACTGAAGGAGGAATAATTGTTAAATAGCTTCAAGTTGATTGTCCTGGATGCCAAGAAAGAATGTATTTAACTTCTTGTGTACTTAAAGGCCATTCACTTTAAAGCTAAAACATAAATAGCTGTGTGTGCAGTTGTGAAATAAAGAATCAATGCAGCAAGAGATAGAGACAGTTTAAAGGCAAAATTGGTGTATATAAATTTATCCATTTTCTTTTTAGTTTACTGTGTTTCTAAATAAGTTTTATTTTCAGTCAATATTAGCAGAAACTTTATTTTTTTAATACATAATATTCTGTTGGCCTTAGGTCTTGTAGTCAGGAGGTTTCTTAAAAGAAGTGTATGCTTTTAATACTGAAATTCTCTTGGAGAGGCCATTATAAAAAAAAGTCTTTGTGGCAGTTCTGCAGTAGTCATGTGAGTGGCATACATGTAGATAGTTTTAAATTTAAAGCTCCTGGTAAATATTGCATTTTCTGAGACAGCTAGAACTTCTTCAGTTGTGGAATTAACACTTTTGTATGCTGGAAACCAAAGAAATCTCTGATTTGTTTTATGGTCCAAATATTTATCTGGACAAGCTTACTCAGTTTATTGGCAGGATTTGAGTCTTACGGGTATGAGAGCTGCTGCAGGGACTGCAGTAGTATTGTCCATAGGAAATGACTGCTGTGGAAATCTCTCAGCTACCTCTTTTGTCTTACACTGTAAAATTCAGCCTTCACCAGGGAGCTGAGTTATATGTAGCTGTGCAGTTCCCAAGCAGTTGATTGCAGCAGGAAATACTTATCTCTGTGATGGTCCTAATGCTTCTAGTCTGAAAAGAACAATTGGGATGCTCTCCTGAGTTCTTTGTAGCTTTTGCAGAACCTTTGAGTACTCTTGCAGTAAGGCAGTATTAAATTTGTAAATTTGCAAAAAAAAAGCTGTGGTCACCTCCCAAGTCTTTGAGGATTCTTCTGCATTCAAATAAGTACACTTTTAAGTATTATGTCTAATAAATACATTTAAAATTTACATATGAAATATTTATTAACAAGTTCTAGGTCTCAGGAGAGCTGAACTTTATATTTACATGGAAGATATCACCCATGTATGGCTAGTCTACTTCTGTCTTTTCCTTGTCTTCTCACTGTGCACTGTTTACATTTAGATGCTTTATTTTCAGGCAATGAATGCTGTTATCAAAACTTGGCGAGATGGGCCATATATATTTATTGTGCAAATTGGAAGTACAACTGCAAAGGATTCTATTACCAGAGTTAAAAGAATGGAGAGAACAACACCTTCCTCATATCAAAATAAGCTCTTTACAAGTAAGATAGCTGTCTATACAGAAACATGAATATACAGCACCATTTTTATGTATTACCAGTCTGAGTGTATTCTAAAGTACTTATAATATATACCACATGGTTCAATTTCACAAGACACTATCTTTTACTTCACATAGGTATTAGTACAGCTCTTTCTTATCGTAAGAAAATAGGTGCTTGCTAGTGTCTTGAAGATCCTAAGACTGTTGTTCTGTCTGTTTACTGATGGAAATAAAGAGGAACCACAAGCATTTCAGTTTTGAGACTTGGTGTTTTGTTTAAAAAATGTGCAGACCAATGCAGTGATTTATATTAATAAGCTCAAATCATGTAGAGTACTAAGATCATAATTGTCACCTTGAAATTATATCTAACCATGCATTGATAACCTATTAAAACTTCAGAGAAGTTTCAAACTATTCAAACCTATTCAAACTTCAGAGAAGTTTGAAAATCCCCTAAAACAGTTAACTTACATGTGCTTCTGATTTTTCTTGTTACACATGAATCTCCAGCAAAAATACTTTTAAGTACTGCCATGAGTTACTTAGTAATAGGGTGTGTAATTTTAATTGCATGCTTTTAGCTGAGTGTGTTATAAGTCTTTATACTTTATTAAAGTGCAAGTTAGATTTAAAAGCTATGATGTGAAGACATTTAATTTCTTTATGCTTGAGTGAAAATCATTTAAGTCCTGGCTTCCTTCTTTTGGTTCTTGTTCAATTTGGTTATTGGATTGTCTTTTGACAGTGACAGTAGAACTGAAGGGGCCGTATGAGTATCTCTCACTTGCAGACTATCCTCTGATGATTGTAAGTAAACCAGCTTTTCTTTGATCTATACAATTGTCAGTTGATTTGAATGTCAATTAAATGCTCTGCTTTCATATTTCAGGAAACACAGAGCCAGTGTCTCAGGAGAAAAAGTTACTTAGAAGAGGTTGTTTTGGGGTTTGGTGGGGTTTTTAGTTTGTTTCGTTTGAGGGAGTTTTGGCTTTTTTTGTTTGCTTTTTCTTTTTGTACTAAGTACAGGGTAGGGAAAACAGATACAGATTTCAAATGCTTGCAGGTGACACTAACGTTGTCCTCTGGGTTGTTTGAATTAATGGATGTTGATTTGTAGTTCCTGAAGTTATCAGTATTGTTAGCTCTAAACTGAGTTTTACTGACACATTATTACTCTCCTTAGCTCACATCTTACAAAATTTGCTATTCTGTGCTTTTGTTTGCAGCTACCCTTTCATTTGTCACTGCTTTCTTTGTCCTTTTACAGCTTAATCTTCCTTCCTTCACCAGCTGTCTTACACCCCATGAGGAGGTCTTTAATACTGCCTAACAGCGAAAGCATAATTGAGCTACAAAGCGCTAATCCCCTTTTTATTCAAAGCAGTTACTGACTTGGTTGCTAGTTTCCTCTGTTGAGAAGGCTAAAAAATAAAAGAACCGTAATGTTTATGTACTGCAGGCAAACTTTAGCTGGGGATCAATAACAAGCAACGTCTCTAGCCTGACTTTATTGGCAAGAATGATCTGTAAATAGTTGAGCCTGACAGCATTTCTGAAATACATTTTACTTTCTGCAGAAGTAAAAAGCCTCCAGCAGCTCTACTGATTGTAATTCACCAGTGTGAATATTCCATGTGACAGGTCCAGAAAAAGGTCTGTCTCTCTAAATGTTTCCATAACAGAGCATCTGCTCATGAACTATCATGCCTAGGTCTTTACCATTTGAACTGCATGGATTAGTCAGATGAGAAAATCTGTAAGGATCTGCAAGGAAGGTGTTTTGAGTTTCTGAAAGTTTCAATGGATTATTCAGCTAATTTCAGTGTTTGCTTGGTTTAAAAAAAAACATCTTTCTTCTGGAAGAGGAGACTGCTTGATTATTGCTGTCCTATACTTTGGCTAAGTACTTCCTGCTATTTGTTTAATGTTTTACTCTCCTTCTAATCCCTCTTAGTGTGCTTTTTGAAAATTTAACTTGCTCTGGTATGATACTGTCCTTTAGAAAATCTAGCATTGAGTAGCATTGTCAAGCTTATTGTTTGCTGTAGGAGATGTACCATGAAAGTTCTTCTCAAGCAAGTAACACTGGACCAAAAAAAATCCCAAAAGCACAAAATGTTAATATTTAAATGAATAGCTGGGTTTCTTTTTCAATTCCAGGTTTTTGGCTGACCTAAAGCTTGGTTAAAAACTGAGTTTGCTGGAAAATAACTTTTGAGAAAAGTTGTTGAATTATTTGAACAGAGAGCTTACAAGCATTAGTTGATTATCTCTTGTTATCTCTCTATGTTTATCTCCCTGTGTTCTATGGAATGGTGTGTAAAGGTGACCTGTAATTTTATTTGCAGAATACTGTAAATGTATGATGAAGTTATTAGTAGAACAATATGGGAGAAGGAGTAGAGTTTCTAGTACTTGATCATTTGCTTGAATTATTATCTGGGTTTTTGAAATCTGGTAGCTCATGATACCTTCCTTAGAAAAGCTGCCTGTGAATAAATTGACAGATTACTGTTCAAGAGAGCAATTGCTCAGAAAGTCAGTTATTCTGATTCCCTTTGGCAGTGAGAAATTAGACTGTCACTGTTGAAGAATCCAGAGGAGACAAATGAAACAGTCTATTTAAAAACTCCCAAAGTTGCTATACTGGGGGAGAAAATAGAGTTGTCTTACAGCTGTGGAATGGAAACAAGGAAATTATTTTTCTGGGTCTAAAGTTCCCATTTCTTATTTCTTTTTGTGCAATAGTTTTTCATGGTGATGTGTATTGTGTACGTATTCTTCGGGGTTCTATGGCTTGCGTGGTCAGCCTGTTACTGGCGGGATCTCCTGAGGATCCAGTTCTGGATTGGTGCTGTTATCTTCCTGGGAATGCTTGAGAAAGCAGTTTTCTATGCAGAGTTCCAGAATATTCGCTACACAGGAGAATCTGGTAGGTGACAGCTGCATCTCTGTTTAATTGATGGGGCATAGCACTAGTGGCTTATGCTAAATTGGGGTGACAGATGCATATTAAGCATATGATTACTTGAGGATTGTTTCAAAACAAAGAACAGGGAACCAGAATTTTTGGGGTTTTTTTATATGTTTAAAACATGATGCTCTGTGTTCTAAAGCTAAAATGCTGTTGCTTAGTCTGACTCCTGAGTGTAATGTCTTAGGCATGTAGAATGCTAGGTTCTGGAGAGTATACACTGTAGTGCTGGCTTGAAGTTTAAAATAGGACTTCCTAAGTGTAGTATGCAGATAATTTCTAACAGTTGGTGTTGGCCTTGGAAAGATACTGTGAAACTCCTTGTTCAACGGGACAGCATTGTAGATAACTCTTGGTATTTAGCCCATAGCCTGATAATCCATTTTAAGAGATTTCCTTCACATAAAACTGGGGTACTCTGGTTTTGAATTTTGAGGCTGGATGCATACAAATGAAACACTGCAAGTAAAATGTCATTATGACTTTGCTAATTGGCCACACCCATGGTACACAAGGTTTTATTGACTGACTTTTTTGGAAGAGTATCCAGGCTGATCCTACGGATAAATATTTTATGGATCATTTACTCTCCACTTTCTATGGATGTAAAATTTTTCAGTAGGGTTTTTTTTATGCCAAGTGACCTATCTTTTCTGAAAGCTTACTCCAGAGGTAGGTAATAAAAAGATTATACACTTTAGTAGCCTACCTTCTGTGTCTGCACTTGTGATACAATTGCATATGCAGTAGTTAATAAAACAGAAATTATATTTTAATAACCTAACTTCCTCCTCTTTGCTTTTGGTAGTTCAAGGAGCAGTAATACTGGCAGAACTTCTCTCTGCTGTGAAGCGCTCATTGGCTCGAACTCTGGTCATCATAGTCAGCTTGGGATATGGGATAGTCAAGTAAGTAATTTGTTACAGGTTTTTTTTGTTCTCTTTAAAGGGTTTTCACTATTGGTTTTTAATAACTTAGGGCAGTGTTCATCTCCCTATACTTTGCTTGTGCTTTAGTTAAGTACTGTAAAGATCTAGACTTCTTCACTGGTAAACAGAGATACACAGTTCTGTATTGCTATCACTCTTCCTTCCATCTGTTTCTGTGTACTGCTGTAGAGTGGGTTTCTTAGTCATTGTTGAGATACTCCAGTGAGTGGAATGGGAGCTTTATGTGCCTGCCTTCTGGGTGAGGGTGTCTTCTAGAAATTAGAGGAGGTCAACAATCACTGATAGGGGCGGGGATCTGCTTTTGGAGGCTTCTGTTGCTAGGAGTGCTGCTCATCTGTCCATCCCTAACTATATTCAATGGTAAAACAACATGCTGTGTGGTAATTGCTTTTGGCAAGTGTGGGTGTGCTAGTGGAACTGGTGGTGAATATTGTCTCTCTGTTAGGTGACATCTTAAAATGGTTGTAAGATACTGAACAAGTTAACTAGGAAACAGGGCTGTTACCAGTCTCTCCCCTGGTCACATTATACTATAAGACAAAATTAATAGTACGCTTTGAGCACCATAATAAAATTATTTCTGGATCCAGAAGTAGCTTATCACAAGAACCTTTTATTCATGTGCTTCATACCTTGTATTAGACTCAAGTTGATGTGACTTCACTTTTAGTTCCCCACTTAAACTGAATTTCACTTTGTTTTCCCACAGGCCTCGCCTTGGAGTTACTCTTCACAAAGTAGTTATGGCCGGAGCCCTTTATCTATTATTTTCTGGCATGGAAGGTGTTCTTAGAGTCACAGGGGTCAGTAATAACTGCTTGATTTTTCCCATATGCCACAGGCATTATTGGCTTTATTTACTTGCATGCTAAGGAAGAATCCTAGAGCTGTGCTGAAAGAGACAAGGAAGTGGTTAAATTCTGAGACTGTGGATGTGGATTATTGAAAATTATTTTAAGTTCAGTGTCTTATTTAGTAGGATATAATTCTGTATATTTTGAAATAATTCTACTAGTTTTCTGATTAGCCAGATTTCAGCCTGGACCCTTGTGTCTAATACTTTGGATTAGGTAGGGCTAGTTGCAGACACAAGTGTACAGCTTGGGTCACCTGGTCATGAGTCAAAAAAACCCTACCCAAGAATAAAAAAATAAAACCAAACAACAACAAAACTCAGACCAACAAACAACCCAGATCCCCACCACTCCAGTTTCGGAGGCTGTGCCTGGGGAAGAGTGTGTGAATGCTGCAGCTCCTGGATTCATTAAGAAGTGCACCTTGGGATGTAGACTTCTGTTGTTCTGTTTTTGGTATTTTGGGGCAAGGTTTTTAACCTGTCACATATTTGGTACTTTTCCAGTTTTTCTATGACACTGTGGCTCTGATAGCAAACTTGGCCCTGTCCATGATTGATGCCTGTATTATTTTGTGGATATCCTTTTATAAACTTCAGAATGCTACAAGTTTATTCACAGCTTATTATTTCTGTCTTACACTTAAAAGGAATAAAATGTGGTTTAGTTGTTTCTGTTAGGACTTTGATAGTTTTTGATGTACACACAAAGGCAAGTTTTGCCTCTTTAGTCATACTTGGCGTTGCCAGTGGAGCTTTCAGTTTGTCCATGGATAGGGTAAAACATGTAATTACTACATCTCTAACAAGCTGATTGCTAATTTTCTGTAATGGAAGTGGCCAGAGCAATTAACCACAGCAACTGCCTCAGCAGAGACTCCTTTTAACAGTGCTAGATTGACTTAATCTGGAAAACTGCTTCTTGTCTTGCTGGTGGAGAACTGGGAACTGACAGTGTGGTATTGTCAGTTCCTCTCTGTGCATTGGGCTAATAAACTCTTGGTTCAAGCCCTCTGTTTCTGTAGCAAAACTCAGAAGCATTGTGGTGCTGTATTTGTGGTTTCATGTAAAATAGCCTCACCCTCCTCACTTCTGTACCTTGTTTTCTTTTTTGTTCTTATTGGCTTTCTCTTTGTCTCCAGGCCCAGAATGATCTTGCCTCCTTGGCTTTTATTCCCCTGGCTTTCCTAGATACTGCCCTATGCTGGTGGATATCCTTCACTGTTTTACTTGGTGGGGTGTATTTTCTTTTAAATTTGTTTTTTCGGGAAGTCTTTCTGGCTGAATTTAAAAAAAAAAAAAAGAAAAAAAAAGCTTCAAGTATATGTTTTTTTCTACTTCTGGTAAAGGTTATAGAACTTCTGTAACTGAGTGTTCAGGTAAGCTCCTGCTACCTACTGCTTACCTAGTTTTTCTTGCACCGGATGAATCTGTGTTAAAGCTGCTCCTGAATATAGTCTGTCTGTTACCAGTCTCTGATTGTTGAGTATGAAAGCAGTTTGTTCTAGTGTAGCATGTCATGGCAACAGAGAAGGAGCCTTTGGAGAACTGATTCAGTTTCTGTTTTGGGGAGAAGGTTGCCTTGCAACATCAAAACTGAAAGTCTTTCTGTAAAATCAGGAATAATCTTGAAGTAGTTGACAAAACGGGACAGTTCACTTTTTGGTGTCTTGACAAGCAACCATAATTTTGTGTGACTTTAGCAGCTGACATTAAATACTGAACTTGTGTATAGCAAAATCTCTATAAAGTGTTCTTAGTAGACACTTTATTTCTTAGCGAAAACTCTAAAATGTGAATGTCTTGCTGCCAAGCCACAATTCTCCCCTACCATGATGTCTCTTCTAAGCACTTGTTTTGTCGCTGGGAATAAAAAAGAAAGTGCGATGGCATCCGTTTCCATTACTTGGATTTTAACTCATTTCTAGTTCAGATTTTACTTTTATCAGAAGTACAAGTGACACTTTTCTGGAGGAATGGACCATAGCCCAAAATAGATGCCTGGATACCATCTTTGTGTGACAAGAGTTGTAGGTGTAGATGAACTAAATAACAGTCATAAGGGACTGATTCTGCTCTTTGGTACCTTTGCTATAGGATGAACCTTTTCTTCTACTGAGAATGGTCTTTTTGGAGGGCTGTGGGGGTGGGAGAGGTGTTGATCATAAGATCAGTGTTTCCTCATGCTAAGTCTGTGACCGGATTGACCCTTCAGAGGCTTTTACTTGACTTTTCATACATATTCATCAGCTTAACTCAAACAATGAAGCTGCTAAAACTTCGAAGGAATGTTGTGAAACTCTCTTTGTATCGGCACTTCACCAACACGCTCATCTTGGCAGTAGCAGGTAAGCAGAAAATTATGTCTATCAAATAAGACCCCTTTCCATTTCTATGTATGGCTTGATTTGGTCACCAACTAAGGAAATATTTAAGTTTGGTGACCTTTCTGTAAATACAGTCAAAGTTCTTGGTATTTTTAACACTTGACCCATTTCTAACAGTGCATCTTTGCAAAGTGTTATGTTGATATTTCAGAGACAGTGGATTATTAGTCTTGATGTTAGTAAAATCAGCTCCTGTAAAGGAGCACTTTAATCCCACTACAAGCTGCTGGGGGCAAAAGATTATTATCCTATGCTGTTAACTTCACAGAGATACTTTTTGTAAAAATCGCAGTATCGCTGTATACTATCTCATTTGTAAGATGTCGAGATAGCTGAAGGACCAGAGGGATTCTTGAAAAATGTATTCTTGGTATTGTAACATAACGCCCTCTGTATTCTGGAGGAATGCACATTTGTGCTCTGTATTCTGGAAGAATACAGATTCAGTTTCTTTTTTCATTTATAATAGTGATGAACTGAACTTCAGGAACAAATCTGTTGATGCTTATGTGTGCTCTGCTATCAATACAATGAGCAGAAAACTTCTAAAGACTGTGCTTTATTTAAACAGGCAAAAAAGCACATTCCTTTTAAAGCTCTGATTGAAATTCCTTTCAGCACCTGATTCTTAGTCAACTCAGAACACCTTAGTGGAAGGAAGTCTGTTCTGAAATTATGGTAAGGGCATAATTTGAGCGTTGGAACTGTTGTGGGTCAAGATCTGAATGCTTAAGGCATTCAAGCAGGTCTGATTGCTCGGTTACTTCAAGGTAAGCTTTATTTGTCAACTGATAATGAAAACATGGTTTGGAGGCTCAATAAAAGTAATGTAAGAAAAATGGAGTGAGGAGTTGGCTAAATACTTAATATTTGATTTATGCCTTGTGTCTCTGAAGAAACACACAAAAAATACTGGTCTGTGCTTAAATTATTGTGTAAGGTCAGTACGATAAATCCATCTCTTGTTTTTCAAAAGTATTAAATTGGATTTCAAGACTTCACTAACCAGGTTTTTTGTCTTTGTTTGGAAACAGTCCTGTTAGTGGGATATTTGCATTGGCATATTTTGTAGTAATAAGCAACTTGTTTGTTTGAATATTGCAGCATCTATTGTATTTATCATCTGGACCACCATGAAGTTCAGGCTGGTGGACTGTCAGTCGGTGAGTTTATATTGAGTGCTTTCTACAGTTGCTGCCTCTTGATAAGTTTACATTTGGCAGTGAGATCACCACATAGTACCACATGCTAAAATTCTCACTGTTGTGAGTAATGAGTCTGTTTGACAGATGCCTATAGTTCACTCTTGGAAAGAGATGAGGACGTGGAATTTCTTGCTTCACAACAGTTTCCATTTGTGCTGCTGTATTTCTTGACAGGACTGGCAGGAGCTATGGGTGGATGATGCCATCTGGCGTTTATTGTTTTCAATGATCCTTTTTGTCATCATGATTCTGTGGAGACCATCTGCTAACAACCAAAGGTTCAGCTTTTCTTACCTCTTTCTTAAAATACAGGGTTTTGGGAACGCTTGTTTATTCAAAGTAGTACTGGTGGGTGATTTTTAGTTACTGTATGCTGATCCATAAGGATACTGTAAGCAGTGTGTGTAGGGGCTTGAGGGAAAGTAAGTATAGAGAAGTCACATAGATAAAATCCAGTCTGTTCCTGGTGCTGAACTTATTTAAAAAGAACTGACTTAAACTTTTGATTATTTAATTTAGTATCAGTCTTAAAAATAGTGAACTACACAGAATAATCAAGTCATGTGAATGCTGGGGTAATGAATCTCTTGGGAGGCAAGAGATACAATTCTAAGATAGCTTTCATTCTTTCACTCCGGAAGGTTTGCTTTCTCACCACTGTCAGAAGAGGAGGATGATGATGAGCAGAAAGAGCCAATGTTAAAGGAAAGCTTTGGTAAGAGAAAATTTTTTCCACCTAATTTCAGTGTTAAAGAGACGCTTCTGTGGAGGAAGGTGTCTTGCTCTCTGGCAAAAAATTTGTTACTGCTGCAAAACTGGAGTCAATTTCCATTGATACATTTAGTTGTAAACACTGGCTTTACGTTTAGTATTTATGTTGCCAATGTTTAATTCTGGGGTTGACACTGGAAACACTGCTACTGCTGTGGTTGCTTTGCCATGTCTGGTGGACTTTGTTTTATTGAATATGTCAAGTCTTAGGTTTGAATTGGGTCATGATGACAAGGATCTCTTGGATATTGTTGCCAGGCAGTGGGTTAGTGTGCAGTTCTCTTTTTTAAAGTCTCATTTAAGAATTTTCATTTATTATCTGTGCTCTGAACTCTGCAGTCTTCATTTTCCATGTTAAGGCTTAGCATAGGAATGTCCAGTGTAAACATAGGGATGAATATGTTTATTCATGAAATTGTCTATTGTAACACCTCTGTTTATAAGCTGTGTAAAAGGTAGGGCTACATACCTGTTGCTGCTGTCTGTCCACAGATCAGTTATGTTGGGATATACTGGTGCTGTTTGCCTTGAGTAGCAGCTGAGGAGGAGTGTGCAATCCATTAGGTGCATGTGTCTAATCAGCACAGGGGACCCCTGGTGGTCTAGTGGTTAAGATGCGGCGCTCTCACCGCCGCGACCCCGGTTCGATTCCCGAACCAGGTTCAGGGATACTCCCCCGGGCCGATGGTGCTTGTCAGCCCCTAAGGCCATCCATCTAAGAGAAGGTCACTCTAAACAAACCTACGTCCTGAGGACCTCA
>JAWWLV010000179.1:26519211-26531870 GCA_035041135.1 Platyrinchus mystaceus | reverse complement strand
ATAAACTTAAAAGTGGAAAGAACATGTAGGAATTCATTATAATAGCAGTCATATTTTTGTCATTGACATTGTTTTTCTCAAAGGCTGATTGCAGGTGGGTACTACTTAACTGAGGATAACATGAAAATCAAACTTTTCTATTTTGGGAGCCAGAGGGATGAGAAGGTCTCTTCCACAACTTCAGAACAAATGTGCTTGTGTTGTGAATTAAGAGACTGTTCACCAGAATGAACAGAAATGAGAAATCCTGACAATATGGTTTAATTTACCATTGATAAATCTAACTTGTGCTTTTTATATTGTTCCATCTATTAAGATCTTCAAAAGATAGTGTTCTTTGTTGGGAGACTAAAACCTAGATTATGCAAATAACCTAAGTGTCCCGAGGTCCTGCTTTTCCTAGTCACCATTAGACTATCAAAGAGTTCACAGCAAGTTTTTCTTTATTCCTTTTTTTTTTTTCCTTGGAATGTGTTTTCTGTAATCCAGAAATCAAATTGAAGATGTTTTTTTCTGTTGTTTGTTTGGGTTTTTGGGTTTTGTTTAAATTTTTAACTGACACTGTAAATACATTATTTTTTTGTCAAGTAGGTTGAGAAGAAAAAGGCTTGCGTGTGACAGTATTTTGGGGAGACTGACTTCTGTTTTCTGTTTAATTTCTGTATTTGTAGCAAGAGGATGACCTGAAGTGGGTAGAGGAGAATGTTCCTTCATCAGTGACAGATGTGTGAGTATTTTTATAGTCACAATAAAAGCAGGTTCCTTGTCCACAGGAACACCAATACCTTAGAATACTTTATAACTTGTACACTGTGCTTCCATGAGCAGCGACTGGGCTCAGCCTGGCAGTGGCCTCTGACTTAGTGTGATGGCACTTGGCTGTATGCAGTCTGTCAGATTTGAATGTGCTGATTTAAAGAACACTGCCTTGGACTGTGACACCACAGACTGCTTTGCACTTCACTGAAGTTAAATCCAGAAGACAAAGAACAAACACACCCTCTTTCTGTTAAGTGCTCTGAAAAGACCCTTGAGTATCTTGCTGAATGTAAACCACGGAATAATGTAATTTAGTTTTCAACTTTATTTGGAATGTCTGTTGTAATTTTTATGCTTCTGGCAGTATAGTCAGCTGTGTATGCTGTTTACATCTATTCTGCTTTTCATTACTTTTAAATCTTAAAAATGTTAGTGTCTGCATTTTTTGTAGCAAAACCAAAGTTCACAGACTAATTATGTTCACAAATTTGAGCAGGTATTTTTGGCAGAGGCTCTTTATTGACGTACAAAACTTTGCTTGAAGTTAGGTAAAGACAAGAAATTAGGTTAAGTTTCTAGAGGATGAAAAAGTGCATTTTCTGAATTGAATTTGGTTTTCCCAGTTCTAATACTGATTTTTTGAAGACTGATAGGATTCCTTAAGAAAAAAGGACTAGACTGGTGTAAGCTATGAAAGGACACTTTGAACTTCTCTGCTGCAGGGTTTTCTGTTCCTGAGAGTCTGATCAGGGCTGTGAAGAGACAAGATCCCAACAGATGGGATGTCTATTATAGCTGGAAAAGCTGGAGTGCCCGTGGAATTTTTTTGATTTCTGGGCCATGTTTTTACAACATGATCCCACACTGTAAATTTCTTCAGTGTAAGTTCAACAGTGTTCCTGCATGAATGATGTGACTTATTTGGAAACTTGGAAATCGGTCAGTTGATAATGAGAACTGTAGAAAAAAAGGATTTTAAAACTGCAAAGGTCATTGAGGATACTCCTTGGGCTCTACTTTTTTATGTGTCTTTCTGTAATTTCTGTTAAATGGAAAGGTTTGTCTTCGTTGCTCTTCTGTGCCCTAAAAGAACATAAGGTCAAAAACAGTTGTCAATAGTATGCTCTTGTATGTATGTACTCATTTTAACTTTATTCCCCCCCCCCACAGTGCTCTTCCAGCTCTTCTGGATTCAGATGAGGTCAGTAAAGAAGTCTTCAGTTCAAATTAGTATTCTCACATGCCAAAGGAGTCATGAGTCAGCTGATAAGGACTTGGCTTATTAGACCTGGACTCTGATCTTGTCAGTGCAGCAGTAAAACACTACACGGGGGGAAGGTAGTGGGAACAACTTCTTAGAATACAAACATGTATTCTAAATATGTATTCTAAAAAAAGTGCTGTATCTGCTGCCTAAGTTGGACTCCTGACTTAAAATGCTAAATGAGTTTACATTTGTTGTGAATGCGCACGTTCTGAATAAGGTAAACCTACTGGGGGAAATGACAACATTGGCTATTTTATCTTCCAGGAAAGAATGATTACACACTTTGAAAGGTCCAAAATGGAATGAAGAAGTAGCTTTTTGCTATTGGAAGTGGAGACGCCTCTTTTAAAGTTGCTTTGTGGAGCAAGTGCATCCTGCTGATTTGTTTCTTGATCTCAGCCTTGAAAGTTTGATGCTTTACTGTCATGGAGGGTGTCTTGCTGTGGAAGAAGTTCACAAGGACATTATAAACCTTTTGGAAATTTGAATTTACAAAGTTGCTGCAAGTTTGGATTTTTAAGCAATTTACATATGTACTATTCCAGCACCTTCTGTAACTTTTCAAATATTTAATCTGTGAAACTAAAATTCCTAATGTCTGCTTGAGGAGTTTATATTTCAATGTTACAGTTGACACCTAGAGGTGAACTGCCTGTACCTTTTTCGGGGGAGGGTGGGGACAGCTAGCAGTAAGCACTGAAGAAACAACAGACCCATTTTCTGGTAGATACAACTGCTGTTGTATGTCATGTGCCCAATATGCATGAGAGGGTTTTAGAGAGAAGCTCCTGTAGATGAAGAAAATTAAGATGCCAGAATGGAAATATTTGGAAAAGTTACAATGATACGAGTTTTTAACAAAATCAAGTGCAATTTTATTCATAACACTGTGTATGAAAGATTTTCTATTTTAAATGCCATTGACCTATAGGTAACAGCTGTCTAGAGCTAACACTTGCTGTTGTGGCACATCTCATTGCCGGCAATGTGGTGGATGCCTGGAAAAATTATTTGCCCCTACCCTTCATGTGTTGCATGATTTAATTTAAAACAACAAATAAAACAACAACACAAAACATCACCAAACCCACTCCTCCAGTGCTCCAAAAGTGCTTGACCACGCATGTTAAGCAGATATTAATTAGATGACTCAGCACAGCTGTTCTCCCTTTACATGTGACATCTCTCACCAAGAAGTTGGCGCTCTTCTACGAGAAGATGGCATTGCTTTCTAGAGGGTGCAAGCACTGCCTACCTTACTTGAAAGAGGCTTTATGGGGAGTCCACAATGCTGGGATAGTTCTGTTCCCAGTGTCTGTTTAGAATTGCTTCCCATGTAAGTGATCTGATGATGAGCTTTCCTGTCCCAATTGGTCCCTATGGCCAAGAGGTACTCTGAGATCACTGTGTTTCAGTCAAAGTTGCAGACTCCTATATAATTACATTTTGTTTCTCCTTTTGAAATTAAAAAGAGCATTTGGTGTTCTGTTTTTATTTTTTGCTTGGCTGTAACAGCTACACTTGCAATAACTTCCTCATGGAAACCCACTGTGGACTGTATGACTAAAGGTCTAATTTGGGTTCATAACCTTTACAGCTGATGATTACCAGGCAAGCAGCAGCTGGACAGCTCAGGAGCAGGGAGCAGATTTGGCTGCTGCTGGAATGGAGTAGGGAGTAAGCTTTTCTGGTTCTTCACTCACAGCTATGTCAGCAGAAATAAACATGTGCCTGTACTTCATTCATTCCACTGTAAGGTCTGGTAGCTTAGCTGTAGTTCATCTTTATCAGCAATTCAAGCTGAAATGTGGCACTTTACAGTAGAGTAGCTGAGGCACAAGGACATAGTATCTTCTGCTAGGTGTGCTGTGGGGCAGTGAACCCTCAGCAGATGGGCAGAGGAAAAAAAGCTGTGGCTATAGCAGCTCCCTCTTCTTCTGCAGGAGTTGTTGGAACTCTTCTTTAGGCCACAGGTAGAATCTTTAATTAAAAAACACTTCTAATTTGCTATGCTTAATTGATTTAGATGAAAAAAAAATGTTACCTCCATGTCCTTTTGAGGAGAGGAAATTTTGTGAAATAAAGCTACACAAAGCTTGCTATTTAATGGGGGGGGTTCTGTTTTGATTTTTTTTTTTAAGTCCTGTTGTTCTGGGTTGTTCGGGTTTTTTGAAGCAAATAGGTAAAAATGTTCTCTTCTGGAAGCACAACAGTTTGTATGTACTATTTAATAAAGGCTAGGCAAAGAGGAGAAAGGCTTATATTGTGTCCTTCCACTTTCTTATTACCTGTTGTCTCACAGGAGAAAGTGTTAACATCTTCACAAAGCTCCCTGATTTTAGCTCTTTATTGCACAGTATTTATAATGCAGTTATTCCGAACAGTTCTTTTTTTTTCCTTGTCGAGCTTGACAATAGAGTGCAAGTCTGTCATTTGAAAAGCTAATACCGGTAGAGCAAATAATAAATTTCTGAACAAAAGATCTAAACAGTTTCCCTAGTTGAATTAATAATTTAAAGACTAAAATAAATACAGTAGCAGTGTGGTGCGTGCAACCTGTGACTACAGTGGTAGATCTTGGGCAGTCCTTGGCTGCCTTCTGCCCTTCCATCTTGTACTCACCTGAAGCAGTATTTGAAGTTGTCCTCAATTCCACGGGGGTCTTGTTGATGCCTTGGTTAGCCATTTTTTGTTTTCCACTTGTTTATCAGTTTCTGTGTCCTTGGAATGTAGCATCTCCTTCCTAGCCTACAGCGTCTGCTGTGACTTGTTTGTAGTCTTCTGGAAAAATTGTGTGAGTGCCCAGCTCCCACAGTATTGTGTGGGCTATGGCACGTGCACAGCTGCAATTAGGATTGCAGGAGAGATGGCTAAAAGCAGTGGATGAGATGCTAAAAGCAGTGGGGCAAAGAGGGCATGTGCAAAGGTGCAAGGGAGTTGCAGCAACGTGGCCTCTCCCACAACAGCATGTTTGGTCAAGTATGTTGGTTCTACTGAGGGGATCTTTGCCTCTTCTGAAACCTGGTTTTGCTCCTAAAGATGTGTTGGCTCCATGACCTTTAAAAGCTCAGGAAAGCTTCATCAGCAAGCTAGCTTGCTAGAATGCCTGAAACCAGAAATCCTGCAGATTGTTACTTTACTTATGTAGACAGGGAAGACAATTCAAATTTATACCCATTCTTTCAAAAGGGTATTGGAATTTTAAAACAAACCATGCAAACTACTCTGAAAGATTTGCTGAGCTAGAGGGAGAAAAGATCTACTCTTAGATCTGAGATCTACAAGTGTTTTTATTAACTAGAATGATGTGGAGAAGCTGTATTTTCTTTAGGAAATTTGGCTGCTGACTTCAGATATCTTCAACAACCTGTTTCTAATAATGTTCTGCTTACAGAAAAAATAAATGTCTGACAGGAGTTTTTTAAGAGTTCTTGTGCGTGATTAGTTCTGTATAGATTTGTTTGTGAGAAGTAGCTGTCAAACTACTGTTCCAGTTGTATCATGTGCATATCATGCAGAAAACTGAAAACATAGTGAAGCAGATGATGATGTTGACCAGCTTTTCGTTAGGGTGACAAGATGTTCCTGCTGAGAACTCTGAAGGAGGGACTGAGTAAGAGGTTACATAGCACGGTAAAGAAATTATAGAATCACAGGCTTGATAGGCAGTGAATCAGGATCGTAAGACCTGGAGTAGGGAAGGGTATGTTTGCTTTATTCTGCAGATGTAGCGGTGTGTGAATTTGTGGGCTTTGTTTATCCTCCTGTTCACTTTATATGGCATTTTATGTTGTATGCTAAAGTATGGTACTTCTTAAAAGCTGAAGAGGCCAATGCCTCACAAATAATTTGCTCTCTGGATTACAGCCATTTACATGTGAAGTCATTATTACCTAGTGTTACTGAAACTTTTGTTTCCTTTCACTAAATCAGTGCTCTATCCCTTTTCCTTTTGTAGGGATCCTAGGTCAAAGAGACCAGCTACATACCTGAGCCATAACTCCTTTGGCAATTCGCAGTTCTGGTATCTGAAATGGGCATGTGATTTAGCAGTTTTGTGCTTTAGCAGGGTTTCATTCCTGAGCAGGAAAGAAGCTGGATGCAAGAACACCATGCTTATTCTCCCCTTCCTGTGCTTTGATCTCCCAGCACAGAGCATACTCAGTCCCTGTTTTCTGAACAGTGGTCTCTGTTGGTGAAAATGCTTGCAGAATGTAGTGCCATGTGTTTTTTGAGTTTGGTTTAATTAGTTAGTTTCTACATCAGTGATTGTGAATGTTGCACCTCACCATGACTTAAGTAAATGCAACTGTGGCCTGTCCTGGAAGGGACAAGATAACAAGTAAAGATTTCCCCCTGGAGTCTGAACTTCCCTGGCCAAGTTCATAGCGTAAATTCACTAAAGTAGAACTGATGATCTTCAAAAACAGACATTTACTTGCAAGATACGCCTTGCTATTCTCATCTGGTTGCCTTAGGTTATGCAGGCCCTTGTATACCGTGACTTTCCTACCTGCTCTGGTTTATGTAAGCCAGGGGAAACCAAACACCTCTTAGACTGACGCTGTGGGAAAATGAGTGTTTGCTACAGCCAGCCCCTTTTTTGGGCTGTATGAAGCTGCACAAGGATTATGCCAGGGTAAGAAGAGTCCTCTTGGGGACAGCATCCTGGCCGTGCCGACATGCGTTTCCCGCTCGCGTCCGAGCCCCAGGGCGGGCCGCTCCTGTTTGTCAGGCTGCCGGCGCGGGCACCGCGCTGGGACCGCTCCTGGCGCTCTGTCCCTGGCAGAGCACCCCGGGCTGTGCCAAGACCCCCGCGGGCCGGCGGAGAGACGAGCGCGGCGCTGCCGGCAGGGCGGGACCAGCGCGGCGGGCGGGGCCGGCGGCGGAAGCGGCGGCGGGGCGGGCGGTGCCGGAAGGGGCGGGGAGCCTTCGGGCGGCGCGGCCGCTTCCGTCGGGGCCCTTCCCGTCGGGGCTTTCCCCCGCCCCGCCCCGCCGGTGCCGCTCTGCCTGCGCCGGGCGCTGCGGCGGCCGGGGCTGTGGGAGTCGCCGCCATGCACGACGCCTTCGAGCATGTGCCGATCCTGGAGAAGCTGCCGCTGCAGATCGACTGCCTGGCCGCCTGGGGTGAGCCGGACGGGCCGCGCCGCCGTGCGAGCCGCTCCGCTGTGCCGTCCCGGTCAGCCGTGCGGGGGGTGCCGCGCCCTGCCCTGCGGCGGGCCGGGGGAGGCAGCGCCGCCCGCCCCGGCCGGCTGCACCCTGTGCGGTGGGGCCCTGCTGCCCCCCGGGCCGGCGGGAGCGAGTCCCGCGTCCCGGCTGTGCCCGCGGCGGGACGTGCCGGCGGCGCGGGCCCCGCTATCCCGCCCGCCCGGCGGTGCGGGAGGCTGCCAGGATTCCCAGGGCTGTAAGCGGGGGCTGGCTTGTTTCTTGTTGAAAAAGCATCCCCTGTGTTTTGACTTAAATTTGTCTTGGAACGCTGGTCTTAGGTTTAGAATCTGTTTGCATGTGTTAATGGTTTATCACTGTAGGTTATATTTTTGGGCATACTTGACAGTCAAGGTTTTGGTCAGGTGACTGCACCAGCTGTCATAATGATACGGCTTGATGAGGCTTATTGAAGCCTTGGGCAGGTACCATCAGATGTACTACCATCACACAAAATCGATAATTAAAAGAACTCCAAACACGATGGAATTGTGACCCCCAATAATCTGTTTTAAGAACCAAATTATATCCTGAATTGTAGTGCTCCATTTATACATGGGTTGTTTATGCTGGAGTTATGTACTGGAGAGGATGTGAAGATAGTTTATTCCTGCATTGCAGCTTTTACCTCTTATCTCTTTGAAAGCATTTATTTTGCTGAAGTAGAGAAAAAGTTTAAACGTACAGGCTTCTGGCAGTATGGTTGCATAAAAAGAGGTGTAATTCTGTCTCTACAACTTTTGTACCAACTAGTGGAAAAAGGGTCATGCAGGAAACAAGACTTTATTAAAATGCAAGTGTGTTTGGTAATGAGAGAGTACTAGATGTAGAAAGAAATATTAATGTATGCTGCTTTTCTCTATGATATTCAGCAAGGAAGAAATTAATTCATATTTAATCAACCTATAAAGATTCTATACCTTTTGTATGGTGTAGATGCTGTAAAGAGGAAGAGTTTGAAAGCCTGCCATAGAGTTTGTATATTAAAAGGTTCTCTTTTATAGTTCTCTTTGTAAATCCTAAATGGCTCTTGGTTGTCCAGTCAATCCAAATGTCACCTAAGCAAAGCTGCCACTATCCTTCCAAACATAGCTGACTCTTTCAGAGAGTTCTTATAAAAACCTGACTGTTAAAAAAAATCAACAGTCAAATCCAGATGGAACTGCTTGTTTTTCTTTCTGACAGTACTTCCCACTATGCAGCATTGTTCCTCTCAGAGATAATAATATCTGAAGAATAGTTTATTGCCTCTTTTGACTGCACAGAAGATGCAATGGTTTGCTTGTTTACTTTTACATAAACAAGTGGAATATGTTGCCTAGGTTGTTTGTTCTGTTCTACTGCTTGATCTTTGCCTGTCCTCTCCTGACAATGAAAGCTACTGCTGCGCACTTCCACGAGAGAGGTGATAGGATAGGAGTAGTCACTAGAGAACGTCCTCTTTGCCATTTGAAAAAAGTTCCCAAATACTCTGATAAATGTAACATAGCCCCATACTAGGCACTGTGAAGAAAATTAACTACCCTGGCCAAACCCAGCACAGCTGGGAACGGCAGTATTTTTTGAACTAATTAGGCTCTTTTTCTCCCTGTCTTTGTAGAGGAATGGCTCCTTGTTGGTACCAAACAAGGGCATCTTCTGCTTTACAGGATCAAGAAAGACGTAGGTAAGGTTATTTTAAGAATGGCACAAAAAGTCGATTATGTTATTTTTATTTCCTGCACTTCAAGAGGCTGTAGTGATTTTAACACAAATATATTTAATTGCTGATTTTTTCCTACAAAGTTTAATGTTGTATGATCTTTGGTGAAAGTATTCAGATTTTTCAGATGTGCAAGAAAGACAGCAAGTAATGTAAGGCTTTCTTTTAAACTATGTTTTATGTCAGGTTTCTATCTGTTTGGATTTATAGTAAGCTAATGTAATTTTTATGAATACATTGTGGAAATATGTTGAAAAGCAGTGCCAGTTATGAGGGATTGGACGTTGTCTTTTGATCGACTGGATTAGTGAAAGAGCATATATATTCAGTGGGTCCATGAGCATCATAGGTGGGGGAGAGGGATCCATTCTAATTAGTTCTATCATGTCTGTACTCTTCTCCTTGTCTTTTTGACAGTCATAAGTGTTCATAGTCTATTCTAGAGATGCCACAAATAGAACTGTTCTATTTTCAGTTTAGTTAAAATTGATTTTCACTAAAGAGATTTGTATTTCACATCATCTGCTATTATGTAGAAAATGATATTACTGAACACAGTAATATTGTGTAGCATGGGACAGGAAAGTAAAAATCAAATGTATGTTTCCAAGTTCTCAGCTCTTGGAAGGGTGTTCATTTGTAGCTACTTGGATTCTACAGACTGAATTAAGCTTGCTTTTTCTGAAACTTGTAGGCTGTCTATTCCAGTCAGAATATGATAGTTTTGAGTTGCTAGTGTCTTATCTCACGTGGTAAATTTCTTCCCCTTTTTTGCATCAATGCCAGGAGAGGTTATGTCATCAGAAAGTGTCTGTAAGTCTTTCTCCCTAAAACTCCTTTTAAACCCTTGTGGTGTAGTGTTTATTCCATGTCTATTTTGCAGTGATATGCTCCCTAGCCATTTAAATTGCTGATATTTGATGGATAAAGTGTGGATAAAGACTTTATGGCTATCTTTGTCTCTCTGGGTTTCAAATTACTTAGAAATAAGTTTTGTAATCTAAAATTCTGGCAAGGCAAAAATGTAACTATTGATGAGGCCCTCGGATGGGTACAAGAAGTGTAATTTACGTTTTCACCTGACTGTGTAGAGGACCTTCTGATGCATTTAGCTATTAATAAAAGGTATCACAGATATGTTAGAAGTGTCATACTTTCAGTGTTACGTTTGCTTTGATAATTATTTGTAATCTACTTAGTGTGAAATGTATGCAATCATGAGTGAGGGCACTTTCAGTTTACATACTCTCTCAAATCTTTCTGATAGGTTGCAATAGGTTTGAAGTGACACTAGAGAAATCCAACAAGAACTTCTCAAAGAAGATTCAGCAGGTAGGAAATTCCATCTTCTTGATGCGGGGACAGTTTTCCACTGTTTTCAGCCAATAAATGAAATAATGTACATCTTCAATCTCTGCTAAGCTTAACAAAGAAATTTCCCAAAACTATAGATTCTTCTAGCAGTGAAACACACAGGTGTTTTTGCCCACTCTTCTTATAATAGAATAAGCTTGGTTTGATTGCTAAAGCAGAAACAAAGAATTGGAACTTGCAGGTTCATTTTGGGCTTTGGTTAGCGGTAAACCTTCAGCTGCTCTGGCTGAGAATATTTGTAAATATGATGGTAATACACAAACAGACTGTAATATATTATTTGATTCTCATGTGAAATCCTATAGGAAAATGAATGTAATTCTGCTTACTTGAAATACAGAACCAAAGTAACTGCCAGTTTTGCTGCCATTCTCTTTTATTTGGAGAACTTGTGCTCATTGATTATGTTGATTCACACCTCAATCATTATGCAGCCTATTTCAGCAGCACTTTGCATATCCTTTAGAAGTGTTTTTTTACTGGTAACATGCCAATTATTATAGCTTTTTTTACCAGCTTAGGTTGCAAGCACTACATTCTAGCTTTAAAAAAGTGTTAGTTAAAAGAGTTGCAATAATTGAAGGAAGGTGGTGCATAGATAACTGTCTTGCTGTCTTCATTAGTTTGAGATCTTCTAAGATGCATTTTCTTAGACTATCTATAATAAACCCTTGTTCAGAGGTTTAGTTTATGAATGGAGTCACTAACACCATTTTCCCTTTCAGATTCATGTTGTTTCTCAATTTAAAATTTTGGTCAGTCTATTAGGTAAGTGAAGAAAAACCTTTTAATATTTAATGAGCTCAATGCAGTTACTTGTCTGAATGTGGCACTCTTTCCACACACCTGCATAGCAATCTCATTGTTGAGAAGTCGTTGTGTGGAATTTGAGCGTTTCATTTTGCAGAGGAAGCGTGGAGTGGCATGGATTGAGAAGCAGCTTTGAGAACAGAGCATTAATGCTGTTTTGTGATTAGAAATGAAGAAGTACGTTTGTGCACTGAAGTGTGTGTGTATACATATGGATTGTATTGGCATTTGAGTATACACATGCACATGTATGTGTGCACCTTACACTAGGGGCTAAAACTTCTGTCCAAACTTGTTTGATATAACAGACTTACTGTTGATGTGTTACACCAAATTCAGTTTAAATGTAGATGGTGATCTTTTACCATCCTGTGGAAGGTGTAAGTTTGCTTGGCTCTGGCTATCTTTCTTTAACCTTATGATCTTCCTGTGTTTTTTTTTTTTTGCTTATGTTGCTACTTCCTTCTTTATGATCTCCCAAGTCCCGGCTCTTCCGACTCCAGCATGTGTAGATTTCTGCTGCTTGCGTCCTCGTGCGTATAAAAACCTGACCAGAGTACCCTCCGTTTGCAGCTGTTCACTTTACACTAATTTCAGGAGCCAGTTCAAAATGCTCTTTGCTCATACAATCTTCCATCTTGAACTTGCTCTGCTCTGGCCTGCTTGCTGACCCTTCCACTCCCACTCCTTCTGCTCGGTTAGCACTTGTTCTCAGTTCCTGCATGTCATTTACCAACGTAGATGTTAGTCTTCTTTTCTGCAATTTTTGTATTTATATATGGCTTACCACTTGTCAGCTTTTGGGAAAACACATCTTTTCCTTTCTTGCAGCTCTTAGTTTCAGAAGTTCTTCTTTTTATATAAGCATAAAATGTGATAACTTATTTGAATTAGCAGTAACCTCTGCATGTATTAAATATTGAATAATAATTGTAATTTTGTTTAAACCAGAAAATAACATATATGTCCATGACCTGTTGACATTTCAACAAATCACCACGGTTTCCAAGGCAAAAGGTGCATCACTCTTCACTTGTGATCTCCAGGTAAGGGGAGGAATACAGTGGCACAGGTGTCCTTACTGTTCATAATAAGAATAACTTTTTCATATTTCTGTATAGATTAGGTTTATTAATTTTGTGTTGCATGTGAATTGCTTGGGTACTAGTGTTTTTTAAAATTAGTGCCTACTGCATTTGCTTAAGACAACAGTTTTTAATGTAGTCGCCTTCATTTTCTTCCTCTGCTTCATAAGGCATTTTCCTGTGCCTGTTGTGATTGCCACTTTAGATAAAAAAACTTAGCTTTGACTGTCTTGTTTTTTTGAAAGGTCCTCTTCATTATAAAAGCCATTCCCTTTCCTACAATTTCCAGTGTACTAGCTCATAGTGGTTCCCTTGTCTAAGCAACTCCATCACTGTTTTTGTTATGTTTTTGTTTCTGTTTACTGGCTTAAGGAGTCCCTGGGCAGTTGTGGTAGATTCAAGCCATAAAATGGTTCCATAAGGTATAGCAGTCCCCTGTTCATGTGCTATGGTTTAT
>JAWWLV010000179.1:26499588-26513607 GCA_035041135.1 Platyrinchus mystaceus | reverse complement strand
GAAACCAGGAAACTTTTCTGTGCTTTTGGAAGTCAAAATAGTCTCTGATGCTACTCCTCTGATTTGTACTAGAGCTGTTGGAAGAACATTTAAGACTGAACTGTGCCATAGGATAGTGCTTAAGACTGAGATTTTTTTTATTGGTGACAGGGCATCTCCTGTGCATTTAAACCTAGAACTTGTTTTGATAACACATCATATTTGCTTTGGAAAACTACAGTGAAAGAAAAGGACTGAGAACTCAAAATACTTTGAACTTAAATTAGAGGATAGTAATTTGGAATTTGCTTAAACTCTGTGAACATGGGTGTTCGTTAGTTAGAGGTGGTGCTATTCAGTTCTTGTTTCGAAAGCACAATAAATCTTCTCTTAAAACAGTGCTTCTTCCTAGAAGTCCTGGCTTACTGTCAGAGTGATTAATGCTGGGATTCTGTAGGAAGAGCAACAAGATGATTATTATAATGGCCTGTTCTGCAGGTGTGTGAAGTGCACAGGTTGGAACTTCTTGTGCTTGGACTTTGAAACAGTTTTTGTCTTGCTTCTTTTGCCTTGTTTTAGCTTCTCTTCTGTAACAAGTGAATTTTGTTATCTAGAACCTTGCGAATATACAAGTTGACTACAGACTGCTCTGTTGGAAAGCTAAACTGACTCTAAGAAGAGTATTATGAATGGTTACTAATACTAGTTATTTTTTGCTTAGATCCCACTCATGTGATGGGTCTGTATCCTGACCTCCTGCCCACAGATTACAGGAAACAGCTACAGTATCCCAACCCCCTGCCAGGGCTCTCTGGGGCAGAGCTGGAGAAGGCACATTTAGCTCTGATAGACTACCTAACTCAAGTGAGTGCTTCTCTACCTGTTTTTAAAGCAGGGTTATTCAGTTTTAGCATGCTTCGTTGGTTAACTTTGATGTGTAGGAAGCAGTACACCTACTCCAGCTCTGTCATACTAGCCTTAGTGAGCTGTCTTCGTGGTTGGAAACTATGGCAGCAGCTCCTGAGTAAGCAGGGGAAATGGAACACATGAGATACCCCACAGTTATGTGGGAAACATCATGTGTGACTGGACGAAATTTACTTATGGATCGGATCTGAATATGAGTCCAGTATTTTATTTCTGGTGTCCTTTTGAAGAAGACTTGAGCACTTGATCTTTTGTTTTTGTTTGGTGACTACTGTGGAGGGCACTCTGTCCAGGAGACGGGTCAAGAGCATGCATTAAAATGTGGATCAGGAGATACTGGGCACTGTAACTTCCTGCCCTCTTTATTTTATCATAACTGGAACCTGAATTGTTTGGTTGCCATCCTTACTAGACTAAAAAGGAATCTTTGTGTCCAAAGGAGGATAGTTTTTGTGCCTAGTAGTTCAAAACCTGAATTGTTTTCCAAGTGTTTTCAGTGTTGCCTGACTTCTCTAAAATCTCTCCAGTCAGGTTAACAGAATTTCCTTCTGACTATTTTCTCAAGACTGGACATTTTGCAAAACTACAAATCTGCAAAACAAATGTATACACCTGAATGTAGTTGTAAAGTTCATCTGTTGAATAGTTAGTAACAATAAAAATTCTTTTGGAAACAATTTATTAAATCAAGTTATTAAATTGGCTTAATTTAGTCTTTTTACTGGTGTATTATATTTGCTGAGGTGAGATGTAGAAATTCATGGCGTTTTCCAGTTAAAATTTCATTTGATGTCCTGCAGAAAAGAAGTCAGCTAGTGAAGAAGCTGAATGATTCTGACCATCAGTCCAGTACCTCGCCGCTCATGGAAGGAACACCCACGATCAAATCCAAAAAGAAGCTGCTACAAATCATTGATACCACCCTGTTAAAGTGTTACCTGCATGTGAGTGTCTGTCTGACCTAGAGGCTTTTCCTTTGCCACCTGAGCTACTTCAGAAATTCTCACACAACTGTCTGTCTTTGGTCTAAAAATGATGTGTGAAACTTGGTTAGCTAGTTTGATCATTGCTCAGGAAGCAGTTTCATGGAACAAGCAGATGTGTCTGTTTCTGGTTGCTATGTCTGTCTAAAGATCATGGGCATGCCTGTGTATTTTGAAGTTCTAACAAATGCTTTTGTTGCCTTGTACTGTTAAGTGCAGAAGAATATGATGTTTGCTGTTACAATGCTTTTCAAAGCTGACCTCTGTTCTTGAAGGGGAGTAGCTCTGATACAATCTTCTTTATGTTCCAGAAATAATGGAAATGAACATGGGCCTTACTCTAAGATGTTAAACTGTCATTTCTTGTATTTCTTATGCTATAAGGCTTCCTTTCCCCAAAACCCCTGCTTCTAATTCACGTTTTGTACTATATGCTTTGAAGTTACACTTCCAGTGAGGTACATTTAAGTGCTCCCTTTTTGCTTGCAGACAAATGTAGCGCTGGTGGCACCATTGCTACGTCTGGAGAACAATCACTGCCATATTGAGGAGAGTGAACATGTACTAAAGAAGGCACACAAATATAGTGAGCTGATAATACTGTATGAGAAAAAAGGTCTGCATGAGAAAGGTAAGTATGTTGTTGGGAGAGGAGAAGGAGTGGAAGCATGTATTTTTCATACTGAGTTTTTACTTGTCTTCAGTGAGCAGGCAGTATTCAGAAGAGACTGTGTAATCACCATCTTGTGATCAAATCAGTCTTTGTTCCTGTTACAGTTTGGACTGTATGTTCAAAACAAAACTTTTTGTCTTCAGTAGCAGAACAGGAAAAATGCACTTTTCTGTGGTTCAAGTTGGGACTATACATGTGTTACAAAGGAATGAATTTTTTTTGTTCTGAAAGCACTACAGGTACTGGTGGATCAGTCAAAGAAAGCCAACTCACCTTTGAAGGGTCATGAGAGGACAGTGCAATATCTGCAACATTTGGGTGAGTGTGAAGGAGAGCAGTATTTTTATGAAGCTGTTACTCTTGTTTAGCTTAGTGGTTGTTCTTCTGTTTGGCAACTTTCTAGAGGCTATCAAGCTAAAGGATATCCATGTCATCTGGTTTGGTTTCTTGCATAATGCAAACTTCAAGTATTAGCTCATGGGTGTTTTGTTGAAACCTGAGTGTCTTATTGGAAAACATTCTTTATTTCTGATTAAAATTTGCATTGGGAGAAAATGGGCCATAGTATCTCAAATTTTCTTCCAGTAGTGATTTATCATCACTGACAAAAGGAAAGTTTTAACTTCTGGTTAGGCTTTCCAGCTGAAAGTCTTAACTTCCAGTTGCTCGTCTTTGTATTGTCTTTCATGAGATGAATATCCTATATTAAATTGTTGTTTCCTGTGTTTAGGTAGACCTAGATAATGACTTAACAATTGTAGTTGCTGTTCAAGCATCATGGTAGAAACTTGTCTGTTTGGCTGTTTGTTGTGAACTCTCGATATTTTTTTTTGTATTTGCTAATTCTGAGAATAGTTCCCTCCCATCCGATATTATTTCTAAAAGCAAAACTATTTAAAAGTATCACACTGCTGTTGTGGTAGTGTGTAGTTTGTTCATCTCTTAGTCTTATACTGTTGCCCGAGTTTGATATTTTTTGTCTATAATTACTTCTTTTAAATACTGCTGGCTTCAATTAGCAACATGTTTATTCAGTGATAATACATACTTAATGATATTGAGGCCTTTCCCATTTGTGCTATGTCTAACACTTCTTACTCATTGATGTCATTTGGTAATGTCACTCATCTTAGAGAAATGTATGTTGTTTTCAGTACAGCTTTACAAAAGAAACCTTTTATCTTACTTAAAAAGTAATTCTGTCATCTTGATAAATTCATCTCAATCAACTATTGTTAGGTGTTCATTTGTTTTACCTGAAATTGCTGAAGGTTAAGACCTCTAATTACCCAAGTTGTCTGTAATACTTTCTTAAAATCTTGGCAGCTTGTAAATTTTTTTAGACTTCTGGAGCTTCTCTGTTTCAGGACTTGAAAATTGTTTTTTCTGCGTTCTTGGTCAGCTGTTTAAAACTGATAAAGGATGTTGGTTTACTTCACAGTAGTGAAATACAGTGGAAACAACATAGGAAGTTGACTCTTCCTGAAAAATGGAATGTTTTATGCTGGTGTCACTTGCAGAATTTCCCCATAAGTAAATAGTAACACTATCTGTGTAGTTGTTTTAGCTACACTGCCCATTCTGCCTTGATTAATTGATGGGAGTTATTTCTGGGAGTCCCTAAACTAAGATGATAAAAGATGATAAAATGGGGTTTCTCCAGATTTTTCCCTCTGCCCACCCTTTTGATGAGGTTTCTGTACTTATGGTCTTCTAATCTAAGCAATAATTGATTTTTTTTTGTTATTTTAATTGTATAAGGTGTATTTCTAGTTTCTTTCACTTAAATTCTGAGTGAAATAGAAACTCTTCTTCAGTTGACTCTTTTCTATAGATTTTTGGGCATTTAATGAAATACTCAGAAATAGTAGTCAAGTAATTACAGAAAATTCCTCCAGGCATGTAGCTGTGATCTTTTAAGTCATCAAGTATGTATTTCTGATGTGTATTTGGTACTTACCTTGTGTCAACAGAGTACACAGTCATGTTTTCCTAGTGTGTTTTATTAGTTTTTTGAACCAAATTGTCCAAACAAAAGCATTCTTTCTAAAAGGGCAGGTCCTACATTTTCTTAAAAGCTGAGAAGCTATTAGATGTCGTGTCGTTTCTCTGCTAGTTACTTCAGTACTATGAGGCTTTACTACTTGTTTTGAAGTATGTGACCATTTGCTAGAGAAGTCATTAGACTGAAAGGCTGGAAAAAGACTGAAGAAAGTTATGTAAGTGAAAAGTACAGTGCTTTCTCTACTGTAATAACAAGTTGTAAAGGGAGACTTGGAATGTGATTAACACAATCAAACTTAGTTTTGGGCTAAAGTGTTCATGTTTGGTGGCATTTAGTGTTTAAGTGAATTTTTGCTTCTGTTTGAAATCATGTCTGTGAAGTAATGAAATTGTGGATTTAACCACAGTTTGCTTGACTTAAGCAGGGAGAAAAATTGGATTCTTCATGTAAATTAAGCTTTGTTGGTTCTGAAGGCATCTGCTTGTGTTGTGAGTAGATAGATGCTTAGGATTTTAACACTGAGCTCTACTGCTTTTTATATTCCAGGCACAGAAAACTTGCACTTGGTATTTTCCTACTCAGTCTGGGTGCTAAGAGATTTTCCTGAGGATGGACTGAAGGTAAGTGTGGTTGAAACAGGCACCTTGTTGTTGAGATTCTTAATGCAGTATATGGAATAGGGATAACTTAATATAAGAAGCTGTGTATTCTTGCTAAATCCAATTAAAGATATAATTTGTGTTTTCTGTGTTCAGTACTGTGGTAATGTTAGCAGTAGATAGAGCAGGACAGTCTTTCACTTTTTCTTACTCTTGTCCATTCTTGGAATACTTTACAACATTTATTGTTATTGATGTCACACTTTTTGCACTAGAGCCTGATTGAGTATTTAAATGTCAGATGTTGATTTGCTGTACTTATTTTCTTTTTTCTCTTTGATATAATATTGACTTCCTGTATTTGAGCTCTGTAAGACAAGAGTGATCACTAAGGCAGAAGTGGGGATGTTTGTTAATGTCTTCAGATGTGAAATAACTTCTCAGTGCCCGAATAAGCTGCTCAGATTTTTTTTTATACTTCTTGTGCTTACTCTTTGGACACATGTGATGATATGCTGGGCTTCAGTGCCTCAGAGAAAATACACTGTGGCACTTAAAAAAAAAAATAACCACACCTTTCTGTGAATAAAATTTTGTTTAACAGATATTTACAGAAGACCTCCCTGAAGTGGAAGCTCTGCCACGGGACAAAGTGCTCAATTTCTTGATAGAAAATTTTAAAAGCTTGACTATTCCTTATCTGGTAAGAACTCAGTCTCTACTGGTGCATTACATTGAGTACAAGATGTTACATGTAAGATTTCAGTTCTCCAGGAGTCAGCGACTGATGCTGTCTCACAGAATGCTAGCCTTGCCATAAGTTGTGCAAAAATCCCATAAATAAAATTTATGAAATCCTGAAGTCAGGGTTGGTAAAGGCAAGCATGGAAGTGTTGCTTGCTTATAATAAGTTACTTCCCAGAGGAAGTGTCTGTAACTGAACCTTAACATGTATTCACAGGAACACATCATTCATGTTTGGGAAGAAACCGGTGCAGACTTTCACAACTGTCTGATCCAGCTGTACTGTGAGAAAGTGCAGGGATTAATGAAAGAATATCTCAGTTCTTTCCCTGCAGGTATGTTTAGTCTCTTCTGGTGAGAAGACCAGGGGTTTGGGACAGCACAGGGGAGCATTCTTGTAGCATATTTTTGTAAACCTTCCCTTTTCAACCCTAAGTGATGAAGGAATTCTGGAACAACAAAAGTTGTGGGTTTTTAGGGCAGACTAGTTTATTGCCTCCCAAGAGATTTTAAGGGATCAAGCAACACTTTGTTCATAATTAAGTAGAATGGCAGCTACTGCTCCCTGAATCCTGTACGTTAAGGGTAGGGAAGGGTTATGAATAACTGAGTATTGTTTTATCCAGCCTCTTGATGTGTTTTAAGGAGCTGAAGTAATTTGGCAGGTACACTAGAGTCCTGATCCATGTGACAGTTCTATCAGCATTTAGTTCCACTTCATGATGATTTGTTTGTTCATCTTCTTTTGTGTACTAATGTAGTAAAACAGTTGTAAGAATTCAGCTTATGTTGTTTTCTTCCATATAGATAGAACTCCAGTGCCTGCTGGGGAGGAAGGTGGAGACTTGGGGGATTACCGTAAAAAGCTTCTACTTTTTCTAGAGAAGTCTAGCTGGTATGAACCTGGTCGGCTAATTAGTGACTTCCCCTTTGATGGTGAGTTCAGTTTTCATAGGTTAATTAAACCCTAACTTATTGCACTGTACAGCAAAACCTCCTCACTTATTGTAGAATCATGGTAACTAGGAACAGACAAGATGACTGTATCTGTAGCTGTAGGCCATTGTATACTGTTTTTGCTGGCACAGTTGGGTTTGCCAGTCTCTGCAGAATTCTGTAAGTGTTGACCTAAGACCTTGTGGCATCTCTCATCACTTAAATATTTAGCCTAACTTTTTGATGAACCTGAATATTTCAACAGATCTGAAGGTTATTGTTTCTTAAGGTTACTTAAGAATTCATAAAAGGTTTCTGAGACTCGTGTGAGATGTAGATTACAGTCTCAGTGTAAGTTAAATTGTAGTCTGAGCACAGATTAATAATTCCAATTGTTAGTCTGGTCACTAATTGAGCTTTTTTGTCATTTCTCTGTGTAGCTATTGACTTAATCCTTCATGCTATCACTAGGTCTCCTAGAAGAACGTGCTCTGCTCTTGGGTCGTATGGGGAAGCATGAGCAAGCTCTTTTTATTTATGTTCATATTTTGAAGGACACCAGCATGGCTGAAAAGTAAGGATTTCTTTATTTTTTTACAAGTCTTAGTTTGCTCATTTCCCTATGGATGTGTAGTGAAATGTTGTTGTATGTGGAACATGAACACTCTTAAGTCTTCAGGATCTTCTGGATTTCCGTGGTTTTTTGACTTTTAGGCTTTTCCAGGTATGTGTTCATTACAGATGCTCATTCTGTCCCCTTGAGGTTTACCTTTTCATGCTCTTCTGTCATTGCCCTTTAGAGCAATATGACTGCCATCAATGGGTTTCTTGTTTCAATCTGTCTTTTTGGAGAGATGTTCATTAGCCCTCATGCCAAGTTAGGCAGAATCCTCTTAGTAAAGCTACCGTATTTTTCTAGATATTTTGTGCCAGGGAACTTCCTGAGTGAATGAGAAGTACTCAGGTACACAGTGCTGGCAGGTATATGTAAACATTGGGGCCTGTTCAACATAGCTTCTTTTCAAGCTAGTTTCAGCAAATGCCTGTTACAGGGCATTCAGCCTCAGTATGCAGCATACTCTAATGAACAGCTTCTCTTTGTGATTCAGATACACTAATTAGAAATATCTACGCATATGATTTTATCTTGTGATGTGTTGATTGGAGATAACTCTTTTCCCTCTTTTTCTTACACAGCTAAATTTGGCTTCTGTATTCAACCTTTTAAGTTGATTGGTCTTGGGAGATTTGTACAAAACCTCCCTTCTCTCAGCACTGTAATGCAAAATAAATGGTGTGATTTTCTCCTGCAATTTGATTAATTGATCCAAATTGGATGTATGGTTACTTAACTGGATGACTTCAGTAGTCAAAGCATTTAAATGTTAATTTCTGTGAACTGATTCTATGAGTTCTAAAATTGTTTTTGTATTTTGCTTCATTCTTCTCTGTTCTAGCTACTGCCATAAACATTACGACAGAAATAAAGATGGCAGCAAAGATGTAAGTAGCTTCATCCTTATAGTCTTCCTGTTCAGTAAGGATGTAGTAGGGTATTCATACCTTTTTCAGGACTTGAAAGTTTTGGTTCTGTACCCCCGAATTTGGGGTTTGTGTAGGGAGCCTATGTATAAGCTCTTGGAATTTAGGAACTACTAGATGATTGATTTTTTTTTTTTGCTTGGTTTTTTTTTGTTTTGTTGTGGGTTTTTTTTTATTTTTCATTGAGAATGATATTGTATCACTGGAGTTAAGATGGAATTCAAAAGACAGATTACTGTGTGTGTATTCCACATACATCTACAGAAAAGATAGGGGTAAAAGGCAATGAAGTGTTGGTTTCTAAACGCTATAAGTGAATTATGAAAGATAGATGAGGGAGGCATTATTAACTACTTTTATAGAAAATCTTCAGAATGCAAGTCTTGAAAGGCCTTGAACATCATTGCTACTTTTCAGGTTGTATTGTTTTAAGGATAGAGCTGTTTAAATGAGTGCTTCAGAATTTTGGATGCCACGAGTACAACTTAGTACCCTTGCTGGATTCTACTACCACTGCCAGTTGTGGATACATGCAGTATTTTCTGAACTTTCCTTTTGTGTGCAACAGGTCTATCTGTCGCTGCTCCGGATGTATCTCTCCCCACCTAGTGTTCATTGCCTGGGACCAATCAAGATGGAAGTTCTGGAGCCTCAAGCCAATCTGCAGGCTGCTCTGCAGGTTTTGGAACTACATCACAGCAAACTGGATACCACTAAGGTAAGTCAGACCTGCAACTACTCAGTTTGTACTGTTGGTAGAAGATTATGGAAGATATTGGAGTAGGCAAGTTAATGGACTGTGTCAAGCTAAATGTGTTAATTTCTGTTCTATTTTGGTCTATATTCCTTTTTAATTTTTCCTAACTTAAGTATATTTTGTTCCAGGCAATAAACCTACTCCCAGCAAATACACAGATTAGTGAGATTCGCATCTTCTTAGAGAAAGTCCTTGAAGAAAATGCTCAGAAGAAAAGATTTAATCAAGTGCTTAAGAATCTTCTCCATGCAGAGTTTCTGAGGGTAAGCACCCACCACCTATCATTTATTGGAATGGTGTTTTAAAACATGTTCAATATTTAAATTAACTGTTCCTTATACAGGATGTGTGTCCTCTAGGTGGTGCTGTAGTGTACTTGAAATGTGACCCAAGTAGATTGAACGTCCCAGCAGGAGATGCAGTGTACGTTCATTTTAGTTTGGATGAGGTGTCTGTTTTTCCAGTAAGTCTTTGGACTCACTGTGTGCATTGCAGAACCATCTCAAACGGCTTGGACTGGATTTCTTTCAAATAAAGTGAACCAGAGGAAGCAGTTCAGTAGTTCACCTTAACACCCCTTAGTGGTTGGAATGCCTTAGTCTTTGGACTAAGTTGAAAGTAAAATCCTGTAATTCATATAGTGTGCGTATTGGGTGTTCAATACCACCTGCTCTGCTCTACAGACCTGCTTCTTTTGTGCTGTATAACTTGGTAATGTGGATACAGCCATGTGGATACTGAAAATTAAATGTTGTGACTGTTTGCAATCTCACCAGATTAGAAGGCAGCTGTGGTGTGGCATTGCTCTTTAAACAAGTTGGGTTATTTATCCTTCTTTAGGTCCAGGAGGAGCGGATCTTGCATCAGCAAGTGAAGTGTATTATTACAGAGGAGAAGGTGTGCACTGTTTGTAAAAAGAAGATAGGTAACAGGTGAGAGAGCTTGGTAAACTGAATCAAATATGAATCTGTTACACTTAAACTAAAAATGTTGGAAAACTTGGAATTTGTATATAGCCAGAGAGAACAGCAATACGAGGGAGCTATTTGAAGAGTGTTTGAAATACAAATTACATTGCTC
The DNA here is from genome assembly GCA_035041135.1 of Platyrinchus mystaceus. Lineage (NCBI taxonomy): Eukaryota > Metazoa > Chordata > Aves > Passeriformes > Tyrannidae > Platyrinchus > Platyrinchus mystaceus. Next base: position 26,503,382 of record JAWWLV010000179.1, on the reverse strand, counting down.
AACTGGGTGGTTGGGAATACCTCAAAGCTTTACTCAGTGAATTTACTGCAAGAGTTTAATCCTGCTTTCAACAAAGGAGTATAAAATCTCTTCAGAAACTCCCAAGAGTTCTTATTTCACAACTCTAGAAGGCTTAAAATCATTCTGCTACTACCTGCTTCTTAACTAGAATTACAAAGGATGATATAAGGAATTTTAAACTAAGATACATTTGTAGTTTTCTGTATCCAATGGCTTTGTAGTTCTCTGACTGATTTACATTTTGTAGCCTAATTATTTTAGGATATCTAAAAGTGAAACTAATTTATTTGATTACCTGGATGTCAGTAACTTTTCTTCCACTATTCCTAGTAGGCAATTATGGCTTAATATAGAATGGAAATTTTACTTGCACTTTTTCCTCTTTGAGCTCGAGTGAAATGCCTCATGACTAACTTAGTTATTGTTTCTCTTGTTGATGTGAACTCTTCTGAGATATCAGTAGCATTAACAATGATAGGAAAGGTTGTTTTTCCAAAATATTTTAATAAACATAGGTCTAAATATTGCTGTGCGTATTAAATTTTTTACTCTTAATGTGTAGTCTGTAGCATGTAGCATCAGAATTTAAATTTACACAGACAGTATTATTTTTGCTTTGTAGACTTTTTCTAATGCTGTTAAGTTCAACAAGATTTTGAAGGTCAAGCATGTTGCCCAGTTTTTAACTTGTTACCAAGCTGAAGTAAAGTGAAGTGTGCCTATAGAAATGAAAATAGATTGAAAAAAAAAAAAAGATCAAACACCAAAAAAAATCCCCCTTTCAAAATCCACAGAATTCTTTTGTCTGGTTTTCTCAAAAATATATTCAGGCTGTAATTTAAAAAAGAGAGTCATTTTCACATAGGTGTCTCTTTCTGATTCTGTACAACTTGGATGTTCTTGTTTGAATATGGAAAACTGTTTGTATTGACAGCTGATTTTTGTGTTTTGTTCTCTTTACAGTGCATTTGCTCGATACCCTAATGCAATAGTTGTGCATTATTTCTGCTCCAAAGAAGTCAACACACTCGACACCTGACCTTGTGGTCAATAATTCCAGCACTCTATGAAATTCAGTACTGGTGATTTAAGAAGTTGATGTGTCTGAGATTTTTGAGGCTTGTTGCTAGGTTCTCTTACACTGGGTAGGAGTCATTTGTATACATGGACTGACTGTACCTACCTGGCAATACTGATTTACTAAAAAATGACTTTAACCAAGATGTTATAGTGCTGGCAACTACACTGAACCTCTCAGTACTCAGATGAAGAACAGAAATTTTTGTAGTGAGTTTTGTAATGCACTCCAGCCTTGCAAATGAACTGTTAGACAACTGTTGGACGTTCACCACAAATCAAGTTTTACAGTAAAACGTACTTTCTTAGGGTGAAAATGTTGTGATTTGGCCTTGTATGTAAATATTTATTCAAAAAACTAAATCCCCTGAAATTCTGTGCAGCTCTATCAGCGTTGCATGGAGATCATCAAGTGTTTGGCATAGAGGATGCTTTTGTGTCTATTTCTAGACATAGAAAGTATAATTTTACTTTCATCTCAGTGACAGAAATGTTTAAGTGCTGGCCAAAGGACTCTTTATTGACATTCAGTGTTATTGCCTGACCTTCAGATAAAAAGTTGTTTCACAGGAGGTAGTCAGACAAACAGTAGATAGCACTAGTAAGCTTTTTTCTTTTCGCTTTAGTTTGAGAGCTTTAAATTGAATTAACTTACGTGTTGTTTGCACTGAATATGTTCCCTCTTAGCTTTAGTGGGAGCTCAAATACTGTTCGAAGACGTTCATATCTGCACTCGTAGCAAAATGGGAAGAACACCCTCTAAAACAATTTCTGGAAGGAGTGAACTCTAGTTATTGCTTGAGCTTCTAGACTGTGCTTGAGATTTGTGTATGTAAATTCTTTAGTCTCTAGTTCACTTTCCAGTGAAGTAAAATCCAGACTGTTTCAACATCTGTCTATTTTAAGTGCTCTAGAACTGTGTCCTGCTCAGGCTGGTACTGTTCTTATATTACTATTGGGCCAGAAGTCTTAACACAAGAACTAGATTGTACCACACTCACTATAGGCTGTAATATTTTTGTCTAACTTATTTTTTCAAAAACATAAAATAGCAGATTGGTAGGGGGTGTTAAAATGTTTGGTCCAGAAAGAATCTGTGGAGTGGTAATGAAAAGGCAGCAGTAGCAAATAACACAATAGAGTAACTGTTTGACTCCTGACATCTTGCTCTAGCAACACTTATAAATATGGTATTATTAAATACTATGGAGCGTGGCATGTAACTACTGGATATCACATTTTAATGAACAAGTTGATGAATAAATCCCGTCAGCCTAAGATGTAGTTGGATCTCAGTTAACATTATAGGTTTACTTAAGCCATTATGTGAATGTTTTTTAGGAACAGATCTGTAAGGTGACGAGTCCTAATTCACTTTCCTTTGCCAGTATTAGTAGTTTCCCTTGATAACTGTTGTTTGCTTTTCCACATGTGTTTGTATTTATTGTTCATATATTGTTCATACATTCTTATGGATTTCTTGGTCCAGTGTTTTGCTACTTCTGTACTTGGATGTCTTTCTGCAGAGGCTGGGTAGAGGGAATCTGTGGTATTAATGTTTTTAAAATTGTATTTCTTCTATTTGAAGAAGAGAGCCTAAAAATACTTATACTGGATTTGCACATTCTGTATAGATCTTTATATACTGGTTCAGGTACAGAGGGAAGGTGGTTTGGGAGAGCTGTGTTTACAGGTAATTGAGAATGAAAGAAGGGTATTTAAAAAGACCCTGTATTCTTTGTATACAGATACAACAATACTAGTCTGATTTTTACTATTAGTATGAGCTTTATTTACCTTCATTTGCTGTTACTAGGAGAGCTGTACTCACACATTCATTGTGCTCTTACTGACAAGTCTAAGGTTGTGCCTCTCTTCATCTCCACTGCATACCTTTTACAGAGATGTGGTTTGCTCTGTAATTTTTTTTTGTTGGTTCATATAGTGTGGTTTCAGTTTACTAACCATACAACAGATTTATCTAAAGCAATAGGTTGTAATAAATATTGTGAACCAGTGTGTGTTTCAGTCATTGTGCAGTTAAGCTTCTCTGGGCTGTTGTAGATTTTATTTTTATTTATGTATTAGACCTCACTTTCTCCTGGAAGTCAGACTCAATGCAGGGATGCTCAGTTTCCCTTCTGCTTTAATATATATAAATGAAATGTGGCCATATCATCAATTCTCAACTTAGGTTTTCAAATCTACAAGTTTATAGATGCTTGTGAATGTTCTCAAAATCCTACTAAAACCACTTTTGTATTCTCTCTCTGAATAATGTTTTTGAAAGTCATATGCCATTAAATATGTACTTATTAGAGAACACTAAATTTACTGACAAATTTTTTTGAGTGGTGATATGCTATTTTGGGCTGGGGGAGGGATGTTGAGCTCTGTGTGACCAAATCAGGAAATGTTTAGATTCACAGATTTGCAGCTGTTTAAACTGTAGGTTGTAGACTAGTCTAGTGTTGGAAGTAGAATATAGATCTCCAGTTTTCCCATTCTATAGGAATGGGACATACCAACACAGAGGAGGTCTTGTCTCCATGTTACAGAATCACAGAATGGGTAAGGTTGGAAGGGACCACAGTGGGTCATTTGGTCCAACCTCCCTGCACAAGCAGAGTCATCCTATAGCCCGTAGCACAGGATTGCAACCAGATGGTTCTGAATGTCTGCAGTGAGGGAGACTC
>JAWWLV010000179.1:26464030-26481442 GCA_035041135.1 Platyrinchus mystaceus | reverse complement strand
TTCAATTGCAAAATAGAGAAAGGAGTTCTGCTTGAAATCAAACCTGAAATTGCTTGAAAAGTAAATAGAAATATTGATTTTTTAAAATATTTTTAAAAATTTGAATGAGACTTGAATGGGATTAGTTCTATAATTTATTGGCAATCAAAAGTCTGTGATTGTGACTCCTGAGTTTGCTGTCTGCAGGTTCCAGTCATAGCAGTACTGGGGTCTGGAGGTGGAATGAGAGCACTGACATCGTTCTATGGCAGTCTTGCTGGGCTTCAGCAGCTGGGCCTTTTGGATGCTGCAATATATCTGTGTGGGATTTCTGGCTCTACTTGGTAAGCTGTATGCAGTGTTGACTCCAGAAACTTAGTGTTGATGCAAAATAAAGCCAAAACTGCATTTGTGCCATCTGTAGTAAGACAGCAAAGTCAAATGTTTTATCAGTTTTCACCTGTGAGATTCCACAAGAGTTTAAGGGATTCACTATCATGTCCAACCCATGCAGCTGCTGGTTAAATATATGAATCTGCTGCTTGTGCAAGTCTGACAGTTGAATATTAAAACGTATTACATCAATAAAACTGCTCAGGGCACTGACTTAAAAAACCTTCCTCCCTTCTCTACTCTTGCCAAGAAGATAACTAACTTGGGGCAAGTCACTGGAAATATGTCCACACAGACCACTGTGTCATCACCTTCCAAAATGGTGTGAGCGGCTGAAGAGAGGCGTAGCGCTCTTGCCTTTTGGTGGACTGGAGCAATGTGCTGAAATGTTAGACATGGCTAGAATGTGTCAGTAGCTCAGTTCTTGAAGTTTGCGATGAAGTCATCCCTTTTACGTACAAGTTGTTTTTGTGAAATGGTTTCACTGAGGAGTTGTGCAACCTGACAGTGTAATCCTCCCTTCCAGACCTTTGTGTGTTAAATTAACTCCTATGTACCTGGTTCTCTTCCACTGACCTTGTGATCTGGCCTGTCTCTTTTGACTCAGAAACACTTCCAAACAAATGTAGCCAATGGTCCGAACTAGTTTTTTCTTTAATCAGACCTGTGTCCTGATGAAGGCTATGGACTTTATTGCTGCATGCAGTAGCACCCTTGCTGGCAGCCCGTCTATCATGGTTGTTATGGTCTGGAGTTAACACAGGTTTATGAACTTCTTTTAAGTGTGCCTGCATATGATGCTTGGAACATCCTTGGAAAGCAGGTTATCAATCAGGATAAAGTTGTCCTGTAGGTGTCAGGGTTTCCAGCACATTTTAGAGTTCAGAGAGCCTTTATTTATGGACTCTCTACTCTTCATGATGTTTTTTTTTTTAACTAGACTTCTGAAGTGCTGCAGCACTAATTATAACTAGCTAAAATTATTGTTTACACAAGGGTCTTTGTTACTGATGACATTAATATAAGCATTTTCAGGTGTTTATCGACACTGTATCAAGACCCTGACTGGTCACAGAAAGACCTTCGAGATGCAATTAGAAGAGCTCAGGGTGCTGTGTCCAGCAGCAAAGGAGGGGCATTTTCCCCAGAACGACTGAAATACTATTTCCAGGAGCTGAATGCAATGGAGATTAGTGGACGTAAAGTTTCCTTTACGGATTTGTGGGGCCTTATTGTGGAATTTTTCCTACAACAGAAGGTAAAAGGGTTTATGTTTGGATGTGTACTGCTTTTTATCTTCCTGGTGGGAGCTCTACCTACCCATGTGTTTAGTGTCAAGAAACCAATTACTCTCCACATTTGTGAGCTGTTCTGGCATAGCCAGTGTTGTGGAATAAACATAATATCTTCTTTATTCAAGAATTTTTAAGTCATACAGATCAGTGCTATAGTAAAAAAGCAGTGTTTTCTTGGAATGACTGTTATTAAATTAATAGCTTTTGTACTGGGCAGGTTAAGCCTGAGAGAGTGACATTAGTTTTGCAGAATGGCATTACTTTGCAGTATTTTCTGTGTAACTGAGACTGGAAATCAGAGGGGTATCAAGTTCATTAATAACACTAGACATTCTAAGTGTGCAGCTGCAGAAATATTTTGGCCAAATCTGACCATGTGTCTCGACAGTGGGACAAAAAGGGACTTTGAATTAGTAATATTGTTAATCAGAAGTGCTAAGCAAGAGCTTGCCTAAGTGTGCTTCTTCCCTGCTTGTGATCAGGAAGACCCATCAAAGCTGTCTGATCAGCAAGAAGCAGTGAAATGGGCCCAGAACCCTTACCCTATCTATGCAGCTGTCAATGTGAGACCAAATATGAGCAGCGGTGACTTTGCAGGTATATAGAAATTTATTTTTGTTTGCTAAAATCCATAAATTCCTTTCACCTATCCAGTTCCTTGGACAGTGAGCAGCTGACAACAGGAAATGTGGCTCAAGCAGCAGCTGGTAGTGCAAGAGGCAACAAGATACTGATTGGCAGTGTGTTATCATCCTGATTGCAAATGTCTTTATCATGGCTCAAATGGAGAAATGAGATTCAACATTGTTGGCCACTCCACATGTTTTGCTAGAAATTGCCTGAAATTTTCAGGAGTGAGAAGATTCCTATAATACACATCTGTGTCTGAATCAGATAATTGGAGTCCTTGGTAATTAGGTGGCCACTTTCTTTTATAGTCTCAGATAAATAAATAATTTTTGTAGGATTCATGTAAAGTGATGGATTGGCCATCTTGTAGTTTGCATCACCAAAATTGTGGATTTTAGAAGCTTGAGTTCTTACAGTAAAAAAATGAAACATGACTTTAAACATGACGCAACAAGTGGGGATAGATACAGGAGACATGAACACAAATGTTTGTGTCCATCCGCGTACCTCTAGGGGACCTTTTTCTTGGTTTATTTTATTCTGGAGGAGTTTGAATGAATTTGATATCATATGAATTTGCAAGTGAATTGGATTTGATCAAGCTTGCCAGAGTTCAAGAAGCATTTGGGTAATGCTTTCAGACACGTGCTGTGTTTTCTTGGATTGTTTTGTGCAGGGCCAGGAGTTGGACTTGATGATCTTTCTGGTTACCTTTCAGCTATTTGTGGAAATCTTTCAGGCACAAGGGGACACTTTGATAGGCAGACAATAAAGACTGACACAGTGGGTCAACTGAGTTTTCAAGTTAGTACTATAGTATTTTCTGAGAGATGGTATGCAGTGTGAAGAAAAGCTGAGAAAAATGAAGTAGCTTCCGTTTGGGATGGAAAAAGGAGCCATCAAAATGGTTTAAAGTAAAAGTAAAATAGGCAGCTTGTTTCTGTAGCGGCAAACTCAAGACAGAGCAAAATGGGATGGAAACCTGTACAAGAGTTTTTGTTAATAATAGATGCTTTTTTTTGTTAATGATAGATAGAGGCTTACTGAGAAGAGGGGCAGGGAAATCCATAGTGATCATGAAAAGTGAAGGGAAACTCTGTTCTGTCTCCCTTGTGTGAACAATACCAGATAAATATTTTCACTTATGTTTCTTCTGAGATGAGTAAATATCCTGCTGACTTGTTCTTAGAATGGTGTGAGTTCACTCCCTATGAAGTTGGATTTCGCAAATATGGAGCTTTTATCAGAACAGAGGACTTTGACAGTGAGTTCTTCATGGGACGGCTTGTCCAGAAACATCCAGAGCCCAGGATTTGTTTTCTACAAGGTATGATCTTATGATAATGATTAAAATGAGGAAATGGAAAGGAACCATGCTGCTTTCAGAACTCATGAGCTCAAGTCCATGCCTTTTTATGCATTGCTAAAGAACTTGAAGTAAAAAATGTCAAATCTTTGTTTAGAGTTTTAGGTGTTGGTTCATAATATTACAGTCTGATGTCCCGAGTCTGCAAGATGACTCTATTATGAGCTGCCTATCAAAAATGTCTGCTATAGGTCTTCCTGTTCCCTTGCTGTCTTTTCTGTGTTTTTCTCTAGGAAAAATTTCTGCATTATATTATTACATCAGAGTTTGTCACATGATTAACTCAAACATCACCTGTTAGAATAGTAGGGATCAAGTGACAGCCTTCTCCCATGACAAAAGGCAACAGAATTGTAAACCTTTTGGTTACACGGCGTAAAGCCTTTTCAGTACTAAATTCTTCCACGTCTCCTGCAGGAATGTGGGGCAGTGCTTTTGCAGCAAGCTTGGATGACATCTGCCTGAAGGTGGTTGGTATAGGACTGAGCTTTCTAGATTCTTTCAAAGATGTTATCAAAGTTGTAGGTAAGAGCATACATTAAAATAGCTGGATTTTTCAAAAGATTGATGGTTTTGGACTAATTGCAATAATATAGTATGTGTATGTATATAATAATATGTGTGTGGCTTTCAAGAGTTAGCATTAAGGATGGATTTTGACAGATCTCTCTTTTACCATGTGTTATTCCCTTTGTTTGCACATATGGTGAAGAGAGGAACTACATTTTTTTTTTAATACACTTTCTCTTTCGTCTTTTAAAAAAAAATTTGTTCCTGACTTTGACTATAAATTTGGGCTAGTTCTGGGAGCTGTCTTAAAGACATATTACAGTGTAGGAGTTGTAATCGTGAGAGGAGGAAGAATAGAAGCTGGACTACTAAGCAGGAGGTGGAAAAAAGGCTTTCAGTTTCCCCCTTCTCCTGCTCTTTGTAATTTTTGATAAGCTGTTTATATGTGTATGCACTGATCTCCATTTATACATTTCCCCCGTAGCAGTGAAAAGGAAGTGTTTTAAAGGCTGAAAGTTATTCCTGTGCATAGTTAAAGCCTTATAGTAACTAGTGGAAGAAGAGATTTTTATTTCTCTGCCTCTGCAGCCCTAGTTTCCCCCCCCCCCTTTTTGTTGTTGTGTAACTATAAATAGTATTGTCTGAGCTTGACTGATGTTGTGTTACGTGACAGAAGTGGTTGTCACTTGGTAACAAGGGTTTGTTTGTGTTGGTTTGAAGTTAGTATGGACAATGATTTGTGAGTAATGCTATTCCTGTAAAGCAGGGCAAGTAAATCATCCGACTATGAGCTGCCCAAGCAACTCGTTTAAATTTCATTACCATACTCTTATTGGAGGACAAATTCAGCCCTAGGACAGCTGGTTAAATATTATAGGAAAAGGTCTGATTGAAATATTGGAGCTGGACAAGCATTTGGTTTGTGCTCTGCATCCTTCTGTGACTTCTGCAGATGACTGCCGAAGATTCCATTTCCAAGACCCAGCACGACTGAAGACTCGCTTGGTTATACCTGGGGGCCCCTTGCTACAAATTTTTCAGGATTTCTTCAAGTCCCGGGTCACATGTGGAGAAACCTTCAACTTCATGAAGGGATTGTATCTTCATAAAGATTATGTTAACATCAAGAAGTTTGTGACTTGGAGAGGTAAATGAGTCTATATGTATTTGGGATATTAAATAGTGTATTTATACTTTGTCAGCGTCACAGAACATAAGTGAGCTTGACTTTGTTCCTCTGAAACCAGGGAGTATACCCCATCTTACACCATAGCAAAAAATTTGATCCACTGTGTTTGTTCTGTCATATAAGGCAAGCTCATCATGAGACTTCATAGGTCAATCTCAGATGAAGGTGCATGTTGGAATGTCTTTTTTTTTCTTATAACACTAGCATAAGCTTTGTTTGTTGCTTTTACTGAGAGGTGTGTAATGAACCAATATAGTCACCTGTGTTACTTGGAGTGTCTTACAGGCACTCATCTGGATGCATTTCCCAACCAGCTGACCCCCATGGAAGAGAGCTTGTATTTAGTGGATGGTGGCTTCTCTATCAACTCTCCATTTCCTTTGGTACTTCAGCCAGAGAGGGATGTGGATGTTATCTTGTCATTCAATTTTTCCTGGGAAGCTCCATTTGAGGTGAGAGGGTGAGAGATGTAGCAGAACATTATTACATGAACATAAAAGCACAGAATCATATTAAAAATGGCAGCAGATCAGTTGATGTTGAATACACACTCTAATTAACAAATGAATTAAAATAAATCCTTAGGTCTTTCATGGAATCATAGAGTAACCTGGGTTAGAAGGGACCTTAAAGATCAATTGGAGGATTGTAGTTAGGTGATCTTAGAGGTGTAGCTGGTATTCTATTGCAATTATTTTTTTATTCTTTGACAACAGGTTTTAGAGCTGACTCAGAAATATTGTGAGGAGCAGGATATTCCTTTTCCAAAAATCAAGTTTAGTGACGAAGATGAGAAGAAGCCAAAGGAGTGTTACATGTTTGTGGATGACAATAATCCAAAGGCTCCAATTGTAGTCCATTTCCCATTAGTGAATGACACCTTCCAGAAATACAAGGCTCCAGGTAGGGGAGCTATATCTTAAAGAGCTATTCTAATAATCCTTTGGGTGTGTTGATGGGGAAAATTCAGTGGGCTCAGTGTTCCTCTTTTCATTCGTCATAGTATTACCCTGTAATTATTAAATTGTTATTTATCTTTAAGGCGGAATGAGTTTCCACTAGTTTATTGGAAGGGAGAGTGGGAAAAGAGGCTGACAAAAAAATAAAATCTAAGGGCTGAAAGAATCAAAATTAGGCTAAATTTTTGCTTCTTTCTGAACCTTTCTGCCCTGATACCTGATTCTATTACTTCTAGTTACTCTGAATATATAAGAACTAATAATCAGATTAAATAAGGAGTTCATTTGTTTATTGAATAGGAATAAACCACTAAGCAGCAAGGTATTGGGGGACCAATCTGTATGTCAGATCATGTAATTCCTGTTAAGTGGCCTGTGCCCTTTTAATGTGAGATAAGTGATAAATGATCCTTTCTTCATTTTATGTGATTCATATAGGCTGTAAAGTCTATCAGGCTGGGGTGAAACATGGAGCTATTTACCTTTAAAAAGAGACAGGCAAAAATCAATGTCGTTTTTCTCCTATGTGGGAAAAAACAGCATCCTGAAGAAAACTGTTGGAATACATAGAAAAGAACATGCAGGACTGGTGCAAGCAAGGGGGATGTAAGGCACACTGTTAGTGCTGTCTGTATTAATACTGTAATGATGGCCAGGCCCTGGCTGCATTTCCTCATCAGTGATGAAGGGTTTCAAAGTGTTAGGCTTGAATGTGACTTAAGACTGTTATTTCTCTAACAGCAATAAACGAAGTGGTTTTAGCAAACTAGTGTTCACCTTTCAAGATGGTATTTAAATTTAAGTGCAGGGTGCTAAAAAAGCAAGTTACCATATTTTGAAGAGTTTATACTAGCATCCTAAGGGCAGTTGAACTCATGGTGAGTCTTTTATTTTAGTGTGGAACAGTACTTCCAGGAAGAATTGAGCTTTATATTTCCTATTTTAAGTATGATAATCGTAGATAAACTAAACAATTTATCACAATGCAAATGTATTTTAGTACTGTATTTTGGAGCCTAGTGGAAATAGGTTAATAGCACTTTAACTTCAACTTCTAGATATTTTGGAAGGAACTGATGTCTCTGCAGAGGAGCTTTGGGGAAAAAGTTAAGGTTCAATAGAATTATCTGTGTTATACTCCTAGCAGAAATGAACTAAAATGAGTCTACTGTGGCTGGGGGATATTTTTGTGATTTTTTTTTTTTTCTTATTGCAGGAGTTGAACGTGAGTCAGAAGAAGAGAAATCCTTTGGTGACTTCATCATTGAGTCAAAGGATTCTCCTTACCGTACACTAAATTTCACCTTTGAGCCATATGATTTCAGCAGGTTGGTGGAAGTGAATCGCTACAATGTTCTGAACAGCAAGGACACTCTCTTCAAAACTCTAAACTTGGCTCTGCAAAGGAGAAAGTTGAAGAAGGTCATCAATAAGTCCAATATATGAGCAGCTTCCAGAGCTGAGGATACAGAGAGGCTGCAGTGTACAAAAGCCATGAGGTTCAAGACAGAATACTGAAAATGAATAGCTGGAAGTTATCTTCTTGGCAAGGGAGTAGTACATGTGACACTGAAAATTCATTCCAGATAATGTGCTCTGATGAAAACTCAAGGGATGTACCATACAACATGGATGTTGCTTCCTTGTGTGGGGAAGAGTAAGGAATCGCCTAGCCCAGTATCTCAATTTACAGTGGCTGATGCCAGATGATTAGGGAGGTCTATTCAGACAGTTCCAGCATCTGGAGAATAATCTTCCAAACTCCACTGAGTGATGCACCTCTCTTTGTCAAAGGTGTGTTAGTGTTTGGGGAAACACTGATTCCTTCTGTACTTTTATCTCTCTTGCTTTTTGGACCTCCCTTCATGAACTTTTACAATTTACATCATCTTGCAAGTAACTCCACAGATACACACACACACACACACTGAGAGAGATGTGTCCTTTTGCTTTCAACTTGTTACTGGCTAATGCCTGCATACTTTCAAGACTGAACAGTCATTACTTGCTTTCTGGTTTTGCCATTCACAGTTTCAAAGATCTTTGTGGTATTTCCTTCCTACCCTTCTGAAGGATTTTAATGGCTTTTAGTCTGCCAGAAATTGAATATTGAGTACCTTATTTTCATAAACAATTTGTTTTTGAGGAAATAAATATTCCCTTTTTTTTATTTAACAATTAAAAACACATTGTGGGATTGTGTTGCTTCTTCCTACAGTTTGATCACCATGAGATGATGAAAGTGTGATGAAAGTGCCATAAGTCTTATCTTTCTCTTTGGATATAAGAGGAAGGAAGGCTCCTTTGAAGGGTTTGAATTAGATATTTTCTGCCTTACACTTCAGTGTGCAATTCAGCCAGACCTTTTTTGGAGGAATTTGTGTGTCTACAGATTTTAGAAAAATCAATAGTCAAGGTAGGCACACCTTACAAATGTGAATTAATAAAACAGTGTTGAGTGCTGCAGTGCTGTGGGATGGAATTTCACCTCACTTTGCATAAAGCTCAGAGAAAAGGACTGAATTATGCAGTTGGAAAATATGTAACACAAAACAATGACAAACAAGCACTGTTTATTTTTGTGGCTTTTACACCGAGTTGAATGTACTGATTCTGTATTTGAAAACTGGAAACAGGAAATTTGTCTTATGAAAGAATGTAATGGCTTATAGATGAGGATGATTCTTGATACATTTTTTAATATGTTTCTCTTTTAATAAATATTAGTTTTGCTCACATCCTTTTCACAGTTTTTCTTATAAACGCTTGTCTTGATATATTTTTCCTTATTTCAATAAAAAGTAAGCAAGGAAGTCAATGTAATACTAAATTGCATAGTTTCTTTTATTGCATCAGGATACCTGACAGTGGGATAATGAATTACTGAGTCCGTGTCAGGCTGATGTTGCACAGCAGTAGAAAGTAAACTTTTCATTTGGAGACTTCTGTCTGAGGAAGCATGGCTCAAAATTTATTTTTTAGATCTGTTTCAAATTGTGCCTTCATCTGGGTGATCAAACTTTCTTGATATCTGGAAGGATGTATCCTTTATGTCCTTAGCACTTATTTACTTAAGCTGGAATAAGAGAAACAGCAACTTATTGTTATAATTTTTCTTTATAATCAGTGCTGCACAGCTACTCACTCTGTAGGATTTGGACATCTGTCATATTTACTGAGTGACCTCCGTATATTTTTTCCACATAAGGTTTACAAGTGTTCTTGTCTCAGATGCTTTTCAGCCTGCCATGACTTTGAATGTTTGTTTGTAGTAAGGTAGAATTTTCTTTATTCCTTATAAGTTCTTATTTACTTTTTTGGTCTTTTCTGAGTTGAACTGCATAGTTTGATTTATTTCTAAATTTTTCTTTTTGAGATTCTTTCTTAATTGGAGATGCTTGTATACTGTGGTGATATAGATATTTAGGTACTACTTAACAGATGGGAAGGTGAAATGTTTTTCTCCAAAATTTCTACTCAAAATGTACATGTACAATGGAGTTATGTAAGTTACAGCTTCTCTGTAAGGTTTTCCACAGTGGCAGGGCTTCTTTGTTGGAACTAGATAAGGGGTCCTAATAGTTAATTTTAATTTCCTAAACTTATGTTTAAGTAGCCACCTCATTTGAAACTCCATGTTGCGGCAGGAGAGTTGTCCCCAGGTCTGTGCATTTACTGTGGCATGTTTTTCAGTCCTGTCAAGATGCATCTTGTCTTGTAGGAGGAATGTGTCTTTTTTCATTGCATTTTAATTCAAGCCTAGTTATTAAGGAGAAATCAGCCTGGCATCCCAAGTCAAAGGAACATTCAGAAGAAATGGGAAGCAGGTAAGTCTGGAGTTTTTTTGTTTGCTCTTTGGTTTTTTGACGAGGTTTTTTTCCTGGTATTTTTACCCTGGGTACCAGGGTTAGAGCTCTCTCACAAAGGAGTGCCAATTGGGAAAGGAACCCTGATTATGGGAGGAACGAGTCAGCTTTTTTTGTCTGAGGAAGAGCTCACATGGGTGCTTAAGTCTTGCTCTTGCCATACTTTTACAGGAGTAGGTATGTATGCAGGCTGCATGTTAGCCTGGAAACAAGATGTCTACATCAATAGCCTGCAGACTAACCTGTCTTTCTCATATCCTAACTTTATTTCAAGTGTGGTGTCCTGCAGGACATGAACTACTTTGGAACATTATGAAATTTTACTTGCCAAATTTTTATTTTTTACCAGGATGTAGAAAATGAAGTGTTGCCCCTGAGGTAGTCTTTACTATGTTCTACTTGTGGCTTTTGGTTTTAGACAGAGAACATTTATCATGAGGATCTGGGAAATGTTTTGTGGCTCTGCTTTGTGGTAATTTAGGGAAAGGGAAGTTCATGTAACTTTTCTTGATTATTCTGTCACTGTCTGCACCTGGTGGATTTAATGCAACCCTTTCAGTCTTTTTATATATCATGCAAGGTCCATTGAAACACTTTTTGGGAATTTCATCTTTCATGAAAAACTTATCATAGAAGAATGTCTGTATTCCACAATTAAATGAGTTTATATGTACACAGACACATACTTTGGAAGATTGTTGGATAATAATCCAGCAGGCTGGACTAGTGCAGACAAGATATGAGACATGCATGGCTTACGTTTGCAGAAAAAGGTAACTGTGAGTGGGACAGAGTCAGCAGTCAGAGCAGCAAGTGGAGACAAGGGATTTGCACCATCACACAGTTCTCAAAGGGTTGCCGTCTGCACTCTGGGAATCAACTGAAGATGTTAAAGGAAGTGGAGAAACTGAATTATAAGAAACAGCAACTTTTTTTTTTTTACAGCACTTTTGTACGTGTCCTGTGGCAGGATAACTTTGTTTATTCTAGTTCTTAATAAATTTTCAAAGTGAATGATCTGTGTAAGTGATAAGCATTTAAATGTTCCCAGATTTACACACCAAAGTAGCTTAATTTATGTGCAAGAAGGAACAGCTCTTCAGGATTGCTTTATGCTGTATTCCAGGTAAAAGACGTTTTTGTAGTCTGCCATAAAACAATAAATTTCTGAACTATGGAGAAGAAGGAAAGAACAAGGAAATCTCTATCTACATATCTATAAAACCATAAAAACCTAGTAAAATATGGCAGGAAGTTAGTACTTAAAGAAAGGTGGAGTACTAAACTACTTATTTTATAGGAAACCACATGTGATGATATGCAGAAAAACAAGGTTTGACAGCCATTCCCAGGGTAATGAGTTTCCAAAGGGTAAGGGAGGAACAAAGGCATGATCCAGTTGAAAACACCATGGGTTAGTATATGTAATTCATGGAATTTCTTCATACAGTCCTTAAACATGTAAAAAATAGATTGATTACACAAAGCTGTCTTTGAAAAATAGAGACAACTAGGTTGAGAGGCTTGTGGGGGAAAACTGGAGGCTGAGGCAAGAAAGGAAACCTGATAGTTGGCATTTACTTCAGGCTACCTGAGCAAGGGGAGGATAAGCAAGATAATACCAATTACCTCCTAAAGAATCTTAAAAAGGTGGAAACCCCACTTCCACTGAGAAATTGAAAGTGACAAAGTTTTCAAAGTCAAAAACTTTGATTTTTCCTATGTTAGTAAGAGTTGGAAGTTGTGCCAGTGAATTCAATTGACTCACATTCAAATCACTATCACCTTGCTTTAACTGTCCCTAAAGCACAATCATTTATAAAAGGGTTTATAAAAACCTTTTAATTTTATTTTGAAATAAGTGAATTAACCAGCTACTTCATTCTCTGATCTGATCAACTATGATTGCCCTAGAAAAAGAGCGTACTGCTTGCACCTGCAAGACCACCTACTCAGATCAACAGGTATTATAGATGATGCAGTCTTCCTTCTGTGGGGTCGCTGGATTGTCATGGACAAGGACCATTTTGCATTCACAATAATGATAATAACAATTTCTTTTCCTCCACAGATGATGATGAAGTTATGTTCTAAGTAGCTGATAATCTTCTCTGGCTGAAGCTTCTTTACAGCTATAGTGCTTAGCAATTAAGATTTTGTAGTTAATTTCAATTATTGTTGATGCTATTGTGTAAGGAATAATTTTTAAATAAAATGCTTTGGAAGATTTTTATAATAAATTCTGTTGTGGATTTTTTTAAGCCTGAGTCAGTGAAGAAAAAATATAAAATGGCTAATGGGATATCATACTCTATTAAGAAAACAATGACTTCATATGAAAATATCTGCTTTTTTTGTCATCCCTTCCAGTGTCAAAGGCAAACTGCTTTATGGCAGCAGATCTTCTGACAGCATATCCAGTCACTTCCCAAACAGAGGTCGTATTGTATCTGCAGTGATTCCAAGTGGAATGAAACTTAAAATGCAAGCACCATGATGGTGTGAAGGTAAAATGTGTGCTTCTTTGTTAGGTTGGTCAGGGCAGCACTGGAGAAACAGGAGATCCAGGGTGAAGGAGGGCACAGCATCTTGTGACAAGGGTAACAGAGACGGCAAACCACTGGTGGCCTGTCGTTGTGCGTGTTTAAGCCAGCTCTGTGAAGCAGGAGTGTAAAGGTCTCTGTGTCCTGGAAGAACCATTGCCTGGGAAAATGCTGCAGCAGGGAAAAAAAGGTGTGGTGTTGTCTTAAGGGTGCTGTGTTTTGGAATAGGGTTAAAGAAATTTTTGCATTTCTCCAAGGAATTTATTTAGAGCCAAGCAATGTTGTTACATTGAACTTTACTTCTTTACAGTGTTGGGCAAAGTCTTTACAGTATTATCAACTCCAGTAGATGAAAAATATTTCTGGAATCACACCTAAAAATCTTAAACTGGGACGGAAGTGTTGCTAACTGTATTGCTTTTGATGTGGCAAATACTGTGGCAGGCTCAACTTTTAATCACACATTTGTGTTCTGTTGCCAAGTGAGACACTTTAATAAACACCTTAAAAGGGAAAAAAACAATTACAGGAAGAAGTATCTAATCACAACTTGATATTGATATGACTTGGCTTTAAAAAAGGTAATGAGATTCAGAGGTGTTTGAGGTTGAAACATTTCCAGTGGAAAAAGGAAAACACACTGTTGAGCAAAGCTCTGATAGTGGCTTGTGTAGGACAGTGCATGATGATTGGCCACGCATGTTTGAGGAAAATTAACTCATAACAGATGCATGGATGAAGAAGTATGTGTGGGAAAAGGAAATCCAGCCATTTGGGATGATACCAGATGACTACAGGTTAATTTGCTTCTCACAGCAACAATTGAGAATGGACCTGTCTGCTCTTCATGAAAACAATCTAGAGAAGGGAGATAAAGCTGGAAGGCCAACGTTGGTGTGAGAACAAATATGTTAAGGAATAAACTTAGGCTGAACATAGAAAGGATGTTTCAGAGTTTTGTGAAATCTGTGAAAAACTTGACAATGCTTAGGCTAACTTATTGGTGGACATCCAAAGTAGAAGCTGATGAATTGATAGAACAAATGATTTATACAGGGTAAGTCAACATTATTAAGAAATGTTCCACTGTCACACATCTCTTTGTGATCAGAGCTCAACAACTGGTAGGAAGAGAAATGCTGATATCTCCCTAGGCTCTATATAAGCAATGGGAACCTGTACTGTTTTCCCCTTAAAATAAAAACTACTGCAGGAGCTGAAGTACAGTCTGTGTTTTAGCACTGGCACACCTACCTGCGTGCTTTTCCATACCCATCACATTTTCCAAATGCATTAAAGGGAGTAGTGCTCTCTGAAATGATACTGCTATGACTTTCCATCTACTCCTCAACAAGGCATCACCTGCTGTATTTATAATCTTGAAATATCATCAGACAAGACCTTGAGCTACAGGAAGAGTAACTTCATGAGCCTGTTGCAAGAGTAGGTTGTTGTATTTAGCATGCCATAAAATGGTATTTGTTACTACCTTACTTCCTGCAGTGACAGAAGGATCTTTCAGTTTCAGGGCAATTGAATTATGGTTAGTAATACAGCACAGACATGAGAAACATTCTGTGGCAAATTTTAAGTTTTGTAAATTATTAACTGCAAGAATTATTGTAGTTCTGTGGGTGTGTAATCATACCTATGATTTTGACTATTGTACTTTTTTATCCATGGTTGCAGTTAAGCTCAAGAGTGTGTGTGATGTTTGGGTTTTGGGTTGTGGCTCAATTTGTTTTGTTTTGGGTTTTGCTTGCTTGTTTTGATTTGGTTTTCGAATTTTTTTCTTTCTGAACTGTTTGTTGGGTCGCTGACCATCACAGTTAAGTCAGCTCAGGTGTGCTAAGAGTTGTACAATGTCCTACAAACCAGAATTTGTGTTAAGAATTCCACAGAGACTATGATTCATACCTCATGTGCTTTCAACCAAGGGTGTTGATGTAAATATCAGGCTAAATTTACCTTAGGGGTAAACACATAGAGCTGCAAAGCTTTATTAACTAGGTGTGATAATTCAGAGGACACTAAAAGCTGATCAGAAAATTATGGACGAAAGTTCAAACTTTTCTCCTAGAAAAACAAAAGTCCTGCAATAGCATGGGTAATTAAATTTTACATACAACCTTCAGCTTTAAAACAAACAAACAAATCATTACATAACCCCAGTGGGGGAAAAATATCTCTAGAAAAGGCTAATTATGATTACTGTCCCTGCCCAATTTGACCATCACAAGCATTTCCTTCTACTTCGTGACAAGTAGAAATTAAAGTAGGTTTCTGCAGTATTGCTGTGAGGTTAACCAGTCTCTGTACCTTTCAATACATTCTTTTCCATCTCCGGTGCTAAGGGTTCTTACTGGAAAGGGGCTACATGCATCTAAACTGTAAGGCAACCACTGTACAACTGTAGCATTGTTATGCCCTAGTCAGAGTTAATAGACTCATTGCAGGCATATCCGTTATTTAAATGCAGGATGTGGGGATATTTTTCCTTTAGTGTTCCACCTCAGAGCCAATCACTACTGTGGTAGAGCAATGGAGCTTCCCTGCTGTTAAGATTACTTCCCAACTCATTTTGTGTGTGTCTCTGTGTGTGTGTGGTTTTTGTTTGCTTGGTTGGTTTTTCCTGTTAGAAAATCAGAGAAGTTGAAAAGCAGAGCTGGAAATGAGAAGCTTGGCAGAGAAGTAGTTTCAGAGTGGATGGGACTGTGTTTTTCAAGTGCTTTGTGAATACTTTGCTTGCAGAAGTTAACCTGTGTTTTGTAATGAGATGTGCTAGAAAATGGCATTTGGACAGCTGCATTCATTACTCCATTGTGAAACATGGCAAGTTTAAGCATGTTTTATCTGCAAATTTCACCTTGGACTTTACTGTGGAACCATTACTGCGTAATGGTGTCTATAATGCCTTGAGGAAAATGTTGCACCATAGGTTCATTTACAATGTGTCAACAGAATTTAAGCAGTGTGTCAGGAAGAAATGAAGGTAAAAAAAATTGGAAAAATATATATTCTGGTTCAACCCAAGTCATTCTGGGATTCCATGATACTTGGAGGTACATGTTGAGGTCCCGGTCCTGTAGAATTCACACTACACATCAGGGAATGGAAGTTAGCTCTGTTTGTTGTCTATGTTCTATATGAAACTTTTGGGGTATTTATTATTTAGTCACTGTTCTGAAATGCTGGTGAATCCACTGATTGTCAATTTTTTTCCAGATCACTGATTATGAATTTACCTCATGAATTATTTAAGTAATTCGGTAGGATTTCTGAGGCCCACGTAAATCCCTATTGTTTCTGTGTGCTCTTTCTCTTCCTACAGTCAGCCCTTAGGTGGCACTGTATCAATGGAGAGTACCATACCTGGGGACCTGCACCCAAGCTTCACCCTTGACACAATCCTGGAGATGCTGCTTTCTGTTTAGAGGTCTGACACTTCTGCTTGTCCAGAGCATCTAATCCAGATGATCCTCCTAGGACAAACACAGTTTTTAGTCTCCTTCAGTTCTGTGAAGCTGAAACATTTGGGGATCAAAGAGGTAGAGGTTTGCATTCTGACAAGAATTATTAAAAAAAAAAAAAAAGAGATGTTATGTGACTTCATTAAGTAAATTCTGACTGATCTGGGACTGAAGTGTGATAACCCTTTAACAAATGAAGAGAATATGCACTTTTGAAATTGGATGAGTTCATTAGTCTAATGTGTCACTCTTCAAATGACATAGAAAAGGTAAAATGTCATTATCTGTTATGATCCCATAGGAACTTATGATTATACTGAACACTTATTATTGTTCAGCGGAATCATGGGAAAAACTGTTGTATTTTGAAAGTTATCCATTGCCTTTTTTACAAGGGAGAATTGTTAGACTACTGGAGTTTATCTGAATATCTGAATTTCTTTCTTTAAGTCCTCCTTTTATGATGTGTATTCCAGTGGTAAAATTTAAATGGGCCTAATAAATCAAAGCCTCTTTTATACTCTAAGGAATTATCCTAGGATGGGGTAAAGAGCTGGTAATGGACACAGACACTGATAGCTCCTTGTATCTGGAGGGTTGAAATCTCTTAATTGCCTTGCACAAAGAAGGTACAGACCAACCCTTTGAATACTTGGCTAGCGAGTGTCTGCTTTCCTGACTGACAGCTGGATTTGCTCTCTGATAACTGATACTAGCAGAAGATAACTCTATCTTAAAAATGCTATCTATTTCATCAACAGCCACCACCCACTGCTTCTGAAGGAGATAAGCATGAGAATCTCCTTGTCCTTTTGATGACTTCTGGAGCACAACTTGTGAGATTATTGTTTTTAAAATATATTCCCACTAAGTATCCATTTTATAAAGCACTGCCTGTAAGAGTCACAGGCAGAGATTCTGTCAAGATTGATGCCAGTTATGCAACCAATTTGAAGTCTGAAACTTTTCTAGTAGGATTGTTTTCTTCTCCCTTTTGTAGGAGCAAAGCACAGTTGTGCAGGTTTGGGCATAAGGAGTGGTACCTCTCACTGGCAGCTGCTCTTTGTCTAAGGAGATGAATATGAGGCACTGTAAGGATAATTTTGTCAAACTGCTTCTTATAAGAACAATATCCAGAATAACAGATCAGATACTGCAGGCTTTTTGCATGGCCTTTGAATGAAAGAAATGTACCAATAACTGAAATCAGTA
>JAWWLV010000179.1:26442829-26456499 GCA_035041135.1 Platyrinchus mystaceus | reverse complement strand
GGGCTCAGTTCAGCACAGGCTGTGTCTCACCTAAAAAATCCATTGCGCAGGCTTGAAAGGTAAAAAGGCCTTTCCCAGATCTTCGTTCGCAAAGACTGGCCACGTACTTGCTAATATTGGTAATAATAAGGCATTTTTTTCATTGTTCTGCAGCTGGAAGTACCTCAGTTGCGCTGGCTTACTGTAACAATTATAAGCATGAGAAATGTCCGCAAAGCAGATCTGGGTAAGTATCACTGATGGTCTGTTTATAGCTTAGCAAGAAAATTACTGCCATCTGATTTTAATGCTCTTGTGCACCTTTGCTTGGATTACAATAATATCTCCTTTTTTTTGTCTGAAGAAGTTGTATCTGGTTTAATTTGCATTTAAACTCGAAATAATCTAGAAAACAATTAACAACAGAAACGAAATAGAAGTTTGGTGTTGGGAAAGAAGTTATCCTTCCCTTAACTGGCTGCTCTGCGATATTTCCCTTTCTCCTAACTCTGCAGTGCCCGTTTATCCACAGGTTGCCCATTTCCCTTCTGAAAAGGGCATCTTTGTGAAAGACACAGGAGTAATCAGAAATTGTGTTGGATGCTGCTGTATTAGTGTCTTCATTGCTGTATTGTTGTGGATGACTTGTGCATTACAATTAGAACCAGGTCCAAAAAATCCACAAAACTAAATTCTTCATTTTATTTTAAAAAGGGACATTTCAGGAAGTGAAGTTGTATATAATTTTTTTTTTTTGGAGCCTGGCAAATATTTGAAAATAGGAGTAAAAAAAATCACAAGGGCCGGAAGACTTAGTTCAGTACTTCTGAAAGGAAATATTTTGGCTTTTGTTACCAAATAGAATTAGTGTTTTAAATTGGCTTTTGTTTGGAACTGGCATAAATTTAAACAGAAAAGTTAAATAGCTCTAACCCCAGAATATCTTCCTGAGGAGCTAATGAAATATTTAGGACTCCTCAGAGGTTAATATTTTCTACCCCTGATTGGGCAAAAGAAATAATAACAAAGTACTGCTGTACTAATCAATCAACTTTTTGTTAACACAGGGAGCCAAACTGATTGCTATGTCAAGCTGTGGCTGCCAACAGCTTCATGTCAGGAAGCCCGGACAAGAACTGTGCGCAACTGCAGAAATCCCGTCTGGAACGAAACTTTCCACTTTGTGATACAAAGTGAAGTAAAGGTGGGATCTCAGGCTGTGATAAGGAGCAGGTGCTTTCTAAAGGGGGCATCTTCACCTGCTGTGTACAGGCTCTTTATGAGAGCCTTGAGGCTCACATAGCTTGAACTCAGTTACACTGAGGAATAGGATGGTAACAGGGAAAATGAGTGTAAACTCAGAAGGTTATGGAACATCTGGAATAAAGTACTGCTTCTTTCTGTCCCAGAACAGTTGTAAAAAACTGTTAAAATGTTTGTAGAGTTAGCAGAAACAGATGAGCAGTCAGAGTGCAAGTGATACAAGGCCTAGACAGAGGGTCAGAATCTTATGGTATAGTTGTGCTGCATCTTCTTATACTGCTATGGGTAGTCTGAGCCCTGAGGGACTGCAAGGGAAATCTCTACAATTGAAATCCAGTTAATAGAATTTGTTCATGTGCTTTAACCTCTATTTGCAAAGGGCTAAGATTTTTCCCTTTTTTATTACTTTCTGCTGAAATGTCAGAATTTCTCAAGATGGTGATTTTGAATCCACAAAGGATCTGATGAACAGCATGTGTAATGTTCTGTCCAGTGCACGTTACCATCATGCATGTCACTTAGTGCTGCCTGTCTTTTGACCTCTTGTTCATTGCCCGATCTGATGACTTACCTCTTCTAAGGTTAGTCCCTGCCTTTGCAGTCTGAACTGCAGGGGCTGTGAGCTGAGCTCCACACTGTCTCAGGAGTCTGTCCACATGGAACAACATGACGGCTGCATGTTGGCTCTTACTAGAGCTTCCTTTTGGGCTCAGTAGTCCCAGAATGTATATTTTACCTCCTTCTCTGTCTCTCTCCTCAGAACATCCTGGAGATGACAGTCTGCGATGAGGATACTTTTACACCAGATGATCAGCTTATGACTGTTCGCTTTGATGTAGCTAAAATCCAACCTGGAGAAAAAATTCACTTGAATTTTGAGTTGAATACAGAGGTGAGTGGACAGATAAAATACTACTCTTGCTCACAATTTTTTCCCATTAAAGTTGTTCTTATACACAAAGACTTTGTTAAAAGGATTTAAATACAAAGTTAAATGCTTGGGTTTTAGGAGAGGGGTCAGAAACAACCCCCTGTTGTGATTGTGATTAGATGCAAAATGCTATTTATATTCTGAATTTTGGGTTTTTTTTTAGATTTCAGAAACTTGTTTTGGAAAAACCAGAGAGATCAAAAAATTAAGAAGGTTAGGGACCTCACTGCTGTTGTAGGAGACTGACAGGGATGGGAACAAACCTGACCCCTTTCCAGGCAGCTAGGGGGTATTTTCTCTTAGCTTCATTAGCAATTTTGTCCTGCTCTTTCAGTTAATATGCTTGGTAATGAAGCGTTTCATTCTCATGATAATATCTTAGTTTTTTTCTCCTTCTGATAAACGACTTTAAGAAAAAAAGTCTCAGCAAGTCTGTTTACGCTCTTTTGTTATAGGATTAAAAATTTCTTTTAGAGTGGCTGAGCCAGCACAGAATGGACAGGCCTTGATGAATGAGAATCTCATCAGTATTTTATTTTTTTCTTCTAGGTCAGTGTCTGACATAGGAGTTTTACTTGCTGCTTCTATCTCAAAGAATATTGCGTTCGGTTGTATTAAAGTGGAGATAAAGAGTATCTTATTAAATGTTGTGTGGGTGAAGTTGCTGAGAGGACAGGTGGAGAAATCAAACTCATCTTTTAAGAGAGCAGAATACATACTCAGATTACTTTCTGCAAAATGTAACATCTCTACTTGGAGTTTGTGTAGCAATGAAACTTCAGGGCTTTTTCATTCTTCTGACAAGGGCTTCAGTTTACAGTTCCCAGGAACTGGTGTGCTCCATTTATTTCTAAACCACTGAGCCAGGCTCTTTGGAAAATCCTCTTGCCTGCTTTTTGTATTACTATTGTTTTGAAGAGTGTTTATTAACTACTCTTCTAGAAGGCCAGTCCTTAATAAAGGATTGCTTAATAAACCTGTTCCAGCTGGCTACAGCCTTCCTTAAAAAAAGCCTCATGTGACCGATAGCATTTGAGGTGTGATTCAAGGCATGCATTGAGGCATGTGCTGGGTTGTCTTAACCCACTGGTTTAGCAAGATGGAGGCAGGGGAGGTCAGACAAAGTGAGCTGTGTCTCAGGAACGTCTTGGTCAAGATATCTTTCTTTGAATCATGATGAATCAGGTGCCTATGAGGCATCACAGATTATGGTCTGTACGTGGAGTTTTGGAAGACTTAGGATTATTTTTTTTTTAAAGTGACTTAGTAATGGAACAGGCTGGGCAACCTTAATAATAGGCTGTACTGCCAACTCTGCCCATAATGATTTCTTTCATCTCTCAAGGTATCCCAGAAGAAGGGTTGAGGAGGTCAGATGGGTAATGTCAGAACAGCAGGATTGCTTTACTCTCTCTACCTCTTGCTCACTGTGACTAACAAGTCTTTGCATTTTTATGCTCTGGGTTTTTCACCCACGGAAATGTGACTGAGACTTAATAGAAATATAATTTGTGTGAGTGTGTGTAAAACAACATAATAAGGGTGGGAACATAAGGAAAGCACAATTAGGCAGGTGTTGTGAGCCAGAACCCTATCAAAGGAAAGTATTTTTTTCAGTCATTTCCTTTAAATTAAAAATAAATCTTATTTTCAGAACCAGGAAGAACTAGAAGTGGAATTTCTGCTGGAAAACATGTGAGTAAGGCCTAAATGTTACAGAATTCGTCATCAGAAAACTGCATTTTTAGAGAGAGTGGTTAATGCAGCACTGGGAAAGTGGCCCTATGTACCAGTGCTCAGACATCCTATCTCAGCATCTTCCCCCTGGTTGCTTTTCTTTCCTGAATTTGGTGAAATCCCTTCTTTAGTGATAGCCTCATTTACTATTTATAGCTGAGAAAGGGTGTTTATTTTGTGATTCAGCCCAAGGAGAGATGAAAGACAGAAGGAGTGTCCTTGGGAGGTATCGGACTGTGACCTGACAGTGACCATGAGAAAGAAGTGAAAGATAGAAGTGCTGATAGTACTTGCCAGCTAGAAAAACTGAGCTCAGAGAATTATTTGCTTTTAAAAGTTGCTGATTTTTTATATACCCACTTTTAAATAAACCTTTTTGGTTTTGCTTTTCAGCCCAGGTGTATCTGAGAAGATCATTACTAATGGTGTACTAGTGGTAATTATTTTTTTTTTATGCTCATGTTTTTATGGTAGGGCAGAACTGAAGGATGTGGTTGGAAGAGCTATGCCTTTAGGCATAGCCTTTATTCTTTTTCAGGTGAGACACAGGTGTGGTTGTGAAGTTTTGAATTTGTTTGGGACTGTAGTGCGTTCTGTGTTGGGAGAGACTTGGACCAGCACTCTGCCACAATGCCAGTGAGGTGCTCAGTGTTGAAATGGCAGTAAACAGAGAAAGTTGGGAAGGGAGTGAATCAATGTGACTGCAAGGTTGATTAATGGATGTCTACCCTGGAGCCAAAGATTCTATTCACACCATGTCCAAGTACTCTGCAATGCTCCTTTGCTGCTACTTCCTCTTATGCAGCAGCATTTTGGGAAGTTTCACCTTCACCCCAAAGGTATTAAAGTACAGGCCCAGTTCTGCAGAGCTGTAGGTATCCTTCAGCTCACTCTTCTGTAGACAAAATTTAAAGCATGGCCTAGCTAGGGAGAAAAATTTCTTGTGTTAATGGTTGGGGATTGAATGGTATTTAAATGTAATGGGACAGATCCCTGATTATCTTGGCTCCCTTGACAACAGTATTGCTTGCAATATTTATACAAGATAATCAGCTTCTACAATTTCTTTATGTCCACAGACTATCATGGCTGAGTGTGGTGTTTCTATAGGATCCCTACGTCCTCAGTGAGAATCCTGAACTGTTTATGTGACCAGTGATTTTATTGCTTATCTTTTCCAGTCTCGCGAAGTTTCCTGTTTGGAAGTACATGTGAATGAAACAAAAATGAAAAACTCTTACATGGGTAAGGTTACTGATTTAATTGTTTGTCACTGCCTTTTATGCTCTGGGAAATGCAGCTGAATCTAGATAAATACTTGATCTGTTTTAATCTCTGTGTGCATCAGAGCTGCTTGGGGATTGAGGTGTTTCCTGAATTACCTAGTCGCTAATAGTGAGAATCCTCTGAAGATGGCATGACTGTGTAGCTTAAGAGAAACTGTGAAGGTTCTCCCAAGGCTGGGAGACTTGGAAACATCACTGCAGTGTGATGGAACTGAAATATTGTGGTGAGAACAGAAAGCAAAAGAAGGGAGACACAACTCTCAGCAGGGCAAAGACTGCAGTGGAAACTCAGGCAGTGTGAATGCTGCTAGTGGCGTCCACTGGTTTAACACTTGCTCTCCATCACTTGGCAGGGTGTCAAAAATTAATGGTTTAGATTGCTTAAAGGATCACTGGCATAGATATCAGCTAAAGCAGGTTTAATATAAATTTGCAAAAATGCAAGAAAATTTGATTGCAAGGTTCACTCCATTACTTACTACATATATGAAACACACAAAGGAAAATCAGATTACAATCAGTCTAAAATTATTTACGTGGAGACTGGGGATGCAAAAGGCTAAAGATGGAAAAGGGTGGGGTGCCAAGGAGTGAGGGAGACCCTTCCATTGAGTAATGAGATTCAGAGTGGACCTCCTTGCAATCTTAGTCTCAGACTTGATCACGGCTTATCCCTAAAGGATTTAGCAGCACTTAATCATTGTCTAATTTAACATTTACAAAATGATTCAATAGGATTTGCTATAAGCACTGAAGTAAGTAATTTAATTATGAGTGTAAGATGGTAACATTCATACTACACCTGCTGTGGGGTATTTAAATCAATTCACACATGCATGAACACGAATAAGTATGGACAAGGGTACCTGTTAAAAATTCTCCTGCAGATCAGTGTAATACTTACAGTCAGATGCCTTTGCATCTCTCAACAGGTAAAAGGTTGAGCCTGGAGGACGCATTAGCCCAGACTCTGTCATGAGCTTTGGGGATCAGTCCTCTGAGTATCACTAACTTGAAAGCTGGAGAAGGCATCCCACTTAGATAGGGGTGCTGGTGCAGTCTGCTGCAGTCCAGGCGAGTTCAAAAGGCCTCACTTAGGACTGCTGTTTATAAGGTCTCAGGATGATTGGATTTAGCCATCAGTCAGTTTCCATCCTGGCTGCCATCTGTGTCAATAGTTACCAGAGTTTTCCTTGAAAAGTCCAGTAACAATAATATTCTTCCACCCGGGCTGTGATTCAGACAAAGTTAAGGTTCCAAGGCTGCTTATTAGACAACAGCAGTTTGTTAGGTGACAGAAGTTCTTGGGAGCAGACAGTGTATCTGATTAGCTCCAGGGGAGCTTAACTGCCCAAGAGCCATTAATTAAGGCTGAGAACTACTGAGACAGTAGTGAGGCTCTAGGAGCAGGGAGTAAGGGCAGGGGATGCATAGGGGAGAAGCTGCCTATGCACTATGTAGTGTAGTGCTGTGCTGACCTTGTGCTTTATCAGCCTGGCCCTTGTGCACACTGGTTAGGGGGGAGGAAAAACATTACAGTTCAAGACTGAAGCTTTACTTGGGGCATTTTTATTTGTTATTTTTCGGGGCTAGTTAACATCTCTCTGTGGTTTGCTTCTTATCCTTAGGGAGAGATTTCACGTTCACAATAAAAGGATCCTATGAAGAAACCCAGGATGTTTCCATAGGTTCTCACTCCAGACGGGGAAGCAGTGAGACCACTAGGTTCCACTATATCAAGCACAGTCAACCCAGACTGCTCATGACACTGCCAAAGGAGCATGTTTTCTGTTGTGTATGTTTTGCTTGTGGATGGTGATAACACTTAAAGTAACTTTTGGAAGAAGCATCATGAGTTAACCCTTCTCTGGTATTTTTGTACCTATGGTTTATAAATAATTTTCCCCTTATAACATTCCCCCCCCCTCCTGCATTTATTTCAGCATGGCTCATCTAGAAGGGAAATGGGTGTAAGTAGTCCCCTGGCTGTGCCTCTCCATTCCCTGGACTTAGGAAAGAAAGTGACAGTCATGAGAGTGAGTATCCTTTGACAGCATTTGGAATTCTTTCAGCAAGTGTAAACTATATGTATAATATCTGGTCAGGTATTCATTTTCTTATTAAAAATATACTAGCTGAATTATATATATGCTCAGCTCTGTATACACTTGGAAATACAATTGTTATTTGGAGAAAAAAAAAGATAGTCAGAATTCCTGATTGCTTTAAAAGTATTTTAAAAGCAGGATCCTAGTGGTGATTGTGTACTGAAGACCCAAGAGGAGATCAAAGATTTATCATTAAACTATACATTTGAATAATTACTAATACTGTAAAACTTGCTTTTGCAAAATTTCAGTTCTATTTAATATTTATGGTGTTTTCATTCTTGATTTTCAGAGGGAATCTTATGAGGTGTCTGTAAATGAGGAAAATGGGTAAATCTTTTATTTCTTTTGAATGATTACTTAGGCTATCTCCTATCCTTTCATAATATCATCTTTAGATGAAAGGAGACCACAGATGGGTTCAATCCCTTAGTGGGCTGTTCACTTAAGAGTTGGATTCAATGATCCTTGTAGGTCCTTTCCAAGTAAGACTATTCTGTGAGATCGCTGGTCTTCAAGTAGCACATTTCAAAACTAGGAATAAGATAGTAATTGGTTAAAGATGGGGGAACGGTTAATAAAATATGGAGAAGAGTTAAGAAGATGATGCAAGCTTTTGATTTGTTTGGTAAGGGCTTAGAATAGAACAGGTGGTAGGAACTCATGGGGTGTAACCAGTTACAATGCTTTTCCTAATGTTGATGCTTTGTAATTTTGATATTTAAGAATCCCTGTGTCTTGTAACCTTTACCTATACATACACCTTCACATGTAAGACATTTGTAACACGTTTCTAACACTGTTATGCATTTACCAGTCCTTTGCAGGTCATTTTTCAATGAAACACACAGACACTAATTAATTTATTGACTGAGTTGCAGACATTTTCTGAAGGGCAACATTACCCCCTACTGGTGAGTTAGCTACATTGCAAGCCTTAGTTGCAGGTGGATGATAAACAAGAGATTTCTACTGAATAATAATTCAGAGAAGAGACAAAATAACCTTTTGGCTGAAAAAAAACCCTGAAACAGTAGCCCAGTGAAAATATAAGTTACAGAATTAATGAATATGCGCATGATATTTATAATAATGTATGGTATTAAGGCACACACTTAAAAGACATCTTCTGACTGAAGTAGTTGCAGCACAAGTTTTTTGTAGAGATAAGCCTAACTAGGTATTAGGGTCCTTTTGACTAAAGTGTGTTAAGTTTAAATTACTGCTTAGGCTCTCTGTGTGCTTCAGGAAACATATACATAGCAAGAGAATGTGAAGAGGTGTCTGGATATCAGAGTTCAATGTGAAACAGCTTGAACTCGGTTAATTTCTTTCTTTTTAATAAGCAGATAATTTTATTTATTTAATTTCCTTATGATTGTGTGAAATAGTTCAGGACATAATTTTGGCCTAAAATTTCCACAGGAAGGCAGAAATAGAGCGCCTGTGATATCCATATACTTTCCTTCATTTGTGTAGGAGAACCTTCATGTACAGGGAAGGATCCTTTCTTTAAACTGGTTTATTGTTATTGCTTTAGAAAAGGCCTGCAGGTAATGTCTTGTCCTGCTCTTATGCTCTAGTTGCAAAAATTTAGATTTGCGGTTGGGGTTTGATCTATGCGCAGAAGAGCAGGATTTCATCTGTAAAAGGAAGAAAGTGGTTGCTGCTGCTCTGAAAAATGTTCTTCATCTAGATGAAGACCTGCAGGAGGATGAGGTATGTGGGACAACATCTTGGGAACTTGAAGCATTATGATCCACTTTGAAAGAACTGGATATGATGTACTTGTTTGACTGCTCATATAGCTCTTCCACGTATTCTAGACTACATTGTATAGGCCAGATTGTCATTTGTACCTAAGACCATATCCAAGAATTTTTGACATAGAGGATGAAAGAGGAACTGTCAGGAGGTTATAGCTCCTTTATTCTCTGCCGACCTCCATCCTCACTCAGGGGCACCCAAAGACCGTATTTCTTGACATAAACGTATGTATAACTAAGCTTGGGGAAATCTGATTGCTTGGACTGAGACCATTTCTCCTGTTTGGCACTTTTCTCTGCTGTTACACAAGGCTTACAGAGGAAGGCTGCAACTCTCCTGTAGCACAGTGGTATGGTAGCATCTGTCTTGTGTGTTTTTCAATGTATTACCTCTTGCTTCCTCCTCTCTTGGGGATCCCTGAACTCAGAGGTAGCTGCTGTGTTACTGGAGGAGAGTAATCTGCTATGGGGCTGTGGTGCTTGAGCAAGAGTCTTAGAGAATGTGCCTGTGTGGTATTTCGTCCACTGTTCTGTTCAGGTCCCAGCACATCCAGGCCTTGATTCAGTGTACAGGACAGCATTTGTCAACCAAGTCAAAGTACTTATGAATTTAAATAACAAGTAGAATAGAACTTGTTATTATTAAATGAGAATAAAGAGCTATTGAGTCATACTAATTAAAAAAAACAAAACAAAACAAAAACAACAAACAAACCAGAAGTCCCAGGCAGATGGTAAAATACAATGCACATAAGACTAAAGGTAGTGGCATTATATGATCCTAAAACTGAATAATTGTTGTCTCAGTTTTTGTTAAGTGCTACCTATGGGGAAAAGGGAGGGTGGCTGGCAGGATTGCTGCATCCTTGAGGAAAGTATGATACACATGGTGTTGGCATTGGGAAAGGTGGAGGTAATCTGGGTTAGAACTATAAAGTGTTAGATCTGTGTTAGATCTATAGAGCTTGGCACCATCTGCCTGGAGAATAGCAATGTTGTAGAGGAAGAAAAAATTATGCAGGCTGCTTTTGCTCTGCTCCTCTGACTTTAGTTATACTCAGGGTTTTAAAATATGTTTTGAGGCAAAGAGGTGAGGAAAAATTAAAAACACTGAGAAAATCTGAACATATATTATGCCATACAAGGACCATACTTGGAGCTTCTGACTCATCAAAGCATCACTGATCAGGAAAATGCTTTCAGCATACACTAAGACCCACTAAAGTTTACACAACTCAAATACACACTTAGGCATGAAGAGGGGGAATTGAATTAAAACCTACCTGAATCAGGTGTTGCTGTTACTTTTTCTGCGTGGCCATTACTTCTCTATTTCATCTGGTGATGATCAACTCTTTGTGTGTTGAGCAGGTGCCAGTGGTGGCAGTCGTGACCACAGGAGGGGGAGTGCGATCCATGACAGCTATGTTTGGCAGTCTTCTGGCTCTCCAGGAGTTAGGTGTTTTGGACTGTGTCTCATACATCAGTGGTTTATCTGCCACAACATGGTAAGGAAAGTTGGGCTTGTGCTTGCCCTTTGTGTTAGCAGAGTGATAACCTGGTGAAACACTTTGCCTTACTGATGAATTTACCCAGCATGATGCTTGGCTTCCTTTTGATGTTCATTTCATGGGACTACTTAGTGCTGTAGCCCTTATTTCTTCTAGCTACAAGAAACAAATTGAATGAGAACTACAGTATTTCTATAATTGCACTGAAGTGTTTATAGAAACTAAAAAAAAAAGAGCACAAGCCAGGATAGTTTACCTGTAACTGTGTTATCTATTTGCACGTTACACTTCAGAAATCCTCTTGTAATATTTGTAAATTCCTACACTTCTTTGAAAAGTAGACTTTAAAAGAAAAGCTCTGAGAAATACGGAATGTGGTGAATCACTGGACCACTCAGTGCTGACTGCCTTGCACAACTAGAAGGGGTTGAGGGATTTAAAAACGTTTGCCTCTGGAGGGCTGTTCTAAAAAGATACATGAGACAGAACTAGAACAAGTGGTGTGGAGATGAGAGGAGATGACTGGAATCTGCCTGAGCTCTGGGAACTGACAACTCAAGCCTGGCCCTTTGTATGTCAAGAATCTGAGGTGACCCACCTGCTGCATGCCCAAGGAGGGGGCTCTCACACTTGGCCAGGGCAATATTCACTGTCAAATTCCAGCTTAACGTTTCACTCAGCGTCTGACGCAGCTGAAGGAACTGGCCTCAGACAGAAGCTGTGACTTGAACCTGGATAATGAAAGGCTAAATCTAGTAAAAACTTGTGTTAAGTTATTAGCATTGCTTTATTACCCTTTTGATTCTAATAAGAAACAAGCTAGGATGATTTTGAATGTATCTGTGCAGCAAAAAGAAATCATTGTATAGTCTAAATTCTACCTGAGCTTTGAACTGCTCTTCCAAGGTAAAAACTGGAGAGCAAGAACCTTGTCTAGCCTGAAAAAAACCAACTCTGTGTGGTATAAGCCCAATGAATTGTCATGTACCCTGTGATGACCCACAGTATCTTTCTTTTATCCAGGACCATGTCAAAGTTATACGAAGATGCAAATTGGTCACAGAAGGATCTCAGAGGGCCAATTAGTGATATCAGGAAACACGTGATCAAGAGCAAGCTGCACTGTTTCTCGTTGGATCATATGAAATACTATGAAAATGAGCTTTGTGAGAGAAAGCAAGAGGGGCATAAGCTGTCCTTTACAGATTTCTGGGGACTCTTCATTGATCGTATGCTACATAATCAGGTATTTGATATCATATATATATATCTCACATATTCCAGAGGATTTCTAACTTTCCATATCTGAGGTTCTGGATTCAGTTACTGGAAAGGTTCTCAAGACTTCTGAGGGGTTTGTTATTTGGCTTTTTAGAAGAATAACAGCACAGTAATACTGAAATATAAGCATCTAGGGTAGGTGTCTGAGCATGTAAAAAATTCAAAATGTTAAAGAAACTGATTTTTCATCTTTATTTTCGGGTCAAATGATTATTCTAGTAACACACAGAGGAGAGATGGCTCTGACAGAACGAAGTTCAGACACAGCAATATAAACCCATACGAGCAAACGAAACAGCAATGAAGGAAATGGGTCCTGGTTAACTTTTCTCTTCAGGACCTTCAAGACAGCTAAATATTTTTTTTCCTTAAAGCAAGTCATATTCTAGTGACTCCACAGACAAGTTTCTCACATTTTTGCCCTGTCCCAGAACGTGACAAAATTCCCATAAGCATCAATGATAATGCTTTGGTGAAGGCTTATGGCAGATAACATATGAACACATTTGTGTGGCCAAACAACTGAAGTAGACAGAAAAAAAATCTGCTGAGGTTTAGCAGATATTTCATTGACAGACCATGCTTGGATACTGTATTAGATCCATGCATCATGTTCACATTTTACAATGACTTCTGTTCTTTGTAAACAGGAAAATACTCAAAAACTCTCAGATCAGCAACTAGCAGTAAATCAGGGGCAGAATCCACTGCCTGTATACCTGTCCCTCAATGTCAAGGATAACTTTAGCACTTTGGATTTTAAAGGTAAAGATTATCATACACCCTTCTATACCTCTAAAGAGTTTCCTTTTAAGCCAGGTTAGATGCCAAAAGCTTTTACTTAAGTCCAGATCAATACACCTTTAAAATAATTACTTTTCCTCCTGTCTTCATATCTGGTTTCTTACTTGCATGAAAAACATGTATCCTAATACTGTGGAAGAAAGATACCTGTGCTGTAGATACTGCTCTGGGAGATATGGAGATGCCTTTTGCTGGCAGCCTTGAGAGCCACCACTGCTGCTCTTTTTCTCTCTTGTCCCCACCTACTCCTCACAACCCCTTTTTAGCTGCTGGGTCTTCTGCCCAGGCAGTAGTAGTCCAAGAGAGCTGTGAAGAGGGAGGAAGAGGGTAAGGAAGGGAAAAGTAGGGAAGATGTGGAGAGGGGTGAGAGCAGGAGGCAGCTCCCAAAGCCAGAGAGGATCTGAGGGGGGTCAGCACTCTGTGCCCCTATCAGTGATCCTGATCAGTATTCCCACAATGTTTTCTGGCCCAGGTGAAACAGGAAGCCCTGCAACTGAACCTGATCATCTGCTTCTAGGCACATCTGCAGTCCTAGTGTCTTCAGCCAAGGTTTTTTTGAGGGGAGGGGGTTTGGTCAGACTTTTTTAGCCTCACAGGCAGTGATTGTGGAAGTCTTAAGAATGAATGGTAGCTGGTGTCATTGCTGACTCAGAGGAACTAAATATGCCACATCTTGTGCAGGGCCTTAGCAATCAGCCCAAGTTTTTGCGTCCTAGTGCAGAAATGGACCTGAACCCCAATCTGAATGTATTTTCACAGTGTTAGCGGAGGAGATGAATTTAGCTTTTCATAGAATCATAGTATCATAGAATCAGATGGGTTGGAAAGGACCTCTGAGATCATCAAGTCCAAGTCCAACCCTTGATCCACTACCACCACAGTTACCAGACCATGGCACTAAGTGCCACATCTATTCTCTTCTTAAACACCTCCAGGGACAGAGAATCCACCACCTCCCTGGGCAGCTCATTCCAATGCCTGATTACCCTCTCTGTAAAGAATTT
>JAWWLV010000179.1:26430372-26442729 GCA_035041135.1 Platyrinchus mystaceus | reverse complement strand
ATCCACCACCTCCCTGGGCAGCTCATTCCAATGCCTGATTACCCTCTCTGTAAAGAATTTCTTCCTAACATCTAACCTAAACCTCCCCTGGTAGAGCTTGAGACCATGCCCTCTCGTCTTGCTGCCTGGGAAAAGAGACCAATCCCCACCTGCATTCATGTATCTAACATGAGCATGTAAAAGGTCACCTGTTTGTTTCAAAAAATGATAGTTTGAGCTGTCTGTCACCACCATGGTGAAGCTATAGGCGTTGACCTTCCAGATTTTGATTCTTTAAGCTGCTTTTTACATGTGTTCAGGTGGCTGTAATAAATCTGTTTTGATACCTTATTTGCAGAGTGGGTGGAGTTCACACCTTACGAGGTGGGTCTCCTGAAATATGGGGCCTTTGTTCGTTCAGAAGATTTTGGTAGTGAGTTCTTCATGGGTCACCGGATGAAGAAGATCCCAGAGTCCCACATCTGCTTCTTGGAAGGTAATTTGCTATCTCAGAAAAACATCACCTTTGTAGTTGGCTACACAGTGGTGATCTGCAAGTAGCAGCACTTGTACACCAGATAATGTATCTGATGTAATTTCAATCTCAAATGAACTAGTCAAAAGTGACAACAGAAGAAACAAATTCTTAAGGCAAATATGATTGATTTGCCAAACATCTTAGGTTGGACCAAAATAAAACATATGTATACACTCATATGTGCACACACACACACACACAAGAACTAATCATCTGAAATATTTAAAATCACAACCTATTATACACAGCCAAGTTTCTAAAATGGCCTGGTCATAAGCCAGATATTATGGGAAATAGCATGGCATTTGATATTGATATGAGAATTCATAATATTTAATAACTAAACCAGAGACTGAATCCAAATAGATTGCCATAGCTGTGCTCTAAAAATTCAAGCTAGTATTAAGAATGACACTTTTTTTTTTTTTTTAATTTTCAAGGAGCATGGAGTAATATATTTTCCTACAGTTTTATGGATGCTGTCTACCTCTCAGGTCATTCAGAGGATTTCTGGCACAGATGGACCCGAGACACTGAGCATGACATTGGTTAGTTATTTAGACTGCTTCTCTTGTATCTGCATTGTCGTCACACTTCTCTGAAATGTGAAACATGACATTTGGTAAAGAGTTTGTCTTTGTGTCCTATTTCTGGGTTAGGAGACACCAAGCCCTTGGGAATGAAGGAAAAGCAGGAGAGAAAGAGTTATGCAGGAAAACAGGAAAAAACATTGTGCTGCTCATTGTGCAACATCCCTGGGGAGTGTTGTTAGTCACAGGAGGGTTCCCACAAGCACTTCAGGGAGGAAGAGGCCAGACAGGGAACTACAGGTGATGGTGTGACACTGAAACGTGCTGCTGACCAAAACACTCTGCATGTTGGTGTGTGCACTCAATCACAGATGGGGCTGGGGGCCACAGTGGTTTGGCTGCCCAGCACCCCTTTCTTTGTTGTTACTCATATCAGAGAAACATTCTAAACAAATGCAGACATATATCCTCTTCTTTTTTCTCCAGAGGAACGCCCTGCTCTGCCCAAGAAGCCTCATGAACAGACAACTTGTTTATCCATTCCCAAAGCTTACCCTTCTAATACTCTTCGAGAAATGATGACTGGACGGCCAGTGGTTTCAACTTACCATAATTTCCTCAAGGGCTTGCAGCTACATAAAAAATATTCAGAGAATGAGAGGTTTTGCATGTGGAAAGGTAATAGTAAATTGTTTTAGATGCATCTTTGAAGGTGTTTGGAGAGCTGATACTTGCTAAGGACAAATACTTGAAAACTTTTATCATAAAGGCAAATTTTGATTAATATTATTTGATTAATATGTTTCTGGAACTAGTTTTGCTAGCCCCATATGATTTCCTGCTGGTTTTGTTTCTGTCTTGGAGAAACCACAGTAGGCTTGCTTGAATTCTTCCTAGGAAAAGCCATGAAAGAATTACTTGCAGCTTCCATGGAAGTAATGGAATAGCCCCAAATTTGCACGTTGATAAAGCAGCATAATGTATCACTTTGGATGAAACCAAGTCTTAAAACTACTCCCTCTTACTGATCTCAGAGTAGAGCTTTAGATGCTAAAATTGTGTCAAAGACAAATATTTAACTGTGGGCTTTGTGTCAAAGACTAATACATGTGGACTGTCTTTTCTTTCTCTTTTTGTTATGCTAATTTGGAAAAGAAATGGACTTGGTCCTGCAGTAATTAATAATACAAGTTTTTGACTTTCAGATACAGTACTGGATTCTTCTCCCAACCAGCTAAATGAAACGGGTGACTACCTCAAACTGATAGATACAGCCTTCTTCATCAACACCAGCTGCCCACCCATTCTGAGGCCAGAGAGAAAAGTGGATGTCATTCTGCATTTAAATTACAATGGAGGATCACAGACTCTGGTGATGTTTTGAAGCAGTGATTCTTTATCTGTATGACTCCAGCAGCCTGAATAACCACCACAGCTCCCTCTCTCTCTCTCTCTCTCTCTCTCTCTCTTTCTGCACTGCCCCCCCCGCCCCGACTAAGAAAATTGTCTGATTTTAATTAAGTTAAATGATTGTATTATTGATGCTATTCAACACTGTGACCATAATGTCTCTGTCTTTATCAGGGCTGTTTTCAGTGTCTTTCTGGGACATGCACATGAACACAGACACATAGAAGTTCACAGATGTCCTATTCTATGTGTCTGTGCAGACTGTCATTCTGGCATCAAGTTCCTCAATAGTTAAATAACTTTTAGAATGTAATTAGTTAATACTTAATTTTGAAATTTTTGAATGAAAATTTGGAATTTTTCTTTTATGTGTGACTTTTGGTGTTGGCATAAGTTTCAGTCAGGCTTTTGTTTTGCTAGTTGAAGAAACTTGAGGGGGGTGTATCTGATTGAAATTAATGTAATTTATTTGAAAGAGGACATGAAGACATAGATTGTTAGATGCACTGAATGCAAACATTTAAGAACCGGTCATCAGAAATGCCATGTGTAATCAAAATTTCCCTACCCACATCCTCTACTGCGCCTGCTAAATCACAAAAACACTCTGAATATCATATAAATTTCAGAAAACAGTAACCTTGCTTTAAAAATTTAAAGTGTTAGCAAATCAACCAAATTTCTGTTACCAAAGATATATAAAAATCAAGATGATATGCTTGTTCCAGTGTGCAGTTAGTATTATTTATAAACATATAAATCAATCCCAGATTGTCTAGTGCAGCAAAATAACAGTTAGGGGGCTTGGTAGTCTTATTTCAACCTCTGTGTTGCAACTCTCTCTGTTGAACCAGCCACTGGACCTATTCTCAGAGTACTGTTTGGAGCATGGGATCCCATTCCCCCGCACAGAGCTGAGCCAGGAAGACCGGGAACATCTGAAGGAGTGCTATCTGTTTGAGGATAGCTTAGAGGCACCAATTTTGGCCTTTTTTCCACTGGTCTGTGATACTTTCCAAAAATACAAGGCACCAAGTAAGTTAACAGCATTAATAATTTTTTTGAGGTTGTCGCATCCAGTTTATTCATTGAATTTGTTCCTCTTTTGAAACAGGACACTTACAAGCTTCTGAGTTTGCTAAGTTAGTATGTTCCCAGTCCTGTTGTGATGCATTTAGTATTGGCCAACTAATCTGGAGTTGAACTGAGGTTCAAAATTAAAAGCATGAATAGCTGTACCTTGAGGGAAACCCCCCTATCTGGCAGCTGAAACAGTTCATGTTCCTTTGATATTAAAGGAGAGGAGGCAGCTACTAAGTTATATCCACTGGTAGCTAACACTCATCTGGCAGTCTTTTAAAGAAATGTGACATTTACTTGGTAAACAAAAGTAGAATTTCTCCTATTTTTTTTTACATGAAAAAGAGAATAGAAAGTGCTGAAAACTTTTGATGACACAAACGCTTTGCCAGGATAGCAAGATGCTTTGATACTTGTAATTTTTGAAAAGTTGCCAGTTTGTTTTATTTAGTTCAGCAACAGAGGAAATTTGTTTGTTTCACCAGAAAAAAACCCTACTCGGCAAATTCAGTTTCAATTTACAAATACTTTTGCATGGATCAACTCTAATTTTTTTGTTGCTAATTTTTCCTCAAAAAATGAACAAAAATCCATGTATAAGCTTATTGGAAAAGACCTCATGCAGTTCATCATCTTATGTATCCTGCTGCATATGCTTAAAATCTCAGCCACCTGACAGGGAGGATTCCCAATCCAGGAACTTCCTGGAATAATTTTCTACTGGTAGATAAGAGCTGTCATTTCAGTACTCAGTTGGCAACTTAAACATACAAAATTCCAAATCTTAAAAAAATGAAATATTCTGTAGCAAAACTTTAATTTAGAGAGGAAAGCATTTTACATGGAAAAATTCTCCAGTCAGTCACTTATGGATCAACTGTAACTGTAGTCAAACAGCAAGCTGGTGTATTTTATTAGTGCAGCAGACATAGTACCTATACAGTAATTAAACCATTTTCAGGAGATAATTCAGTTTTATGTGTCTGTTACTGTGTATTTTGCATTGCTTGGTAGCAGTTTTCCACCTCAATAACACTGCTATGCTATGTTCCTATTTCAGATGTGGAGCGCAGTCCCACAGAGATGGAGGAGGGAAGAGTAGATGTGTCCAACTGTGCTACTCCCTATGGCACTGGTGTGCTTACGTATAGCAAAGAGGATTTCAATAAGCTGGTTAACCTGTGCTGCTACAACATCCTGAATAATAAACACTTAATTCTTCAGGCTTTGCAAACTGCAGTGGAACGAAAGAAACGATTTAAAAACTATTCATCACCTCATTCATACAAATTCTCTTGAAGTACATTTTGTTGAATCTCACCAGAAGAAGATACGCAAATGTTTTGGTGCTGGACTAAGGAATATTAATCTGCTGCAAACTCACAGATGTTCATGATGGCAACAAAATTTATGATACGAACTCCTTTGACTTCTGGAACAGTGTGGTGGTCAGTGTGTAGCTGCTGCTACAATTTTATTCCCACTGCCATCCAAAGCACGGACGGGAAAGTTAATGAGATTTTCCTACTTGTCTTAGAAAAATGGTTGCTTAAGGAAATATATTTAACTGATCATTCTTAGATCTTTACTGTTGTATGTAACAGTATACATACATTGTAATAGCTACTGTTCAAATACTAAGTACTCATGCATAATCTTATTAAGTAGAAGAGTTTGACTCAGCTCAGCTAGTGAGTTGATCTGGGTAAAAGTTATTCTTGCTTCTGATACCAAGAAATCAAATATTGAGGGAACAGTGAGCTTTGCTAATAACCTCTGAGGAGGAATGAAAGAAAAGCTACCACTTCAACCGTGGAAGATGAAAAATGGAAGGAAATTACTTTCAAGAGTGCAGATGACTCGAATGATAATGTGACATTTACTAGTCCAAATAGTGGTATTTGCAAATGCTGAAGTATTTATTTAGTAACACAGAGTACAGCACTTGGCTTGCATATGTTTTCATCAGCCTTTATTGTTCCCTTTTGTGGTCATCTCATTCAATACACTGGCATGAGTATATAAAAAAAGCAAGTGCATCCATC
Source organism: Platyrinchus mystaceus (assembly GCA_035041135.1). NCBI lineage: Eukaryota > Metazoa > Chordata > Aves > Passeriformes > Tyrannidae > Platyrinchus > Platyrinchus mystaceus. The sequence goes on along the minus strand of JAWWLV010000179.1, from coordinate 26,437,147 downwards.
TGTATATTGGCAGTATGTCCACATTACCCTAGGACCATGACATCTTGTTTCCTTCTCATGTGTCGTGGTCAGACAATAACAGGCTCAGTCATGCAGTCTTACAGGTCTCTGCTTCTTAAGCAAGAGGTAACATTGCTACCTCTAAGACAGACCCTTTCTGTGCATTAGTTCAATTAACAGGAGATATCACTAGCAGGTATCTGTCAAGCTTTGCTGTAATACAAATTAAACAAATAAAGTCTCCTTTCATAAGAGGAAACTGTTGGCAGTAACCTTTGCATCTCATTTTCATGAATCTAAAGTGGTAAAGTCCAACAACTTTTCTTTTCTCTCAGTTACTGATAAATCCTTCTTTTCCGACTATGCCCTCTTAAGAAGAAAGCCAGTTTTTCACCTTCTTTTCTTGCCCTTGGGTAGGATAATTTGATGTTATGTGTCACCAGTAAGACTGCAATAGTTTTCTGTAAGCAAAGAAGAAAAGGAAGATGTCACTCTGACAGCTCAGTTATGTTCATAAATTTATTTTTAAACAATAATGAAATGGGGTTTTAAAAATGTGATTAATTCCTTTTGCAAAGAATCTTTTAAGTATTTTAAAGCTTTCAAGATTTATTATCAGAGCTCCAGGAAGATGTAACAGAGGCAGTACAGTTTGTGCCTCGTGTATTGCACTGACTGGTTTTTGGTGGTTGCAACACTTGGTGCTGAGCCTTCAGCTTTGCTCACTCAAGGTGTGGTGATGATGTGTGTTTTTGGCAGCAGATCCAGAAAATTAGACTGGCTTAAAATGAGCTGAGGAAGGGAAGCCTGTTTTAAGAAATCTGGGCCTGTTGAGCAAGCCACTGAAAAATCTTAGGCTGCCCAAACAGCCTAGCTTAGCATCTCAGTATTTTGACTTGAGGGAAGTCAGACAAATGCTGATGTTTGTGTTGGGACCTGGCTCCAAGAATTTAACACTGCATGAGACTAACACTTTTCCTGGGTGACTCAAGCTCAGTGGTCTTACCTTGGTAGCTTGTGAGTTTCCTCCAAAATGGACTCATTTGCTTTCTTGTCTGGGGAAGGAAAGGCTTCCTTTTATGTTCTATTAAAACCTGCTCATATTGTTCACATTGCAGCAATACCTCATCACCTTGCCTGTGATGTGATGGTGAAAGACAGCATAAAAGGACGGAGAAGAGGTGTTTGTTTGATTGACTTGCCAGCTATTCCTCAAAAATAACAGGTGGTGTTTTTAAGGAAGGAGCTGAGGCTCGGTGACGTATCAGCTGGATTTTTCAAAGTGATTCAGCATTGATGTAATTGCTCTATTTAAGATCCAGGTAGGTCAGCAACAATTTCTTTTTTTTGAAAACACCTATTTGTGACCTGTCACACAAGCTCTGCTAAATGTACTGGCATGATACTGGAAACAATTAACTGTGAATCTTTGTAGTCTCTGTTAGGGCTCCAATGTCTCTCAGGCTGACTGTGGAAGAAGTTACCCCCTTAATTAGCAGGTAACAAGAGGTGACTTCCTGATACTCTGAGAATTGGTTCAGACTGAAATTGGCTCTAGATTTCCCTGTAAAGGTCTTGGATTATGTGTCTTGTTACATTTATGACAAACTAATTATTGGGTAATTAGCTGACACAGGCTGGTGCTGGTATTCCTCACACCTGTGGTCTGATGAGGGTAGGGCAGCAAAAAAGCTGCTTGAATGCTTGAAATGTTGAATGAACGGGTTGAAAGGTCAGGTAACCTCTGAATGTTCCTGCAAAGGTAAAGAGAAGTGCTGCTGGACATTCAGATCTGCAGAGCACAAGGAGAGGCAGAGATAAAGGTCGTGAACTACTGCTTTTTGAGGCAAGGATTGGATTTGAAATTCTGTTGCAATAAGTCTGAAGGGAGGATTGCATATATTGGTAACAGATGGGCCAATACTTTAGTGATCATTTTTGGATGGCAAAGTAGCCCAATTGCTTCATCTGAGTGAGTAGGAAGAGTGCGATTTTATCTCTTTAAAACATATTGAAGGCATGTGGAATTGTTTTAATCAGGTTTCTCAATAGTCTTTTGAAGGCAGAAGTCCTCTTGCATGTATGTCATAATCAGAATAGTGTCTTAAGCAAAAATATAATACCCTCACCCCCTCAGCCAGTGTCATCTCTCTCTTCAATGACTGGTTTTGCACTTTTCATTCTCATGAATTTAAATTCAGATTCTGATTGAAGTTCTCTCCTGCTTACAGATGGATGATAAGGTTTTTTCCGACTTTTTTTACCCTAACTTGTGCCCCTCTGTCACCTTCTCCATGAATACTTTTTCTGGAAGTTCTTTTTGCATCTAATGTATTCTTATTTTTGACCTTATGTGTTACAAAATATTGCTAAATATTGAAGAACAGGTGTTTTGAAGGTGAGTTAAGTAGAAACATGAAAATAAAATGCCAACATATTAATGTGAAAGCTATATATATATATAAACATATAAATATATGTGTATGGCTGTGTAGTTTTGTTTGTTTTCAGGTGTTTTTTTTTTTCCTTGTTTTTCTTTTTAAATCAGTGAGTTGCTTTAAATTAGAGACAGCCAAAAATTACCAGGCCAAAGTTGAATTTTTCAGTCTGAAATCTGACACCATGGGGAGGAAAAGTGACACTTTTCGTCCACGGTAAATCTTGTCTGTGGAGACTATTGAGCTTAGGTCCTTTGAGTAACTGGAGTTTGACTCGGACTGTTTGCTCGTTTGATTTGCCCAATTAGGTCTTTGTGGATTTTGTAGCTTGTGGCAACATAAAAAAAAAAAAAAAAGAAAAAGGAAAACAAACTGAAAAGCAATACCCAGGGAATATCTGACACTATGTTTGTTAATTTGTTCTATGTGTTAATTCTGAGTAATTATTTTCTACTGTGACATGTGGCTATCATTTTTTTAATGCCTCTAGCATGTTTTTTGTATATTTACCCTTCTTGTTACATTCAAAGTTTTTAAATGATGACCACTCCCATTGTCACCCCAAGGGTGGTACGAGGATTCTGTTCTCTTGCAATAATATGAAATTCCTCATTAGTCATACATTTCTGTAGTCCTGCATTATCAGAAGGTGACAAAATGGTATATAAGGTAATTGTGGGATATTGGAAGCAGGTGTTATTCCTACCTGCAACCTCTTGCAGTTAGACATATAATTATCTGAATTTCATGCTGGGGGGAACTAGTACTTGCAGCAGGCTAGTTTAGGTGAATTTTGATTGCCTCAGATCATTGTGGTATTTAAATTTGCTCCACTTTGCAAATATTAATTAATTAATTTAATTAATACACAGATGCAAAATCATGTGCATGTATGTGTGCACTGCAAAGTGCATGAAAAGCAGAGGAAAACTGTATCTTCCTTTTTACTTTCCTTGTTATTGCTCAGAGCTTTAAAGAAACTGCTGAGTGTTCCCTCATCAGTTACATGGTCTCTCTAATCTTTAAAAAGAAAAGAGTGTAAATAGGATGTATACGAAGATCACTGACAATTTAAAATTATTACTCTGGAAATGTGATTGCTAAAAAGAGCCAATATGTGTCTCTTTAGACTCTGGGTAACTTCAGCCATGACTTTAGTTAATGAATGCTTGATAGTTGTCTTTGTAATTGTCCTTGAATTGTGGAAGAACTAAAGAAAAATTCAAAAACCCCTCAACATGATACATGACCTTTGAAGTAGCTCTCTTTTTGAAATTACAATCCTGGGGACACGTTTTTGCCTCTCAAACTCCAGTGGGACAAATTGTAAATTAATGATCTTTTTTTTTAAAGTAGATTGTGTAGTAGAATAAACCAGTTAATAAACCAAGTTTTCTCAGTGATGACAAGGACTTACTGTTACAGGTGTTATGAGCATTCAGTGCTTAGTTCTATCATGAATTTACTGCATGGCTGACAAACTGTTGAGATCATAATCCTTGATTGGCACAAAGCCTTCAAAGATACTGTATTCCAAAGCCTTCTTGTGTGATTTGGACAAGTAGTGGTTAAGGAAGACAAGATCAGCTGCAAAAGTTGATGGTGGTCAGGAGTAGGAGAGAGTGAATTATTTAGGAACATGTTTTGGATATGGCAATGATAACATTATTATGAGAAAAGGAAAACATAATCTGAACATCTGGACAAGATGCACTGACTCTGGAATAATTTTCTGCATTGCGAAGTGGTGTCTCATTTACGGATCTTTAAAACATTGTGGGTAAGAGAATGTAATGTCAGGGAGTCTTGTATTGGCTGTGAAACAGTTGGAATGGTATAAATTTGTATAGATACCTATATCTGCCTGGGACAACTTGGAGAAGTTGTGCTGGATAGCCTATTCTCTTTCTTTTGATAGAGGATGTTTTACAGACATTTTTAATGAAAATAGATTCCTACTTTAAATTTTAATACTGCAATATTTCCAGGAAAACATTCTTCTTTCAAAAGCTGGAAAGACTAGTTTTGCAAGACTGCAAGTAAGTGCTTTTCAACTGTGACTGCTCCACCTCAATTTGTTCATAAGTATTTAACACGGATGTAAAGTAATCAAGAGAGAAGTTAAGAGACATATTTTGTCTTTAGGGTAGAGATTGATTTTACTCTAGTGACATTCTTGGACAACACCTCCTCTCTTCCTCTGTGCAGAATTAATTTGATACTGGCTTCCATGGCACAGGCAAGTTCGTTTAGGTGACATCCACTGCAGTTTGAAAAGTTACTTTCTTTACCTGCATGAATTAAATTATTCATCACTATAAATCAGATTGATTTAAAAATAATCACTTGGATCTCATGATGCAAGGGTGAGTACTGCCTCCTGTCATCAAGCAGAGGGATCAGAAAAAGTGTGGCAGAGTCAGACTCTGGTCTTGCATGCTCCTAACTCTACCAGCCTGCACATGCGTGTTAGTTTAGGGCTACTCTAACACACTGCCTTACAGGCAGTGAGTCACTGCACGCTGGGGTGAAGAAGAGCAGTAAGGGAGGGTTTTGTGCTCTGGTATTTCCCACACGGTGCCTGCTGGGCTCACTGTGAGAGCCAGCACACACAGATCCCTTTGAAGTGAGCTCTGAGGATGGGTGAAGTGCTGTTCTCCCTTGGCCCACGCAGGAGAGCACAACCCTCTCTTCTGCCTCACCCTTCCACTCCCAAGTTTCACCTGCTGCTTATAGCTCCTCCCTTCCATCTTGTTTGATTTAAGATAAAACTGTGAGATTTCTAGACATGAATTAACTGTTTTCCCTACATATACAATGATTATCCAGGAGAAGAATATTGAGCATGTGTTGAGATTGCCAAGTGTAGCACAGAGATGCCCATAGTAGCTTTAGAGGAGTGTGGGTCCTGTAGTCACTTAGTTTTGTCGTCACAATGGAGTAACTTAACCTGCTGAATGGCAGGACTTACCTACATGAACTGTGCTGCTATGGGAAGATGGCTGTAGGTATTTGAGTTTATGGTTTGGCAAGAAGCTGTTGACATCTCTCTCTACTACCCTGCAGTATGCTGGTGGCAGTGCAGAGATCCTCCCAAAGCTGTGATTTAATTAGTCAGAAGCACTTTGCTTGGGGGTTAGAGCTATTGCATGAATACAAAACTTTTCATTTGCAGTAGTATTTCAAGAAAGCCAACCCTGGGCAGAAAGGGGCTTCAGTGTTCGCCCAAAACATCACAGTGGATAGAAAAGGAATTGCTCTTTATTCTGCTGACTCAGTTGAGGTGCTCTAATAGGCTGCAGGAATCAGGGAGGGGACTGCCTAATGACTGGAAATAATGAAGGGGTGGGGCGGGAAAGCCTCATCATAAAATCCCTATTCCTCCACCCCTAACCTGCATGAGGATTTCCTGCCAGCTGTACGACTCAGTGACTTTTGATATTGGACTTATATGCAACTGGGGCTGCAATGGGATCAAATTTAAGTTCAAATGAGGTAAGCAAAAGAAGCTGATAGCAAGCGTAAAGTGGGTAAAATTATCTGATATTCCAGTGAAGTTGATCACAGAGGAGAACAAGTGGTTCAAATTGTATGGGCAAGTCTATTTTGCTGTTCCTCAGATGCTGTTGCAAAGATGGCTTTCCTAGTCTAGCCTTTTACAGAACCTCATGGCACACCAGCACTTTCAAGCTACATTTTAGGGCTAACTGCATTACTTATTGTGCTTCCTTGAAAAACAAAAAAAAAGCTTCATGTCAAGGAAATAAGAAACTGGCAGAGAGTTGTCATGGTGGTTGGTAAAGCACCTAACGAATGCTGTTAATGAGCATAGCTCTAAATATGGCTTTGAATGTGAGATATTTTGAAATGTCAGCCTAAAGCAAGCACTTGACATGTAGTTTAGTTTTCTTAACTTTGCCTTGTGTTATTTTTCCTAGACTTTTACGGGCACCTCAGCACCAGCGTTGAGAACGGTAGGTAGCAATTAGCTGGCCCTTCATTAAATGCTGTCCAGTGCTGAATGTAGATCACCAGAAAAAATGTTAGGAATTCAATGGCTCGGGGCAATTTTTACTGAGTGTTTAAAAGCTGAACTGCAACTTCCACTTTGTAGATTAAATATTGCCATGGCTTTGTGTAAGCTCTAAATAGTCTGGTCTCTGTTGGTGTCTGATGCTTATGATGTCGGTGTTGCACTTTATCTGGCCTGGTTTGTACTTCACCTATATTACTTTTTTAATTCCTCCCTCTTTTGGGGGTGTTGGATTTCTCTGGCTGAAACACCACCTTGTCTTATACTTTATTCCTTCATAAGAAGACCTTTCAAATGGGTCTCT
>JAWWLV010000179.1:26397053-26427297 GCA_035041135.1 Platyrinchus mystaceus | reverse complement strand
AAGCCTTACCCTTTATGGATAAGAGATGTGTTGCACCTCTTCTGCTGAAATAACAGTTCTGAAGACAAAAACATTTATGATTTATTTGTGGGAAAGCAATAATTGTGGCAAATGTCAATAGATTCGGCAGGGCTGACAAGCCTTGGCTGTCGGTCCCTGTGCTTAGGAGTGCTTCTGTGTTTTACCCAGTTCTATTTAATGCATATAGAAAAGTAGTTCAGGCATTTCAACTACATAGTCTGGGCATGATGTCTTTTGGTTGCTCTTAATGGAAGACTGCAGTCCTTCCCCCCCTCCCCCCCTCGAAAATAACTAATTTTCTTCTTTCAAGGTGTGTCTATCCAAGCTATCCTTTGTGGCCGTGTTTGGGATAATGGAGCAGATAATGGTTTGATATATTTTTTGAGACTGCTGAAATGTCCCACAGCTGAAAATTCAAGGACTTGCAAACTGTACACCATAAAACTGTGCCCTGTGCTAGAATTTGGTCAGGTCAGATAACGTAGAACAAAGGTGCTCAGATTGGTGATTGCTGTGACCTTCCTGCTACTGTCTCACTGCCCTTCAACTTTGCATCATCAGGCCTCTTGCCAACCCAAAGGGAAGTGCAAGAAGATACACTAGAGATTACCCAGGCTATTTCTTGGAGGCTGTTCTTCATCTCTGCTGCCTTTTCAGAGGTGCTGAGGTTTTCATTGGTGAGGATAAGGACCTGCTTCATTACATTGTATTAGTGTCCAGTGTCATGGTCCCAGTTGCTTGACACTTTGACAAAGCACTGTGAAACACTTCAGGATAAGCCTTGTGATACTGCTGGAAGGACAAATGGTTTGGCAAAAGGTATAGCATGTATGAAGGAAATAATAGCAGGATATGTTCTATTAGTTAGCATCAGTACCTCAGTTTTTCTTTTGCTGCTTATGATTAATAAAGGCACTTCTGCTGCCTGTATTAAGTAATAAAACCTGTCTGTTTGTGTTAAGACACTGTATTATCTTTACTAGCATACAGTGTATCTATGAATGCAAGAGTGAGAGGGTTTACGGGTAGTATCTGTTCTTACTAACTGGTACAGATAGAAAGATTAGATAAGTTTTTGGGCACAAGAAAAACTGTTCCTGTTCTAAAACAGAATCAGTAAATGCAAAGCTAAATACCAATTTAAGAAAGTGTTGAGAGAAATTATATCTGTACATACATTGGTTTTAAAAGGAAAGATGGTATATATGAAATAGAGGAGATGTTATTGTGGGAGAGAGAAAGTAGTTGTCTCCAAGGTGAAACGGGGTAAGGGTTAATTTATAGCCTGAGGAATATGAAGACACATTAGGATGAGCCATGGAAGTTATGAGTTATTATAGACTTAATATCTCTGAGCCCAAGGTGTCTGATATCTAGCGGAGTTATGAGTTAAATCCCAAGATCATCTCTGGGATGATTTTTGTAACTTTCTGGAAGGGATCAGGGCTGAAGATCATAGGGGAATCAGAGTCTTCATGAGAAGTATCTCATCACTGTCAGCTGCATTTCTGGCATTTTAGGCTGTGCAGGGGAGCTTGTGCTGCTGAGGAAACTTTTGCTGGTGCATGGTAGCCCCTTAGCTCTACTTGCACAGCTACTGTGACAGTGTTTGGTGTCCCAGTCTGTCCCACTGCAGGCAGTGGTGTGTAAGAGGTGAGGGCACCCATGTATATACTGTAGGGATGTTTATTGTAGTAATAATGAAGCAATGTTATAAAGAAATTATCTTTTTCAAATCAAACTCTTAGCACCTATTCTCAACTCATATGTGATTTTGAAATCTGTTGCTTCTATTTTAGACCTGAAGAGAATTCTGTACCAAAAATGGTCACAGTTTTCCAGCTGTTCCAGTTGGTTTGCAAAATTATTTTGGCTCAACCTTAAAACCCTTGTTTTATCTACATCCTTAGAACTTTAGGGTTACAGTAATCTGTGACTATAGAGTATAATAATAATGTCATCTTTTTTTTCATTTTTTTGAATTTTTGTGTAGGCACCTGTGTCTCCTTTCAACTTGCTCACTGTAAAAATACTAAGAGTGAGGAATGTCCGGAAGGCAGACTTGTGTGAGTACTTCTACTTTTGTTGGATGTTTCGTATAACTCTTTAAAGACAATATACGGACAATGTTATTGTTCTCAAATTGTTTAGGAGTAAAAAGATATATTACTGCATGTTTGGAAGAATTATTTTTAGTTTGATACTGAAATGTTGCTTTCTGTTCTTCAGTTTAGAGACTGACTCAAGCAAGGTGATGCATCTTATGTCTTTTTTTCATACCTCAGTGTATGAGATATATCTCCTACCCTTTTGACATCACACTTAGCTGCTGATCAGAGGGCTGTTCAGTAAACAGTGTAAATTCTTGTGTTTTTAAGTAAGAAACTTGAGTATTTCCTACAGAATTTCTGGAGAGAAGAAGGGAGAGAACTGGTAATGCAGACATAAAATCAGCAGTAGCAGGAAAGCCTATGAAAATAAGGGAAGTACAAGCAAAAACATTCTATTGCTTCTGCAGAATTTATAAATATGCAAGAAGTTGTGATAAAATCCAGTGTGTCTCAACATTTATTTAAGCTAAAGAATGGAGCACTTTAAAAGGAAAAAAAAAAATGAACAGAACCCTACTGTGAGAGCCTGAAAGGAATTGAAGTGAGGGATAGTGAGGCAAAGTGAGAAAAGGATACCTAGAATAGAGACTACAAGAGAAAAATGTCATAGCCAGATCACAGAACAAGAGCTAATAGTGAGAAGAGCCCAGGACAGAAGAAGCAGGGAAGTTTAGGGAGTCTGGTGACATCCAGCTGAGAAAAGCCCTATAACAATTCATGGTATCTGCTCTGCAGACTGGTGGGTGTTGGCTTGTTGAACCAGAGTGTGTGGAAAGAACACCTTATTTGCTGTCCAGATCTGACACTGATTCACCCAGGGGAAGGACTGGCTTAATTCTGAATTTTCCAGTTAATTGAAGATCTTCCTCACAACTTCCATTACACAGATTTGGGTCCTCAATAAACCACTCTTCTAGGTGCATTGAGACTTGTTCAGATGCCTTTCAAAATGCAGTTATGTCACTGAATCACTTTAATGAAGAAAAATGAATAGTGAAACATCTGTTTAAAGAGGTTGGAAAGGCATGAAAGAAAAACGTGAAATAAAGACAAAGAGAATAAGAAAATTCAAATCTAAATACCACAGAAATAAAACCCAAAGGTGTAAAACAAAAAGTCCACAATATATTCCCTAAAAGCTCATTGAACATGGCTCAAAATCAACTTTCTTTTGGTACCCTCAGAATTTCATGCAGCACATTGTAGTTTCTGAGAAAACCAGCTGTAAATTTTAGTTAATCCTTTCTATATTTTTTAGATTTTAACTTGTGTGATGGGTCAAGAATAGAGGGAAAACTTATCAGAGGTTGAATTCAGTGGTTTCTGCCAGGAGGCATGTGGTTAGATGACATGGAAGTTGTGCTTAAAACCAGTATTTTTGAATGGCTGATTACTATCAGGGAACAAACCTCTGCTGCACTTACTTGTGGTATTCTGGGTTACTCATTCATGCATCTTCTACAATGTAATACTGCTGTGCTTATTTATGTTTTCCCTTGGTTCATTAGACAAGATGAGAGCACCTTATAAGACGTAAAGTTCTGGGATTCCTGGAGATTAAAGACAAATGTTTATGTACAGGAACACACACTCTCTTGGCTTATGGTTGTATGCATGACTTTATTTAACAAAATCCAGAAGTTCAAATGCCTAAATGGTATTTTGCACTAACCAAATATGTGATCTGACCAGGCCAGCACTGCAATTGCATCTACCAACCTGCAAGCACAATTACTGGTGCATTTGTGTACTCCAGTAGATCATCTGCTTATGCTCCAGTTTCTTGTGGCTGTCCTTCTCAGGAACAACTTGCTCTCAGTCACTCGTTATCACAGTGAATCATGCAATCTTTTTTTGTTAAATTTGTTGGCAGATCTGCTGTACCAGATGGCTTTAGTACTTTGTATTCTGGTCTCAAAAACAAAAAAATATCATATCTTTACCTCCTTGATATCATATATCAAAAAAAAAATATATCTTTACCTCCTCTAAATTCAGAACTTGGTCATCACAAGAATTTGTTTAAACTGTGTGTGTCTGAGATTTTTGTAAGCTTTTCAGCAAGAGTATTTTCTCAACAGAAAATTTGTTGTCTGAGGAAACATTATTGTGAAAAACCTGTCCATTTTTTTGTCTGCAGCGGGAAGCATATTTCAGGCAGTCTTTTCCTTTTCTGAGGTATTAAAAAGGCAAACATTTCAGCTAGTTTTCCTTGAAACCTTACTGTTTTCAACTATGGGAAAATGTCCCTTTTCTACACATTTGTAATGGTAACAATATGCTGCTTGTTACAATTCTGAGTTAGGATTTATTTCCTCCACTTTAGTTTTCTGGTTTTTATGGTTAAATATTGGTGTTATGTTAAATGTCTGTCTAAATGTTATGTTTTTATGGTTAAATCATGGTGTCAATTAATTTTTTATGTTCCTGTTTACTTCACTAGTGAATAAAGCGTATGCCTTAACAGTATTCCTCCTTACTGTTGTTCCAGAAAAAGATAATTTTAATAGATTTGACTATAGGCCTGAAAACTAGACTATGTTTTTGACCCTGACACTGACTGCATTATGAGATCTAGGACAAATCATGTAAGCATGGAATGGTTTTGTTTTGGAAATGACCTTAAAGATCATTTAGTTCCAGATTCCCCTCCCATTGGCAGGTACAATTTCTACTAGACCAGGTTGCTCAAAGCCCATATCCAACCTGATCTTGAACACTTCCAAGAAATCCAAGTTTTCTCAATGTATTTATTTGCATAATCCTTTTATTGCTACTGTGAAGTAACTCATCACTGTGTCTCAAGCCCTTTGAAAATGGAAACTGTAGCTTTAAATCACCATTCATCATTTACATTTTCATCTGCCTACTCTTGTGCCTCTGCTGAACATCTGATCAGTCAAGCTTTTCTGATCAGATGTGGCTAAGGCCACTTTCTGGAAACGCTTTCCTTCCCACAGTCATTATCAAGATTTTGCTAACTGTGATAGCATGGTTAACTACACAATAAAGGCACATCTTGGCTGGTAGAAAAATCTAAATCTGCAGTCATTACTGAAAGATAAAGAGGAAATACATGAAGTAATTGTTCTTAATATGATGTAATAACACTTACATGTTTTGGGCGTGATGCAGGGCTTGACTATGGGTTGAATTATTTGGCCTCTTCTGACTCACAAGGTTGCTGTAAGAACCAGGTGACTGGCTGAGCATTGCTAATGTGAAACAGGGAGATTGCATTACAGGTATGAGAGAAAGGCTGTTGGTGCCTGTGTCACGGTTCTGCAAATCTCACTCCCTGGAGTTCTCCTTCCAAACCCAAGGACTCAGAATATAGGAGAAGCTGATGTCTTTGGTGGCACTCATGGCTTCCTTCCCCAGACATGAGTGATGGCAGAATCTTTCCAGTCTAAGACAAAATTGTAGGAAGGAATTGAACAACTAGTGGTTTAATTGTGGTGATGAAACTGATTTTTGTTTTCCAAAAGAATTTCTGAGAAATACATAACTTCTAAGAACTTTGTCAAATATATGAATGAATATGGAATTGACACATTCTGATTTGTGGTACAAGAAATCAAACTTTTCAGCTCTGATGGCAGAGCACTTTGCTTTTTGGTAAAAAAGATCTGTTGTTCCTCATTTAAGCCAGCACTTTAATAAAGTCATTTAGTTATTGAAACTCTTAATTCTCTGATGAGATCCTTCCGAAATCTGCAGAATAAATTATAGAAAATAAGTCTCTACAGCCCAGATTTAAGGTTTTGAGGTGTGTTGTCCATTCAAACCATTTGGAAAGTCACGAATATAAAGCAAAATGCAGTGTGGATAGATGTGCATGTACTGTATGTGAAATACAGTGCTATTTCTAATATAATGGAACATTTAAAAAAAAATAAGTCTGACTAAAAATGAAGAAGTGGTAATGAGCATTGCAAATGAGTGAAGGTGTCTCTGTTTTCCTGTAACTGCTTCATTGTGTTACTTACTCATACTCTGTACATTTTAGGAAGAAAGCCCCAGCTGTGTCATCTTTGACTTATTAGGGTTAAATGTTCATTGTGCAGTAATTCTTTCTCTGGATACATTTTAACTCTACTCATCTTCTTCCTATACAGTCACCCTTTCAGACTGTTACGTGACACTGTGGCTGCCTACTGCCTCAGCTGAGAAGGTTCGGACCAGAACCATCAGGAACAGCAAAAACCCTGTTTGGAATGAAGCTTTCTGCTACAAGATTGACCGCCGTGTCAAGGTAGCGAACATAAATGGTTTTCATCATTTGATGTCTGCAGATAGTAGATTACACAAAAGAACAATTAACCAATACAGATATAGCTAGTTTCCAAGCACTGGAGAAGTTAAAGATTTCTCAGAAAAAATCCCTGTTGCTTACATCCTCCTTAGTGTTGTTTTGTTCTGTTCCAGCTATTTGTTACTTAAACATCTACTATGCTGATGGAGTAAGGATGCCCTGCAGAATATGGCCTTACTATCCCATTCCCAATCTTGACATATACAAGTGAAACCCAAGATCATGTATAAATAATAGTAAAATGAGTTAGTTCTAGATACTGTGGAAAGGAAATCCTTTAAATCTTCTTTACGTATCTGTGCCTGTTTTATACATTTAGACCCAAAGGCCATAACGGAAATGAAGACACATTTAATATCACAAATAAATTAAATAAACAAATAAACAATTAATATTACAAATTCATGAATATTCTGCATGACCTGCATGTCTTGTCTGCCTGGGGAAGTGAAACAAGCCTGCTTCTTTGTGTGTGTAGAGTTTTTAGTAATGTGAAGTCTAACAATCCCAAATCCCTTCCCCTTTTCTGTTTCCCTTCTCCTATTCCTTCTTCCCCTAAAACTGGAGGGGCAAGGGAAGAAAACCTAGTCTTGAGATTTTCCTGCCTTATGGGGCTTTTAGATATAGTAATAACTCCATTGTACTCTTAACCTCTTTGTGCAGAATGTGCTGGAGCTAAAGGTCTGTGATGAAGACACAGTCACCAGGGACGATGAACTCTGCACGGTTCTCTTTGACATAGATAAACTCACTGTAGGACGTACTGTCCGAGTGAAGTTTCAACTGAATCCACAGGTGAGCACTGGAGTTGGTCAGAACAAAAGTAAATTCTTTCCTTCCATTTAAATATATCCTTTTACAATGTTTTATTATAGGGAACATCTACTTAAACAGTATTTTGCTGCTATTATGAGAAAGACTTAAAGTCCTTGTATGAGTGCTCCATGTGCTATGCTAAAAATCTAGGATGGAACGAGCTGTGACTAATTATCCAAAGTCTTAATTCTGAATGTTTCTGGTATGTTTGTTGGCTCTTGGTGTAAGTTCTGAATTTTCAGCCTCTTTAAACTGTAATAATATTAAAAGATCTGACTCTTTTTGTGTTGGGAGTTAAAATCTGAAAAATAGTTGTTTTAGCAGAATAGAAGTTCCTACATCTGCAGTTTTAGCAACTGCTTTTTTCAATATCTTAAAATTCAGTATCTTCAGTTGACACTACATCCTGGGAATTTTCCTAAGTGTTATTCTAAATACATATTTTAAAAATTATACGTAACTGGTATGATTAAAGCTGGGAAGAAAAATAAGTGATGTATCTTTCTTTCCTTTTCCCCTCTCTTCAGGCACGTGAGGAGCTGGAGGTGGAGTTCACATTGCAGAACACGTGAGTAGAGTCCTAAATTCTAAATAAAGTGTTGTATTCAGTATAAAAATAGCCTGAAAAGCTGATTTGTATGGAGAATGCTTCTTAAACCTGAAGTCTCTGAAAGCAGTATCTAGATGTTTTTATTCAAGTCTAGTAAAATGGGATTTCAGAATATATATTTATAGATTTTAATTATCTGAAATGTCACTTTAGCCCTGTTTGACTACTGTTCTCTTTTTTTGTCATTAAATCAATACACAAGAAAGTAGTAGGACAATGACAACATTCAGGAAGTTTTGACCCTTAAAAGAAGGAGTGCAAAGCTTAAATATTTTAATTACCCTCCTTCTTAGGAATTTGGCTTTTCACATCCACAGCATTATAAAATGCACTTCTGTAAATTGATCTATTCAATTCATCTGGCTACACATGGGTAGAGAACGGTAGCTAAATATTCTGCATAAAGTAAGGACCAAAGATCACTGTGGGAGTCTGAGGACTGAGGAACCAGGAAAGGAGGAGGAGCAGCAGTAGTTTTACTTTGTAGGCTTGAAAGCTTTAGGTGGAGTTTGACTGTTTAGAGGATGTATTTGTTTCAGTTAATTTATGCTGTGGAGAAATCTGGGAACCTGTCACCCTAATTGGAGAGGGAGTCTGTTGCAGGACCAGGGGTATTCTAGTCTGTCTCCAAAATATGCTTCATGACTCTGAGGAAGTTACTTGAAAGGATTTCTATTACCAGTTTGATTCATGTTGTTGGACTGAAAGTATTATTTAAACAACCTTAGAGAGGTGGTGATATTTTTGGGAGCTTCTTAAGGCATTTGAGGTGCTTCAGGAGGCTTAGCAGTATAGCATGTTGGAGGACACTTTGAGTAATGTGTTTATTCCTGACATCAGGTGAAATAAGAACTTGCTGGTGAGAGGGCAATAACTCAGTATTAAGAATGGAAAAGGAAAGATCTCACAGCGTTAACATGAAAGGCAGTCCAAGAAACTCCTATTACAACTCATGGAGACTCATCAGCATGGATTGTTGCTTACTGTGCACTGAAACTTGCAGAAGGCCTAGCAGCATCAAGACAAATGGAGCCTATCACTTCTCAGGAGTGTCATGACATCAGTAATGGCAATGGGGAACTTCTAGTAGACATCCCAGTGTCCCAGAAGGTCTGCCTAGGGCCTTCCTTCCTTTGCAAGTTAGAGGATGGCTTAGGGAGTTGGTATATAGAATTATACTCTTGATATTGATGGGGAAGTGCAGATAGGTTGTCTGGCTTGGATGTTGTGCACAAGTGGGTTTGCATATGGGGGTGGAGGCTGGAATTTGCATTGGAGCATGCGTGCCACCAGCTCTGTGTCAAAGTCTTCTGTTGGAGATTGCAGCAAATTGCCTTTTCCTGGAGTCGCATTCAATAAAGTCAGAAACATTGCAACTTCTGCAAGTGATGCCTGAGTAGCAATTCTACTGGTTGGAAGATGATGGTTGGGACTTTGGAAATAAAAAGAACCCTTGACAGTCTCAAGGAAGTGGTTTAAAAAAGAATGACAGTCATGGTTCAGTTGCTACAGCAAGAAGGCATCTGATCTACTTCATTCATAGTGTGGTTCCTGAGTGACCATTGTAATAGTTGTGGCCTGAAGAACTCCACTTTCCAAGGGAAGCAATTGCTGTATTATAAGTGAGGAAATGTGTGTGAGGTCCCAGTAGGACTGAGAAAATCTTCCTCCTGTTGGAAGTCAGATAAACTTTTCCTCTACTATCCCTAATTTGGATTTCTTGTATTTGTGGGTTGGTCAATGCTGTTCTGCCCATCAGTTGAGTCTGGAATAACATCCAAATTGATCAAATATTGTGATCTTGCTAGGATGTTGAGAGGAGTTTTTTCCCCCTCCGCATAGGACAGTATGATGTCAGAATAATTAATGAAAGGATTCTTCTGCTAAAATTGGAGGCAATGGATCACATTGTTTGTGATAAAAGAGATAGCCCTGAAAAGGTCTGAAAAACTGAACTGAAGTAGCTGAGATGGATCACCAAAAAAATATAGACCAAGCTGACCTCACAGGTGTTGAACAAGCTCAGCAGGTTTTGGCAAATTTTTTTGTCATTGCTGGATGGGAGAAGTGTTGACAGAGATTAGAGATAATTTTAAGATGGAGAGAGCCCTCTGAGAACAAAAACTACAGCTAAACATGTGGGATGTTTTCTAAAAATCTTGTATTGTGATGGGAACAATGAGAACATACATTTGGGGAGTAAATATGGCAGTTTATATCTGAAATGAATAATTATTCCCGCCAGCAATTTTTCCTGATGTTAATTATCCGTAGTTTTTAATTTCTGCCCCATCTTCTTTCCAGACTTCACTAATTGCCAATTTACTACATTAGTTTGTCCTTTCTTTCCAGCATTTCAGATGAATCATATCACACATGAAGTGTAACCCTAGGCCAAGAAAGTTTCTTAAGTTGCACCTATGACAGTGGCTTTGTCACTCCTGTGTTTGTTTGTCTATACTCTCACTGCAAAGTTTGTGTTTACCAAAAAGAACATTGTAAAAATTCCCTCATGATACATTGATGGGCTGTATGAAATTTGTTTCTGCACTCATTCCCATTTTATTTAATTTAAAATGAAAGAAACCCTTCATTTTGGTAGCTGGGTTTCCACAACTGCAAGATGAATACCCTCTCTAGTTTTGCCTCACTCTTATGCCATTCCTGCGGCATCAGCAAATGCTCACCTCTCTGCTGCAGAGTGGCAGGCACTGAGAGCCAGATGTTTGATCCTAACAACATGGAGAGGAAGGCATGCTCCTTCCTCCAAGTGTCTTTTCACCAGCAACTGAGCCAAGGGATTGCAAACGCCCGCCCAGTGTTTTACGGGCCCATAACACAAGCCCAGCTGCCATGAGAGCTGCTGCACTCAAGCAGCAGCGATAGAAAAGGTAAGGTCGTTGTACACAGGTTGCTGATTTGAATACTTTAGTTCTTTTTGTGTTATTTTTCTGGTGATTATCAATGTGAACTTGCCTCCCTGTGTTTCTGTTGGTAGGGTCCAGCATCAGAATGAGCCTATACGGGTTGCTACAGGGACTGAGTCCCGATGGACTAGGTGGCTTCGCTCGCTCAACATTCCCCTCCCCTCTGACTTCTACTGAAGCCCACACTCGATACTGAGGGGCCACAAAGAGGCTTCTGATGAACTAAAAGGTACTTTGAGTTTCCAAGGAGAGATCTGAGAGGCCCATGGTATTTGCTGCACCTGCTGATTTTCTCTTTGGCCTCTTTTTTTCTTTCAGATGTCCCAAGTAGAGGAAGTGCATCTCAAACAACTCTTAGAAGAATGAAGGACCATGCTTACACAACCTTTCATCTCAGCTCCCTCCCCATTTTTTTTTTCAAATGTGAAATACAATATTTAAAACAAATCCCAATAAATAAATGTAAATAGGTGTACAAAAAGTTGTATAAAAGTTAAATATTGATTCTTGAAATATGGCAAAAGCATGATTTTTAGAAAATAAAAGTTTTTTTTTTCTTTCTGTAGTTCTGCTGTATCATTTTGAGAAATTCCCACCATGTGTGGGAATCATGCTAGCCATTTGGTTTGGGTACTGCTGAGGAAACTCAGGCTGTCTCCATCCATTGGGGACCAAATGTACTGTTCATATTTTGGAGGAGCACTGAAGAGAAAAGTTTGAAGTTGAGAAAGATGACAACCAAAAAATATTTGAGGTGAATACAGCCTTCTTCAGTGAAACAGTACTATACCTCATGCTTCTCTTGAGTCGTCAGAAAACTTAGAAAAGTATCCTGTGTTAATATGGAACCCATTAAAAGGAGGGGAAGCTGGATCTGGCATGGAACAATTCAAATTTTGTAGATAGGTATCAAAAAATTCTGATTCTCTGGTGAAATGGAGCACACTAGTCTATTCTAAATGAGAATGGCAATATAAGTTACAGTGTGACTGTAACTTTTCATACAATATTTCCCATTTCATTATAAGTCAGGCATAATCTAAAAAGGAGAAGACAGCTGTTTGATGTATACTAGCTTTCTTGATGTATACCAGGTGTTGGGAAATGATCCCTGGGCTCACAGAGTCCACTGCAGCCTTAGGCACCCCTTTAACAGATATTTAGTGAAGAAGGACACCAGGATTCTCTGATTTTGGCTTTCCCTGCTACAGGCCATAATATGCTCCTGATTCTCATAGTGAAACTGAGGTCTGCAATAAAAAAAACCACAAATCCCAAACTGTGATGGAGGAGAGGACAGGAGTCTTAGTATGTGTAATGAGGACTTCTAATAGCGGGTTGATTGTTAGTCTAGACTACCAGTTAGTCACAAGAAATGGATGCTATTCAGAGCTCCAAAGATAAGCAAAATATTCAAAAGTCCCTGCCAACTGAAGAATAAGAGCTCTTTTGCACCCAGTTCAGCTCTGTTTCTCACTGTGGCTGATTTCCAAAGCTTCAGAGCAAAGTGAGTGCCTTTGCTCTTCTAAAACTAGTGTATGGATAACCAGGTTAAAAAAAATAAATTAAAGCATCTGTCTTATGCTATGACCAGCAGAAACCTTGAAGTTCAGGATATAAAAGTGGAAAGTGCAGTCTGGAGAGCAACTAACAAGTGACAGTAGCTGGGCTTCCTTACAGCAATGACAGCAGAGGTAACACCCCAATAGAGCCAATTCAGCTGTTGGTGCTTAATGGCTGAGTTGTCCTGATTCTTCTCAGGAGTCTTCCAAGCTGTTCAGTACAACAGTGCATCATGTTTGAGGGTCATACCTGGGACCTCCTGGCTATCAGCTAACTTTATACTTTGCTGATACCAGTACTTCAAATAATACTACACTTTACTGGACATTAACTTTCAAGAAAAGATACCTTTACTTCTCTTTCTACGTTCATTTCACCAGGCTATGCAGACTGAAATCTTTTAATATCTATCATGCTGTTTCTTGCTTTCCTTGTTTTTCTTAATGAAGTATTTGAAGATAGTGACACCATATGTAATGTTATGACTATTTTACTGCAAAATCATAATTATGTGCAAAAATTTGTGTCCAAAACAAAACTTGAGTGGTACTTACACCCATTTCCCTGCATAGAGGTAAACACTGAGTATTTCTTGCCCATTCCTGACAAATATACTTTGAATTCTTTTGAAACACACTTTCACAGAAAGATCTCACAAAATTCTTAAGTGTATAACTGTTTTTTGAGGAGAGGTGTTTGCTTGGGTTTTGTTGTTGTTTGGGTTCTTTTAATGGAAAATTTTTCCTGAATGTTCTGCAGTGTATTTAGCTAGCTCATATTTTTCTCTTAAAGGAAAATACCGATTTGGAAAGCTGTTTACAAGCCTTGCATTTTTGGGTGAATTCTTTGTCATGGGAAATCTTATAAAGATTTTATAATAGTTTTTATGATAAATCTTCACTTAAAGTGGATACAACCAATGTCCTTCATCTAATTGTAAAGGAATTGTATCATCTGGCTTCAGTTGAGATAAAATACGTAAACTATAGAATTATGTGAGACCTCAGAGTGTATAATCAATAGCTTATAAAGTCTGAATAAACAGCTTGTACTTTCTGTAGTAGGTTGAGGTGTCAGTGCTCAATCTTCGTAAAGTTACGTACGTACGTATTCCCTTTCGACTGCTCTGAGTTCTTGAGACACTATATGAATTTACATGTGCAATTTAATAAAAGGGTAAATGATAAGATATTCTTAATGGACATTGCCTTATTTTTCTGATGGAAAAATATTTTAGAATGTAATGTATCTGCATTAATCTCTGCCCTTTTAAGTGGAAACACATCTACACATATAGTGATCTATTAAAATGTCAGGTGGGATTTGCAGGTCACTATGTAGAGGTGGGTACAATTACTTCATCTGTTATGGTGATTTTTTTTTTTTTAAGTTGTGGAAATTTAGGCAGTTGTATCAGTTTTTGAAGTACAAAACCTTGGGTAAAACTGTAATGATCAAAACAATCAAGATGGATTTAAGAGCCTCCAGCTGCACTCACAGCATACTCAGTATGTCACATATCAGTATTCATTGCATGGTTTGTTGATGCAAACATATAAGACCACAGGAGTAGAAATCCAACTTCATATTCTGTCATGAGTGGATGGAAAAAATTTCAACTCAGGTCATCATCTAATCTCAAGCTTTAAAGTATTTTTGAGTGAGAATGTTAATGTCAGAAATGTCAAAGCTGATGGGGAAAATGAGTAATGTGTTAACTAATAGACTTAAATATTTGTCTGAGTTGTCACGCCCATGACATTATATTTTCTGTTTTATTTTCCAGCCTGGACTATCCTGATGGCATTATTACTAATGGAGTACTAGTGGTAATATATATTTATTACAATCTTTCTTGTGTCTGCATAGCAAGTGTTCATATTTCTAACTCTGGAAACTTTGAGCTGTGTCCTAAAGCCTGTACTGCCACCTACTTTGTTTTACAAACTGTAGGCCTAGAACTATTAGGAGTTAATGAAGCAAGTGATACAATGCTTATAAAAATAGTCTTGTATCTTAATGCACCCACTATTTTGAACAGGGCTTATCCTCTTTACTTAACTGTCTCTGCAAGTTCAAGCAGCTCATGAGCTGTTCCTCTTTAATTTCAAATTTAGAAAAAAATACCTTATCACTATTTCCCTTCTGTTATCTGAAGACATAGATAATAACTGTGTTGCTCATTGATCAACCAGAGGAGTTGGTTGAGAACAGTATGAATCACTTGCAATGACATCTATACTTCTCTCAATCATCACTTATCCTCTCTTGCTACAGGCACGTGAGGTTTCCTGTTTGGAGGTTAGAGTGGATATGGGGAAGCTGAAGCAGCAATCCACAAGTGAGGTTATTGCTTCATTAAACTATTGTTTTTGTGTTGTGATTAAGTCATTATAACAGATGTTGAAAAATTAATAATCTGTTGCGCACGTTGTTCTAGCTGTGTCACATAATACTTAGTTTTGCCATGCCCCACCTGGCAGAAAGATGTTATCTGTCAAAATTCAAGTTAGTCAAGTATTTGGTTATGAGGCAAATCTTAAATTTATGCAAAAATAGAGCCACATATACTAGAAGGAAAAACTTAGAAAAATTATGTTAGTTGTCTTTGTTTATTGCTTGTTCAAAATGAATTTTTCTAAGTTGGATCTTCTTTTAAAATTTTCTTATAATTAACCTAATATGTAAAAGTATTATCCTGTATGTTTGATTTGGGTTTGAGTATGTATAAAGTTTATGCACATTTAGGGTTCTGAAAGAGACTTTTTCTTTTGTTTCTTTAGCAAAAATAATAAGCTTAAGCTCTTAAAACTTAAATGTAAAGTTGTGTCAAAGGGGTCTGCCCAAAATGCAGGAAAATACTCTGCAACCATAGGATCACCAAAACAGGGCTGTTTGTAAAATTTAGCTCTAATAAATATAGCAGGATTCTTCTCTAGTCTTTAAATTCATTCAAATAAACAGTAACAGCATGGATAATCCAAAATGCCTTTAAACTGACACTCTTTTAAATATAAACCTTGGTTTTATTTGTTTATGGAAAGCACCTACCAAAGAGCAAGCTGTGGTATTTAAAAAAACTGTGATTTCTGTATTTTGATGACTTATACAGATTCACCAATATATTTTATATCAGTTTTCAGTCTGTTTCAGACACCCAAAGTCTAATTAGTCATTGTGGTGTAAGGAAAAACAGACAAAAAGAGTGCAGAGTAGAAGTGGATTGTGGTTTTTTGTGGGGGTATTTTTTTATTTGTTTTGTTTTGTTTTTTAATTAGCTATGTGTGTTTGCTTAAAATAGCTAAAATACTCTTTGTTTCCTGCCTCTCTGTTTAGACCAGGAGCTTACATTTACAGTGAAAGGATCACATGAAGGAAGCCAGAAGGTTTTGCTGGACTCTGGTCCCAGCCTTCATATCATCATGTTTCACTGCATCATAAATGACCAGACAAGACTGGATATTATATTGCCAGAAGAGGTAAGTTCTGTTTCTGTCTGTTACCATTAACCTCAATGAAATTAGAAAAATTAATATAACCAGTGAACTGAACTCTTAGTAGGAGAAGTTCTAGAGATGACAAATGTTTCCTGTGTGCATTACCCAACTCCTTTTTACATTTTTTCAGCTGACTGATGGAAATGAAACAGAGAAGCCTGGGGTCCTTTCTTTCCCCTTGAATTCACTCCCTTTGCACAAGGAAATAGTACTAGAAGAGGTGAGTGCTGTGAACCTTTTGAAATATATATATTTAAAATGTGCTTAATACTGTAATGCCAGAAATAAAGTTACCAAATAAACAAAATCACTGTGTAAAATTGTACAGATAGTTATTGTAAATGATAAAAAAAAAAAGTTTGCCATTGTCAATTCTAAGGAAGCAGGTGTTAACAATAATTTTTATAATATGAAAATCATAGTAAACCTGCATCCCACAATTAGAACCAAGTGGTTTCAAAGAACAAAAGTGACTGTCATATGTACATGCATTCAAGTTTTTTTTTATATTGGGGTAATTCTGGAATGGCTAATAATTAAAAAAAATGATGAGATTATGAACTTAATTCGGATTTTAATTTGTCTAAATATTGATAGTGGGAGTGGTTTTGTGTGTACATTTTTATTTTAGTTTATTAATTTAACTTTTTCTTGTTGCTCCTTCTAAGTGCATGCACTGGGGACTGGTGTGACATGCAAACTTGCGGCACACTACCTGCCCCAAACACACAGGCTTATTAGAGAAGAGAAAATGTGACTTTGGCTAATTGTATAAAAAAAGTCCTTAACCTTATGATATATTATTTGAAATGCCCTCTCTTAGTCAATAGGCATTGCCTGAACTTGAAAGAAATAAATGTTTTAAAATTTGGTGGTAGTTAACTTTATTTTCTCAATTTCTAGGATAATTCGTTTCATTTGTGCTTGACAACAAGAAAATGGTAAGATACCCTCTTTTTGTCCTGTCATCCAGGACTACTGTAAACTAGTTATGTAGGTTTTTTTCTATGATAGGTGGAGAGATGAACACATACCACGTGAGTGCTTTGTCCTGTGCTCACGTGGTGCTTGAGGTGAGTACAAGTCTGCTGCAGTTACAGGACTGTGCAGCTCAATATGAGTATGTGAGCCTTCATAGGTTTCTTCAGAGTAAATTAGTTTATGACTATGATTCTTCCACGAGTAAAACTGTATTACTCACATATTAATTTTATTTCCCATTTATGCCAACAGTCAGATTTGCATGACTGAAATAAACTCTATCAATCTTTAAATTTGCAATATCGCCAAAACAAACATAGGGCTTCTGCCCCTTCTCCTGCTTCACCGAGCAGAATGGAAGCTGAGATCTGACCAGCTGCACCTCTGACAACCCACTTGCAGGGACAGAATTGCACCAGTGATAGGTAAAATTGAAGACAATTATGTTTTATGGTACAGCTGAAAACTTCATATGGTTCACAACATCCCATCCCCACTATGGGGTGATATACAGAAGGGAATCAAGGTGGATTTTCACAACATGGGAGCACTTTGTGTAGATGGAGAGCTACCTGTTCAACCTCAGACCATAACAAAATATAATGAAATATAAATCTAAAAGACATAGATTTATAGAGAGAGCAAGAGAAATTTGAATCTATCACTAAAAGAGTTGCTTGTTTTTGTAGGGTAAATCAGTTGAACTTATTCTGTTTTCAAAATTACACTGTATGATAAACCAAATTTGCTGGAGAATCAAGGTTAGGAGCATTAATCCTTGAAACATTCAAATTTGTGAAATATTGGTGAAAATAATGTTCAGGACAGACTTTGCAGCCACCAGAGGGTGATGTGACCAAGAAGATTTGGTCAATATTTAGTGCCCTTCTCAGTAATAAGTGTATTTGTGTTGTTGAAGGCACATAACATTAGTTGCCATTTGATTGGGTTTGCACCTTTTTTTCTGACCTTTTTTTTTTTTTTTTTTTTGCTTGTGCTTCACATTTCTCAAGGCACAAAATTCCGTGTGTCTGCACATGTGGGAAAAAAAGAGATGGATATTCTTGTATATTTGCAGGATGAAGCTAGCAAATGCCTATCTAGAAATCTGTTACGGACACAGGTGAAAGGCTGGATTTCCCAAGACAGAGGCTGAGCAGGGAGTGATCCTTGCTCTGCAGTTCAAGCTCTTTTGTGTAACTGATTAGGCCCATCACTTTAAATACTATTAGTGGGCTGTCAAAACTTGAGAACAAGTGATGATGGCATCACTTGAATTTTTCAGGATGTCATGGTGACAAACAGGAATGGATACAGAAAAAAATACTTCCGAAATTAACCCTTTTGGTGATCTTTCCCTGACCTGTGTGTGTCTTGTCTTTGTGTCTGTGTTAACAAAAAATCTAAAGTACCTTGGAAACTCCTCTTCATCCTCACTGATACTCCTTACTGTCAGTAGAAAAGCTTGTTTTTCTTCCTTCCCTGATCAACATGCGGACTTGGAACTAACTTGTTTTACAGATGATTTATTTTTTGATTACCTGCCGTACAGATCTTGAAATCAGCGATAAATAACGTGTGCACTGATTTGTCCCATTGTCTGTTCTAGCTCAGGAGATCTGGATGTGCGCTTGGGTTTTAGCCTGTGCAAGGAAGAGCAGGATTTCCTGCGGAAAAGGAAGAAATATGTTGCTGCTGCTCTGAAAAAGATTCTTAATTTGGAAGAGGATCTGAAAGAGCATGAGGTAAGACAATACAGTCCCGGGTAACAACTCCTTTCTGGAAATCAGGGCCTGACTCACAAATTCAAACCACAAATAAAAGCCCAGCTTGATTAATCCTAATACTGTGGGTCAAGCCTGGCCACCCAGGGCAAGGGATGAGCAAGAGCAGCAGTGGCCTGTTAATGCAGCAGAGCAGGGGAGGCAGGATAATGTCTTCACAGACCCAAAAACTTCTTGACAGCTCCTCAATTCAGCCCATCTCTGTTTATTCTTGGTATTGTTCATGGGTCTCAGGAGGAGAATTTATTATGGGCAGACATAGGACAGCTGGGGGATATTGCCTGGGAAAGAGTGTGCCTTATCTCAGTGACAGACACAAAGTTGTGTGCATGGCACATGTAAAGGGTTTTGAGAGGAAGAAGCAAATATTTTCACACAGACATCTGAATAAAAATTCTTGGGGTGGTTTCTGCAGCAAAAAAAGCTGTATTTTTGGGGAAACCAACAGAATAAAACCGTCAACCTGAAAAGAAGAGTGAAGGTTACAGCATGACTGAGTTGTAGATGAAATAGCTTATTGCAAGTTTAGCTGTATCACTGTAGCTTCTGCTCCTGTCTCTGTAGTTGAGTCATAAATTTTGTAACTGCTTATGCCTAGCTGGGTTGCTGACAATCAGAAAAGTAAACATACAAACACCAAGAATACTCTTTAGCATCTTAGGAAAAATCCCCTCTACCTTGTTAGCTGACTTACATTTGAACTGAAAAAAAAATTCATTAGAGTTTTAATTCATAATGAAACAGAAAACATAATTTATATTTATATATTTATTTTATGATTTATTTTATAATTTATTCTAATTTTAGTTAAGATTATGAGATTTTTCCTCATTCCCTGGGTTTAAGCTCTGAAAGAGTTTAGAGTACCAAGAACATCTATTTTGGTGGGTTTTCTGTGTTTTTGGGTTTTTTTAGGATGGAGGAATTATTTTCTTCATGCTCTATTCATTGACTTTAGAATAACAGATTCCTTTATGAAATTAGAAACTAATACTTGAAAGATAAAAATAGACATTCTCCATAGGGCATGTGAACATCCACACAGCTCTAGCTGTTAACGGAAGCAAACGGTGTACTAGAACA
Source organism: Platyrinchus mystaceus (assembly GCA_035041135.1). Taxonomy (NCBI): domain Eukaryota; kingdom Metazoa; phylum Chordata; class Aves; order Passeriformes; family Tyrannidae; genus Platyrinchus; species Platyrinchus mystaceus. The sequence continues at coordinate 26,407,589 of JAWWLV010000179.1, read as the reverse complement.
GGAAAAGATTAAGAGAAGAATAGTCTGTCTCTTCAATTACACTTGGACTGTGGATGGGGGGAAACCCTATCAATGACTATGCTTCAGGACCTAAAATAATTCGTAATTAGTGGCCTGCAGCCAGGAAGGCTTCAACTATTGTGTGGTTTGGCTGATTACAGGGTGCTGTGCATTCTTCTGCAACACTGGTCATTGTTAGAGGCAGAATCATGGATCCTTAATCTGCTTGTGTGGTAAATCCTGTATTTTCTATAATGGCTTCTAATAATACACTTTGAGAAAAATTCCAGGGTGATGAGGTTGATTTCCATTTCTATATTAAGTAAACACCCTCCTGTCTGCCTCATCTGAGTGGATAAGACAGGTGATGGCAAACAGAAGCCTTTTGCAACAATCACATCCTCTTCATATGAAGCAACATCACTGCTTGGATCAATGCCTGCAACCTGTTATCTGATTTCTGCAGTAAGGACTGTTTGTCTCTAATAGGTGCATGGCTTTCTCTCCCTCTGCCTTGCTGTGTTGAACAGGTGCCAGTGGTGGCCATTACGACAACAGGGGGAGGCACGAGATCACTCACCGCCATGTATGGCAGCCTGCTGGGTCTGCAGAAGCTCAACCTGTTAGACTGCATTTCCTACATTGGTGGTTTATCGGGTACCACATGGTGAGAATGACCCAAAGAAGGTTTATGTTTTCTCTGTTCAATGCTGTGGACTCTTTGTACAACACCATTGGCTTATATGGCACTTAGCAGAGCAAAAGCACTTCCATTCTTCCCACATTCTCCTCTCTGTCCACCTGGAACAAAGAAACGAAACATACTGATTAAGAGATCAATCATCACATTCATGACCTGCTTTTGTCACCACACTGACAGTCTATGCCTGATATTTTCATGTTAATGCTCTATTCCCTTTTCATATTTTATCAATTATTTTAGACTAAATGCAACAATTTTGTCTTTAGACTGGAAATTGAAGAAATATGAGAAGAATAATTTATGCCTGCCACTTGCTGGTTATTCTCATTTCTATTTTGGATTTACAGTGCATCTCCCTCTCGTAAAAGATGTATGGGGCTAGCGGAATTAATATGTCGCAGAAAGCCCACCAAATGGCACCAAGTTACTGACCCAGGAGAAACTGCAACTTTGGTTGCTCATTGTAAAGTGCTCTCTTCTCCTAGTGGGCATACAGCAGATGGCAAACTTAAACTAACTAAGGTATTTAATCAAGTAGGTTCTAGGTACCTTCCCTCTTCTGCACCTGTTTGGAAGTGGAGATTTTTTTTTTCACTGAATTGAGTGTTAGTCCTTTATATAAGTTCCAACTCAATGGTAAGTTTTTCTAAGTACTTGCCAAAATTCTTTTAACTTCCCTGTATCTATGTAGTCTGAATGTACCTGTCTATGTTATGAGTTCAGGGAGGCAAGTAAGAATGCCTAAGTACAGCCTAGTTTTCTCACTGGCACAAGCCATTAGCAGATACATGGGACTGAATGTAGGACTAGAGCAAACTAGCAGTGACTGCTCCTCCGAATATTCCCCAACTTCCAAGAAATGAATTTGAGGAGGACCTGTGGAGCCTTTGTATTTAATATCCTTGGGTCCTGGGTGTTTTTATCCCTTGAATTTGAAGATCATTTTTGGACCCACAGAAACTTTTATCATCACCAAACCAGGAAAGATTGGAGGTTTTGCTTGCTCTTGAAATGGGAGTATTTTAAATATGTTTAATTTTTAGTTGTGAATCCCACAAGAATTAAGAAACAGTCAGATAGGTTGCATGAACGTTTTCTGAAGGCAAATCCCATGGCATTACTCCTCTGATTATTTTCTTCTAATGTTTCTTCAGGACCATGGCAAACTTATATGAGGATGCTAATTGGTCACAAAAATATCTCGAGGATGCAATCAAGGAAGCTCGCAAGCAAGTAACCAAATCCAAGATCTGTTGTTTTTCTTTGGACTGTCTGAAGTACTATTATAATGACCTCATGGAGAGGTCTAAAGAAGGACATAACACCTCTTTCATAGACCTTTGGGGGCTTGTCATTGAATCCATGCTACATGATAAGGTATTACTCCTTTTTTTTCCACAAACTTGCTGAACTTCTATAGTTACTAGAAGAAGAAAATAAATCCTGGGATGCCATTCAGTACTACTAATGCAAATAATTAGTTTGGTAGTTGATTAAGTATTATATATTCATATCTATTATTAAAGCACTACTGTTGATATGAAGAGAGGTTGACCTTGAACTGAAGGAGCCAGGGCATAGCAGTGTTCTTTCTCCTTGAGGAAAGAAGATTCCTGAGAAAAAAAATATTTTTAATAATAAAAAAATTGCTTTGGACATTGAATATTCTCACTAGAAGAGGCACTTAAAAATTTGAAATAATTCACTTCTCTAGCATAAATGAAGATATGCATTTATGAAGTGACCTAGTATGTGACATATGGAGATGTTTCAATCAGTGGGACAGACCATTTTCTAAACATGATATCAAGTTTTAAGAAAGAGTGATAGAAATCTTATTACCTTAAAAATAGTGTATCTTAAATAGTTTCCTTCTGGTTTATGTTTATACAAGGAAGTTTTAAATTGTCATATGCAATTTAATATATTCTTGCATACACATATACTTGCAAAATACCTTAAAATATGATAAATTCTTCGCTAAGACCCAACCAAGGAAAGAACATTTCCTTCCACTTGCCTGCATAAATTTTCCTGGGAATGTCTTTTTGGGTGCTTTCCTTGCTGAATCTACAATCAACCTTTCTGCATGTATCAAAATCTAAGATCCCATATAGAGTGTAGCTGCTTCTTATGGGATACTTGCCAAGTTTGGAATATTCCATGGCGGGTATTTCTGAACAATCCAGTGAGCTGGGAATAGGAATGGGGAACCTGGATAGAGTTGATAATTCACATTATATTATTTCAAGTGCAAGTTGTTTTTCACCTCATTCCGTTAATCTTTTTTAATCAAAACCAGAAAGATGAGCACAGACTCTCGGACCAACGGCAGGCAGTGGATAATGGTCAGAACCCACTGCCCATCTATGTGGCCATCAACCTCAAGTCCAACTATAGTGCCCAAGCATTCAGAGGTAATGGTTATGATTTAGATTTCTTAAAAATTTTATAATTTAGGTAATTCAAAAGAAAATAATATGCACATAATCCACTTTAATAATACAATAGTTCTTTCATTCTAACTGCAAAAAACCCCTCAAACCTCCCAAAACTATTAAAATTTCAAATAATAGTAACTAAAACTAAAACCAACCAACCAACCAAATGTTTAGTGTTTAGCATTTGAGTTTTTCATATTGGTAGAATTGGAAACATAGTTATACCACAAAAGATGTCCAAGTCACCATTTATCCTGTCCCAAAAACCTTGTAATGAAACAAATTCTTATGATGGTTCCACATGATCTTATTTTGCACAGCGAATGAGAACACTTTGAATTTTTGGGTCCAGTGTCAGGAAAATCTCTGTTGCTATTAATTTTCATAGTATTTGCTTAATATGAGCATCTGAATACATGATACCAAGTGAATACTAAGCTCTCTGTCACTAGAGTCCTAAAGAGAACAAGTTATACATGAGCAATGCATACTTCTGGGTAAGATTAACTGCATTAAGGGACCAGGGCTTTTCTGCTCGAGATTGCTGTATCACAGTCAGGGACTGCCCTCCCATGATGTGGAAGGACCTTATGGCATCAGAACTGCAAGCAATACAGATATAGCTATAGCTGGTGAACAGCATATTATAAACAAGCCAGTGTCTTTCTCATTATTTGCTTTCTAGTATTCCTCTGTTAAGCAATAGCTAACATATTATTGCCTTTTCATGGTCTGGCTGCTGTTGCCGTAGAGTGGCTGGAGTTCACTCCCTATGAAGTTGGTTTCCTGAAATATGGAGCATCTATTCGCGCAGAACATTTTGGAAGTGAATTCTTTATGGGAAGGATGGTGAAGAGGCTCTCAGAGACTCGGATCTGCTATATGCAAGGTGACTATTGCCTAGGGGGAAAGGTGGTCTACATGAGAGGCACCTGGCATGAGTGAGTGCATGGTCTGTGGTGGACACCACTGGAAAGACATCAGCAAACAGGTTGAGCCGGTGTGAGTTTACATTAGCAGGGACATACTTAGGAAATATGCCCATGAAGGTATCCATACAAACAGAAAGGAAGTATCCAAGAGGAAGAACTGAAGGTATGTATCAATTAAAATTCTTCCAAGGCTACTCCATCAATCAGCTTCTATTCACTCTTTCATATTACAGGCATGTGGAGTAGTATATTTTCCATAGATGTGATGTATGTCTGGAATTTGGCTGCTGATTCAGAGGACTTCTGGTGCAGATGGACCAGAGACAGAGTAAAAGATATTGGTGAGATTTTTAATTTTTTTTCCACCACCAGTATATATTGCTTCTATTCTGTGAAGATGCCTAATGCATAAAGAAATGCTGTCAAAGTCAGAGAGAAAAAGATGTAGAAAACAAAGCAGAGATATCAACTAAGATTTTTTTCTGCCTGATTTAGAACTAAATTGTGCTTCTTTGACAAAGATGTTCCTTTTTCTGAAGGTCACAGAGTCTCAAAAGCAGTCTCCAGCAGACATGTAGAAGTCATGTTGTATTAAGAACATATCTTAAGATTGTTAAATTAGGATATGTTCCTCCTTGGCCTCTAATAATGTGTGTAGAGAAAATAGCTCTTGCAGAGGGCTGTTTTCTTAACTGAACTGCCCATGGAGAAAACTCGTGCTTGCTGTTAATTGCACAGAGAACCTGGAGTGGCTGGTCGTCTAACATAGCTGATATTGCAGCTGGGTGATATTCACATTCAGAAGGTGTCCTGTTCAAAGGCCAGTGTTTTTTTTCTATATGTTTTGGGACTCATCCCTCCCCTCCATCACACATTACAGTAGAGGTGGGCATTATTTGAGGAAGTTTAGAGTGGGAGCTGATGCTTACTGCCTGGCAGCCCACTGCCTGCAGGTATCTGTCATTTAATTCACTGTCTAACACTGAGTTTTATTTGGTAGCATAGACCTTAAGGGCTTATAACTATGTTTGATTTACCTTTGGGGTGAGAGAAGATGATAACTGTTGGTATTAGTCACTCAATTTTTAAAAATATTGATCATTTCAGAAAAGCATCCTAAACTTAGAACTTCTTCTTTCCATCTTGCAGCAGAAGAACCCTTTCTGTCGATGAATCCCTATGAAGTGGACACATGTCTATTCACTCCCTCGAGCGTCCTCTCCTCTGCTCTGCGAGATGTCTTAACAGGACGCCCAACCATTGCACAGTACCCCAATTTTATCAGAGGCTTCCAGTTGCATAATAAGTACCTGGAGAGTGAAGGATTTTCTACCTGGAAAGGCACAGTAACTCAGCATGTTTTTAGTAATATTCTAAGGAGGTTTAGGTTTTCCAACAAAGAGGAAGAGATGAGACTGACTTCTGACATTCTGCTTCTCCCTTCTACAATTGAAAAACCAGATTTGAATAGCATTTCAGTTTTGGGATGTCTGTTGAAGGGGGAAATTGTGTCTGATTGTCTGGGTATTGCATTCCAGGGGACAAGGTGAGTTTAGCCTAAGGAGAGAGGAAGAATCTCCCCTTTAGGGCAAAAGCAGCTTGTGGTGCCCAGGAAGTAAGGAAGGAAAGAACAGTAGTGTGTCACTCCTCTAATTCAGTGCTGCTAGAGCCAAAGGAAGGCAGAGACAAGGTGGGACAAAATTCTCCATTCTTTCCTTGTTAACTTTCTTCAGAGGAGCAGACAATCTTGTGTTTTATTTGTTGTAATGAAAAATATTTATGTTGCAGACACAGTGATAGACTCCTTACCAAATAAATTGATGGAAACAGCAGACACTGAACTCGCCCTGGTTGATACTGGCTTTTTCATTAATACCAGCTACCCACCGCTTTTGAGATCAAAGAGGGAGGTGGACGTCATCCTGCATTTGAATTACAGTGGAGGGTCCCAGACACTGGTAAGAAAAGCCATGGTAGCTGAGATATTCATGCTGTTTTTGTTTCTAGAGCTCATCAGATAAAATTCCTAACTTTTTAGTACTGGCATGGGAATTAGATCATTAATATCTGATTTATTATTCAGATCATTAGGTGATTTATTTCTCAGTAACTAAGAAAAATATTAGAAGACAGTGATGGATTATAGGCATTTTAAAACCATCAAGGTCTTCACTGCAGTGGGTCCAAGAGTTTTGAAGAGCTGATGGAGGAGTGTTCTGGTACTGATTTTGGCCACCCTTGTAGCGAAAGAGTTACAGAGGCAAAGAGTCTGACAATATTTTAACAAATTAAATTAATGTGTCTTGGCCTCTTTTTCTTGTATCAGTCTTAGGGAAATGTATTGGCTGATGTCAGACTTGATTTAATAATTAAAAATAATATAGTTAGTGTTACATATATAATGAGAATAATATAAAAGTAAATGTAGGTTTATAGTAAATATAGCTGTTAATTTTTTTTTATGAGGTCATAAGGTATGTTGATAAGGGTATTTGTTAATAGGGAGTCATTATCAAGCAATCACCAATTATGTAGAGGACAGAAAGACTGGGAAAGTGGTAAATAATGAAGATGTCAAGACGATACAGAATAATCTGGACTGATGTGTTTCTTCTCAATTCTTGCAGTTTCTTTGCCTTCCCCTTCTGAACCTGTTTGATTGGAATTGTAAAATTAGTCCTGTGGCTTTTAGCTTCATTTTCAAGTTCAAAGAAAGGGACTGTTTTCTTATTTTGCCTAGAGCAATGTGGAAAATAAGATAAGCTGCAATGTCTGGTGTGGCTACGGCTATTTCCATCTTCCCAGAGGAAGATTCAAGCCTTAAAATATTCCCGTTAGCTACTAGCTACTAGGATTTAAAATATCCAGGTCCCTGGATCAGTTTTGATGTTTTGTATGAATTTTATTTATTTTATTAATTCATTCAGCCTCTGGATCAGATTGCAAAATACTTCTTGGAGCAAGGAATTCCATTTCCTAAAATTGAGATAAGTGAGGAAGACAGAGAAAACTTGAAGGAGTGCTACGTGTTTGAAGATGCTGACAGTCCACAAGCTCCAACAGTGCTTTTTTTCCCTCTAGTAAATGACACCTTCAAGAAATATAAAGCTCCTGGTGAGTCATCTGTGGTAGCAATTTTAATAAAAATTCTTTTTCCTAGTGAGTCCTCTCCATTTCATGTCGAATGTCTCACTGTCATCTTTTACTGTTCCAATGTCAGCATTATCAGTCTCATCAGTGAAAAAAACCAAACCCAAAACTGGTCTGTGTCAGTATGTCTGAACTATCTGAGCTCCAGAAGCTTTTCTTAATACATTTCAGATGAGTACAGGCAATTATTTCACAGGAACTACCAGAGAGAGTATGAAGGTAAAAACACCAAAATATGTATACTGGCGGGGTAGGTCCTCAACACAAGCTATTTTACTCTACAGACATGGGCTTGTTATGCACTGCTGCTTACAAACAAAGATGAGGCAAAATCTTCTGGTGGTTTTGGTGGTAAGCCCGTTCATCTGGGTTTTGTTCATGTATTTAAAAGTAATCCCCCAGACTGAGGGCTGAGTTGACAGAGATCTTTAATTTTAATGATGTCCTCTGTCTGAATGCAATAATATCTTCTGAACTTTCAGTGAGAGGGTTGTTATTTTATTCAGTACAGGAGTATCTTTTCTGCCTTTTGCTTGTGCTTTTCTGGTTTGGGTAACAAAGACTATGATGTCCGAGCAGTGGTCTACCATTGCTGCTGCTAATATTGCTCTGATTCTCAGCTGTCTGGGTGATATAAATACCGAATGATGTAAAATCATATTTGGATACAGGCTTGATCCAGATGCTAAAGAATACAGTGCTACTAGGTTACTTTTCTATCCCTCTGGCAAATTATATCTTTCCTACCATATCTCCCTTTTCCACCTGTAATTATGTAAATGACTGATAGGAGCCACGGACTACAATAAAACCTTATTGGTGCATCTCCTTGTGGTTTGTCCCTCAGGCATGGAAAGGAGTCCTGAAGAGATGTCTGAAGGCAAAGTTGATGTCTCCAGCATCCTCTCCCCATTTACAACAAGGGAGGTGTGTTTCAGTGAAGAGAATTTTGACAAACTGGTGAAACTGACTGATTACAATGTCTTGAATAACGAGAAGTTGATTATTCAGGCCTTGCGCTTGGCAGTGGCACGGAGGAAGCAGCGGAATTATTAGCCACCACACAGTGGCTTTAACTTTCCTTATGATGTTTCTTGGCTTGTCTATGGTTTGGTAAGATCAAGACATTTGATGCTAGCCAGTTATACTTGCATTAGAAATCATATCATCCTAAGGACATGCTGGACTCCACCCTATTTACAGGCAGATTGGAATTTACCAGTGGTTTAATCCAAAACAAACTTCAAAGCAGCAAATTTGTTTTTAGTTTTGTTACCTTGATACTTTAACAATTGTTATACGTAGTCCACATAAATTATTATAATGTTGTGTAAGATAACAATGAAATATGTGAAACATTAAAATGTGTATCAAAACAGTATTTACATGGTGAGTTTTTTGTTTGGCAGAACAGCAATCCCTCGAACTGTAATTTCTTCAGTAAATAACTAATCCATTGTACTGCTCCTGATTATCTTCATTTTTGAAGGTTGTCATATCTGATTTGATTGTCTGTCTAAGGTTTTTATTTGACTTTCTTCACTAATCCTTGAAAATAAATTTCTTAAGTTATTCTCACTATTGTAAAATCTATAAAGTTTTCACCACCAATAAAAAATACCCCTTAATTAGGTAATTTTTGTTTCAGGAGATAAACGACTGAGCTGATATTCAGAGGACCACTTATATTCAACCTAAGCAGTAGATATATTGCCCAATTTTCCTTCAGTTTTTTCTGGACTTTTTGCTAACTGTCCTATCTCACTCATCTTTACTTGCCTTGACTGTTCCTGAAGGATGACCTTGCAATTTCTCCCAGTGTTTCATGAGATGGGAAGTGGCTGACAGCTGTTTGCATAGAATAAGGCAACGCAAGAGAGCCTTTTGAGATCCCTTCCAGACATATTTTTTATACCTGTTCAACACTTATGGGCAAACTGTCTTTGCAGGGATTGTCCTGAAAGAGTGTTTTTTCATCATCAAAAATCCTAGAGTTTTCCTGGGGGAAGGTGGACTCTCACAGTTCTGTAACAGGCAGATCGTGAGCTCAGTCTTTCATAACAGCAGCCCTGCACTGCGGAGCTGTGATTCATGAAGAGGTTGTTCACAGCAGCTCAGAAGATTATCTTCCTTTTGGTAATAAAAGGCTCCCACTGTTGCAATGAACTTCAGAGTCACCAGGACAGAATTAGTGTTGAGATCAGAAGAGTCTTGACTATGCTCAAAAGTGAAAAATTTGTTTTTATGGAATGAAGTTCTAGATAACGGATGGGGGAAAAAGATTCCTTCCTATGAAAAAAACCCACATCTGATAGTATGTTTTAGAGAAAATTGGGTGGTGGAAGAGAATGAGTAGGAAATGTTCGTCACTTATGAGCATGTTCATTGTGTTCATGCTCCTGAAAAACTTGAAGGGGCATGGTGTAACCCTGTTTACACTATTGTATGTTTAAATCTAGATAATTATCCCTCCATGTGTGAGGCAGCTGTAATTGTGGTTCTGCTCCAATACACTAGATTATCAACTCATGTGATCCCTCTGGGTCCTTTTTAGAGTTATCTTTGAGTTTAGTGTCATGGTTTCCAAGACCTTTTTGCTGGAAATGAAACAGAGCAGAATGGAGGATGTTTCAGTCTGTTTCACAGGGGAAACTTACTGAACAACAGGATGGAAAAAAGCCAGGTAGGTGTAGGATGCAGCCTGAGCCTTATTAACATGACTTTTCATTGTGTCCTGTTGGCTGACATGAAACCTGTCTTTCCCTCTCTGAGTTCCTCCTGCTCTCCAGATCATTCTGCAGCTCTTCAGTTTACCAGTGTTTCAATATCTTCTTTCTGAACCAGAGTGCTAACAGTGACTTTTTTATATATATATATTTTTTTTAATTTCAAGATCATTCATAAAAACATGTAGGCTTATAACTGAGCTTTTGCTAAATTTCTAGGAATATTTTCCTTCCTTTGACTACTGCCTTTTGTAATCCATTAGTTATCCATCCTTAATATGTTCAAAGTTTATCTGGGTGACATTTGTTTGATCTAGTTCTTAAGTTAGAATGCCATAAAGTGCCAAATGTTTTAGGAAATTAAAATTCTTTCATGTCTGTGAAATTACCTTTATCAATCAGTTCTCAATTCATTGCAAAGTGAAATAAAAATATTTTGAAATAGATTCCTCTGTTAATTTTCATAAAAGCAAGGATTATTTAAAAAGACAAAAAAAATCCCCCAAACTCCCATTTTACTTCTGTGTACTCACTTCATGTACTCCCTCACTGAGGCAGGAACCACCTCACATGATGTGTAGTGT
>JAWWLV010000179.1:26383535-26396953 GCA_035041135.1 Platyrinchus mystaceus | reverse complement strand
GAAAAGACCACAATGGGACTGTTCTACAGCAAAAGCGAGGTAAGAAAAGGCAAGAGGAGGCTCTGCAATGAGCTTGAGCTGGCTGAGGGGACCTGCTGTAGGAGGTGGTGTTCTGCCTCTTGCATCTTCAGCTCTGAGAGTTCTTCTTCAGCACCAAAGCTGAGAGCAAAGCAGGGCTTCTGTCTGGATTTTGTGACTACTTTGTGTTTTGGCCTTCAGGAATGCATAGACTTTAATGATGCAGTAATTTAACTATTTTGAAAATCCCCAGTTAAAAAGAAATAAAAAAAAGATACCTTTTTGCTTCAACTCAATGAGGCTAGGCAAAACAACCCACTGAGGAAAAATAAGGAGTTATCATTAATGTCAATGAGTGCATAGGAAAAGTCAGGAAACTAATATTATGTGAGGTGTTAAACACAGTTCTCTTAAATTTGTGGCAGTTTTGTGGCATAAGGGAATGAATGGTAAGACGCACATTTTTATATATTAACCTGTATATTTGTTGCAGTGATACTCCATGCTCTGTAGGTAGTGTGCATGAACTGTCTCTTGCATGTATTTGTTGCTTCACTACTTAGTTTTTCTCTTTCCTTTTTGCTCCTCTTGGTTTTTGGTGTAGTTTTGTTGGAGTTTTTTGGGGGTTTGTTTGTTTGTTGTTTGGATTTTGTGTGTGTGTGTGGGGTTTGTTGCCTTTTTTTTTTTTTTGTCATTTAGATCATTAAACGTGTGGTTTTTCCCTCCTGTTATTCCTTTAAAAAGGACACTTATCCAGGGAAAAAAGTACCTCACCTTCAGCCCCTATATACTCATTAAGTACCCTGTTTGTCTGATCCTTGCTTAGGATGAGAGAGGATGACAAAAACAAACCAGTTTCCTTGCAGGTTTGTTAAATGTCTTTTGATAACCACTTAGGTTTAGGTGGTTTCCCAAATTTAGAATCATATAATGGCTTGGGTTGGAAGGAACCTTAAAAATTGTCTAGGTCCACCCCCTTTGTCATGGGCAGGGATGCCACCCACAAGACCAGGTTGCTCAGGGCCCCTTCCAGTCTGGCCTTGAACCCTTCCAGGGATGGGGCATCCACAACTTCTCTGGGCAACCTATCCCAGTGTCTCACCACACTCTGAGTAAAGGATTTCTTCCTAATATCTAATCCAAACCTCTTCTATTTTAGTTTAAGTCTGTTCGCCCTCATCCTACCACTATCTGTGTAAAAATGCTCTCTCCTTCTTTTTTTATAACCTCCTTTAAGTACAGGAAGGCTGCAAATATTTCCTTTGGTACTTTCCTGAGAGTTTTGCTTGGAGGAAGATTGGGTGAGCTGACTTATTCAGAGAGAAATACTACAGAGTTGGGGCTTTCATTCACCCTTCTGAGAAGTTTGGGATGGGTCTCTAAAAGGCACTTTTCAGGTCCTCATTGTTTAAAAACCAGCACTGCTCTACATCAAGAATGGAATTATGTAGCTATAAATCAACTCATGAATAGCATTGTTACACCATGATATCGTTACTAATTCCTGCCCTGCTAGATTGTTTGCTGTTCGTTGTGTAATATAGTGGATATATATGACATCCTGTGAATTTTCACAGACCAAGATGTGTGTCAGCTGTATTATTAACACAGCAAGGTTCTCTATCATACATTTCTCTGAGATTGGCTGTAGGAGTCAGACACCTCAAACTGAGCGTTACCACAAGTTTCCTCAGATTGGAAAGTGGAGAATATCAGAGGTTTGGTCTGTGATTGTACATTTTGTGTCTGTGGCCACACCTGGTTACAAACCTTCTGGGAAGAAGAAGACAATACTCAAGGAGGGACCTCAGTTTAGAAATGTTTTTGTTGATTGGAACTGAAACACTTAATGTTATCCTCTGCTATGCCTCTGTTCTTCCTTTCTGACTGCTCATCCTGTGCACTTTGTATGCTTTTCAACAGGCAGAACCCTCGCCATGCAACTTGCTTACTGTAAAAATCATACAGATGAAAAATGCCCGGAAAGCAGACTTGTGTGAGTATCTTTGTGGAGCATCCTTGTGCTTGTAAAGCTACTCTGAATATAACCAAGTGTCACAAACACTACTATAAAAGGAGAGAGACATCAGGGTATGCTGAAGATGAGCTAGCACAGTTAAAAGATATTATTTATTCTTACATACTTGCCAATACAGCACTGAAGTCTAGCCACCAGTTGTAATGCAGAATATGTTTATACAGAATGGATAAAATGGATTCACATCTGAATCTGCAAATAAATCTTCTTTTGTTCATAGGAAAGACTGCAATAAGAACTTCCTTTCTGTGTAACCCTGGGTCTATCACAGGATATTTTATGTGGGCTCAGGACTCCACACTTGACATCTTATGGGCTGTCAAATTTGATTCAGCCATACGCACAGCCAGGTTTCAAAACTTAATTGAGGTCTCACAGTTAGCTTTTTCTATTCTTAATTATTTTTGCAAAATGCCCAGGAATTATAGTTACATAAATGTTTATTAATGGCCCATAAATATCTGAACTGCAAAGCACTAGAAAAAAAGGTGTGAATGCCAATCACTTCCAGTCTGAGTAAATGACTGATTTTGTCTTGCATCTGTTCATTTATGCAAATAAAAAGGTCTGAATCCAGAAAGTTTCTATAGGAGCAGGACCAAGGTAAAATTGTTCAGTTAAAAAGATGCAAGACAAGATATTTTTTGTGCCTTTCTAATGTGATTTGCTTCAAGTTCTGTGAAAGTTTCTCTGGAGACCAAATGTATGTGAAGAAGAGTTTCTCACTCCAGTATTTATTGAAGAGCAGTAAGATACTTTGTTGATGCTGAATGTATGGGGAAGAAGAATCCATATGAACCTTCTCACTGGACTACTTCTACAGTATGGAAAGGAGATTTGAAGCTCAGTTAGAGTCTGGAGAGAAATCCCTTGCTACAGCTAAAACCTATTTGAATGTACAAATACGCACCCTAAACTGAAAGAAAGAGGTGTGGAAAACTACAGCCCTTAGGTATCTCCCCACATAATCATGTTCTATTAAACCATCTGCAAGATAATGAGCTTACCAAACTTCCTCTCCACCTTTTTCTCATCTAGATCAGTGCTTCTTGAAACTATTTTTATTCTGAATGGAGTTTACTATGTTTTGATGCTGTCCTTTACACTACTAGAAAGTTTCTAGGACATGGGACAGGTACTGAAATGCTCAGGCATTTCTGTTTGCCAGTCCAAGTCATGTCCCACCAGCCCACAAAGCTTTTTAAAGTAGCAGTTAGAATGAGAGATGTGATTTTGTAGTGCAACACAGGGTCTGGAAGCAGCAGTAAAGCCACAGCATGGGCTTTCCAGGCTGAGGCTGAGGCCTGACAATATGAAGCATACACTGGATGTTGCCCACAAAACAAAACAACAGACATTCACCACCAACATTATCAAGCTATCCTGTTATAAATGGAAGCATCAATCAAAATATTGAGGGGAAAAAAGAATTTGAACCAAGAAAACGGAAAAAATACTTGCAAAAGGTGATGCTTTGGTTGTTGTGGACATTCATCACACAGGAAAATAAAACCATACCAGTCAGGGCACACTGCCTTGCTTAGGTTTAAATGTTGAATCTAGTTTTGACTGACAGCTGCTTAATTCCAGTAACATTTGATTTTACTAAGTATAAAATTTGTCAGCAGTATTTACCAGAAAGATTTCCTTTTAAGCCATTTGACGACATGTTTTTCTGTGCAGCCAGGCTGGTAGAAGACAAATATTTCATTGACAGTCTCCTTATCATATGAAATAAACCTATATTTCAAAAGTTTTAATGGACTAATTTAATCTCTGCTTAATTTTGCTGACAATGTAAAAACTAGTGCAAGTTACATATTCATAACTTTATAGGATTTTCACTGAGAAGCAGAAAAATAGGAGTCTTGAGATAAAAAGATATGTACAAAATGTTCCTGGTTTGTTTGTAAAATTGGGGGAATATTGTTGAGTTGATTAATTCATCTTTACAGTTCTCTACAGATGAGCTTGACACAGCCTTACGGAACTCAGAAGCATGTGGCTCTCCATCACAAGCAAAGTGGACTTCTTTACAGTACCATTTTCCTAACATTGATATTTTTCTCATTCTTTCTTTTCCCAGCTCTTCTTTTTGTTACTTTCCTTTTCCTGAAAAATTTTGTAGATTGAACAAGTTGTTTTACAGATGGAATAAGTGTCACCTTTTTTTCAGTCACCTTATTGATTTTTGATGTTTTAAACTGGCTTCTTCTATCTCTTGCAGTTGTGCCCAACCTTGCACTAGATTTCTGTAGAGTTTTTGGATCACTTTATTTAATACTCGTATAGCGTTTAAATAGTCTCCCAACCTGGTGTTGCAGTTTGACTTCATTATTTGTCTATCTTCTCCATTTTCTGAATAGTGGAGATGGGAAAATTAATCCATAACAAGGGAATCTCAAAACCTCACATCTCCTATGGAATAGATAATAGAAGACTTTTAGTGGAAGTTCAGTGCATAAGAGAATATTTTTATCCAAGACAACTTAAATTGTTTCATTCCACTTTTTAAACCCTGACTCTTTTTAATACACCTTTGCATTATTCTGTCTCTTTTTCCCACTCATCCCTCAGCATGTAATTTATAATAATAATTTCCACTTGTGTATTGATGCATAGCTGATATCATCGATAACACCTGTTAATTTAGTGCCTTGTTTGTGTTCTCCACATTCCTGTCTCCCACTGGGCACACCCACATCCCCATCAGGCTCATTTGGCCTCTTGATATCCCTGGACCTATGAACACTTGCCAGTTCCCAGATTTGGGTGTGTGTCCCATATGCATCCTAACTCCCTAATGGGGTGAGACTTGGATGTGCACTAATCCAACCCACCCTTAAAAACACAGCTTCCTCTGCAGAGAATTTCAGATTTCAAGCTCAGCTTCTCACAGGCCTTGGATAACCACCACAGCTCCAGAACAAATAGGACGTGGCTTTTTGTTTGGGAACTCCCCATGGTAGGAGATGACAAATGCCAGAAGTTTATGCAGGTTTCAGGTGGAAACTGGACAAGTTCATAGAAGGAAAAATCCAGTGAAGGTTGGCTCATGAAGTCTCTAAATCTTAAATGGTGAGGGCTGAGTGAGCATTATATGATGTTTGCCCTCTTATACTCTTCCTTAGACACCCATCACTAAATGTGGGATACATTAACTTCTGGCAATGGTGGCCATCCTTAACAGGACCAAAGGGCCTTCCCTAAAAAAAAAAAGAAGTCAAAGGGACTAAAGAACAAGATACTGCAGACAAACTAAATCATTAAGTGAAATTAACAAATGTAAAAGAAAAGGAAACACAGTATTAAGGGCATAAACAAGGTAAAAGCAGGCAACTGGATGGAGATACAGAGCTAAGCAATTTTAAGATATCATTCTCTGCTTCCTGAAAACATCCAAGATCCCTCAGTGGGCACTGCCTGTGGGCCTTAGACTAAAGGAACCTTGACTGGTGTAGTTAAAAATATTCTTCAGCATTTTCTTAGTAAGAAAATTATATTTTTGAAGCTTTTATGGATTTTTTATTATGCTTTTTAATTTTGGAAACTTCAAATTTTAGATTTTCTAATATAAGACATTAATTTGATACTATATTTTATAAAATTATTAAGTATATTTTACATTTTTATAAAAACATTTTATTTACAGGATTGTAGTAGCAGTTCTGCCACAGATCAGTTTATGTAAAGGCCGTTGAGATCCTGAAAAGAAATATAATCAGTGAAATACATTATTGTTTGAGGGACTATGGTCCGATGTGATCCTTATTGCAGGAACCTGCAGACTTCCTCTGGTGTTCTGTTCTTGTGCTGTTCTTATTGTTTCATTGTTATTTATTACTTACTTCACCATTTACGCACCAACAGCCTATTGTTCTAGGTGCTGCATGAAATACGTTTATAAAATCAGAGGATGTGGACTGATAAAGGCCAACAAGGGGGAAAACGGGATAGAAACAGTAAGGTTGCTTAGCAACATCTCAGCAAAGGGGTGTTTTAAGGAGGGATGTAATTGAGACTACTGATACTGCTTTAGGGATATTGGCAAGGTGCTCCACCCAGTGTGAAGGGCAGGGTGGGAGAAAGTGTGGAAGCTTTTTGTTGAAATTTAGCTATTAGAAGATTAATATTAAATGCTCCCTGGAGACAGGAACTGATCTCCCAGGACAGAATGAATTCTGATAGTCTGACTATAAAGGGCCTTGAGAAGGAAGATATTTATTTTCATGGAAGTAACTCACATTTTTATTTTAAAAAAAGAGTATAAAAAAGTTTTAATTATGTAAATTATCTAATATTCTCTGCTCTAGAAAACAGTAATGCTGGCCTGTCCACTTGCCTTCAGCCAGGTATCTACTCACCTACACAGCATGTGAGGAAGAAGAAAAATACTTCTCTCAGCTGGTGATGTATTTTGTGACTTGGATAGATCCAAATGCAGGGAGACCTGATCAAGATGATGGTCAGAGCAAACAGTGTTTGGGACCACATTTTTGGTTCAGATTCTTTCACCGCAATAAGAAAAAAACCTATACCATAACAGTAATGAAAAATCTACCCCCTAGAAATAGTGAGCAGCTAAAGGCAGTCCAAGAGAAGAAGGATGCTTGAGGCTTCTGCCCAGTTTACAGGTGGGCTGGATGTTGGATCTGTTATCAGTCAAAAAAGGAGGTGGAATTAATATTTTTTTGTTGTTGTTTGAATATGACCTCTCTATGAGACAGGTGAGATTTCAGTTTGAGCCAGAATTGCTGGTGCCCTACTCTTTGGAACACAGCATGGTGCTGGGGCTATGGCGGTTTTTAGCATGTGTCATGTTGCTGTAATGCTTTCTAATGGTAAAGCACAATTAAGATCCAGTCCTGCTATTATCCTGGAAGATAATTAGACACTTAGCATAACAACTGGACGAAGAGACCGTGCTTTCATAAATACCTGCTGCCACACCTGCTTTTGGCAGGATATTGCCCCACAGTGATACCACAGCTGCTGCCCCAAGCATCTCTGATGGCTGTTCATGTGTCATGGCTGAGGGGAGGGACACAACAGGTCACTGTTGTGATGCTCTGCTGTCTGTATACTGTGTGAGCATAGTTGCTGTGGTTAGGTGTGGTTAGGCTTACATGCCAGGGAGATGACGATTTTCTTGCACATGGCTGGCAATGGGAGCCTTATACGTGTATGTGGAAAGGCAATGGGATATTGTGGTGTGACCAACCAGCTTGGGCACAAGATATGCTGTGGTTTGCCATTTCTCACATCTGCTTGTACCTGGAGCTGGTCAGGCAGAGTATGGGTTGGAGGTATCAGAGATGTATAAAAAAGGTTCCTGGATGTTTTAAGTGCCTCCCTCATAACACCTGTGAAATCTGTCACAAACAAGTAATTAGGTTTCAGAGGTGTCCTCTGAAGTACAAAACACATCACCAAACCCATCTGGCAAGTGGGAAGAGGGAAGCATACCTGTTTAGTGGCTGGGTCAGAAGTGCCCCAGAGAAAGTCAGAGATCTAACTGAGAAGTCAGATCTCTGCTGTCTGACATGCAGTTATTTCTTACAGGTGTATGACACAGTGTAGTAGCAGACAATGATCACTTACAGAAAAAAATAATTGATGGACTTTCAAAATAGTACTTTGTTCTTTGCAACAGAGTAGTCAGAGCATGTGTTGCTATTTGGGAAGTGTCAAGGAAATGAACTTTGGTTTGCCTACAGCCTTATCCATTTTAGCCCTTCTGGTCCTTCTAGTGGGGACAAGAGCCAATAACAATCTGTTCTAATATCAGTCTGGATTTCCTAAGAGCCAAAAAAGATTTTCATATAGACATTTCCTGTATACACACAGAATTTTGAGAGCTACTAGAATTATTAGAAGCTCAGGTAATGTCTATTTGTTTTGATATTTTTGTAAAATTCATATATCTTGGAATGTACAACAACTACTTTCATCAGTCACAGTTACTCTTTTTATGTTCAGAGTTAATAATAATTAAAAAAAAGATGACTTAAGCCTCAGGGGAGACAGGGTGGGGGCCAGAAAAAGGCTGGCTTTGTTAACCCTTGAGTTGCAGATGGGGAGACAATAAAGGGCCAAGACAATTATTCTGTTTTTCACAAAATCAGGTCTACCAGTAAAACTAAGTGTGACAAGACTTAAGCCTGTGCTGCTGCTATTCAGGTTTGTTTGCTATGCAATGGCAGGAATGCTGAGTACATGGCATTACAGCCCCTAAGGCCATCCATCTAAGAGAAGGTCACTCGAATAGAGGAAATACAATTCTAATAATGGAATTGGCATTAATGGGCAATACTCCCCATGCTATCTTTGACACTTGTGTAGTTTGTCATCCCTAACCAACAGATTGTGTTCTGTAGAGTGATCATCCCTGACTTCTGAGTGTGGGTCCACAGGATTGTTAACCTCATTATTCACATTTGTCTTTTATTTCCTAATAATGATGACAAAATATATTAGCAGGTAGATTATTCTGACCTTAGAATGAAAGTGTTTGTTGATGATATAAGCACTGGAGACTTCTTCTAATGACTGTTTCATACAGAAGCTTTGGCCCTGAACATCCATCACCTATTATAGAGCTCAGGTGGGAAGCCAAAGCGTACAACTGGCCTCTTCAGCTGAGAAAGGAAAAAAAAAAGACTAAAGCTTTCCTCACTACATCTGGGAACACTGACATTGATAGGTGAACTCTGTGACCTGAACTCGCCTCCAGTGGAGGCAAAAGCAATGCAATTCATGCAAAAAAGCCACGTCAGCTCTCTCTGTACTGTGAAACACAGACAAGCTTTCACCTGCACATTTAGTGTTGCAAATACCTTTACTGTGCTAGAGTGATGATAGAGATGCAGGTGAAAATAATGACATTAAGCAATATATATTTTTTATATGGTTTTACTGGTCCCCCTGCCTCAGGACAGCTGCTTCTCAAAGCAAATGTTAGCCATCAAACTGTTCAACATTTCAATGCTTTTCTTATCTGTGCTCATTCTAAACCACTTACAGAAGATTAAATTAAATTCCTCTCATCTGCACAGCTGTTTGATTTATTTTCTTGAAATTTTTTTTCTTGAATTTTTTTTTTCTAGAAAAACTGCGCTGTTGAGGTCTGTGGTGTACTGTGTTCCCCCTTCTTTAAATTTCTAAAAGGGAAGAAAACAGACTGAGAACAGATACCTTGGTGGAAGACGTGTCTTCTGTGAAAGCAATGGGAACCTTCAATGCAATGAGCACCTGTCCCTGCTGCATTGGTAGCCAGAGGTCCTAGAAAAAAGAAAGGATGCTCCAGAAAGTAGACAAGACAGAACATAAAGATAGAGCTACTCTAGACATACTAAGGCATGTTCATGCCTGCCTGTGGAAGCCCAGTGTATAGGAGCTGGGCTCTGTCCATCTGGTAGCCCCTGTCACAGCTGCTAAGGTCCACGGTGCCCAGCCCTGTGATACTGCTGTGTGTACGGGCCCTTATGCATATGGATGGCTTTTCAGCAATGCAACTGTGTATTTTGAACATTTGTTATTCCTTCCAGGAATTTAGAAAAAGTAATTCTCAAGAAGAGCATGCTGCCAGGCTTTCTCAATAGTAAAGCAAGATGGTTGTCTAGCAGTGGCCCAATGGTACCCCAGTTAGCTTGCTAGCCTGCATTCTGTGTATTGCTTTATGTACTGAGCTTAAAAATTCACTCAGTGCACCACTGTGGGGATACTAGATTGTTATGGGGAACTAGATTGTTTAATTAGTCTATTGTTTTCCTGCTTTCCCTCTCTTTAACAGTAACTCAGTCTGATTGCTATGTGAGCCTGAGCCTGCCAACCGCTTCAGTGCAGCATTTCCGCACCAAAACGGTCCAGAACAGCAAGAACCCAACATGGAATGAAACATTCCACTTCACAATTCAGAGTCAGGTTAAGGTAAGAGTGCAGATACCTCCAGCTATTCTTACTAGATATCAAACACACCATATAGGCCTTTCACTCTGTGGGTCTTTCTGAGTTTCCTTGAGAAGTATTCACACTCTCTTACTGTATTCACACTCTCTTGCTGTACCTATTTAGGTTTTGATGGCTGGGTAAGACTGTATCTGCCTACACAGTATGTAGAGACTAACTGCAATATTTGTCTTTGTTCATTCTTGAACTTCTTTCTCAACTTTGTTCAGCTAAAATGAAATATCTGTAGCAGGTTATGTCTGTTAAACCTCTCATATTGAATTAATTAATTAATAATTAATTAATTAATTTTTATTCTAGAACATTCTGGAGCTAAAAGTTTGTGATGAGGACAATGTAACTCAGGATGACCATCTTCTCACTGTATTCTTTGATGTCTCCAAAATCCAGCTTGGGGAAAACATTCAGCTAAGTTTCCAGCTGAATCCACAGGTATGTATAAATTTCAAGGACAAAGAAAAGGGGATGGAGTCAGGTGAGAATATGGTTATCTCAACTTTCTTCTCATGTGTCCTATATAAGCCTTTCTCACTGTCCATACCTGAGTATGTCCATCTGTTTCATGGGTTCATACCTACAGTTGTTTCTGTAATTATGGCAAATTTTGGATGCTGCTTCTACAGAAAGATCTGGCCAATGTAATTGGACTTAATTGTCTGTTTACTGTCCTTGATGTCAAAATACCAAGAGTTTATCCCAGTAGGTTTTCAGTTGTAGCTGGTGGTTCTGTGTTATGTTTTGCTAATACAAAAGTAATGATCTGCAGTCATAAACCCAACCCCAAGGTGGCTTTTAGCTTATTTAGAAAATGAACGTAGCACTTGCAGAGCTGAACTATTTGAAAAATTATGTTTTTCATCAGATCTCAATTTCGTATCGTTGGGACAACTTCATACTAAAGTTTCAAGGGCAGTGTTTAGGCCTATAAGTACTTGAGTGAGTGTTGATTTGATGCCTGTTTTGGAAAGGCTGGCTCTGCATGCCATATTCTCCTTAGTGCTTACACTAGGAGGGCAAGAAGATCATGGGAATGGCATGAAAACCTCTAATGAGAAAGAAAATCTCAGGGACAAGCAATTACAAAAGACAAAGATGAGCACTCAAAGAGTCTATATGTACAAACTCCACCAAACCAAAGTGCACCCTCCAGAACACCCTGAGCTTCATACAACCAATTGTGCCATCATGTTAATGTGCCACCAGACCCATCTGCATGTGTGAGTGAGGGCTGGGAGAGGGTCAAAATGGTTTGTATGGGCTGGAGAAATCCACCTTGACTCATGCTAAGGATCACTGGGGAGTGTGAGAACCCATGGGAGGAGAAAGAAAAGGGGAAATGTAAATGGCCTGTGGAATAGTGCAGGTGGGAGGTGGGAACCCAAGACTGCAGAAAGGGGGAGCAGCTGCCAAGAGGCCCTGTAATATATATGTGTCCTGCAAAGGTCTAAACTAGGAGTTTGCTAAATTAATGGATACGACGTTAGAAGTATGCGATACTAGAAGTATGACAGATACAACATCAACAAAATTGTGGCATATGCAGTAACAAGAGGTAGACACTGGCTTATAGAGACCCCTGAAGAGCACAGATTCCTGTAGGGTATCTCTCTTCTCAGGAAGACCAACCTGTTGTGACTTCCTTCATTTTCTTTTGCAGGGAAAAGAGGAGCTGGAGGTTGAATTCACAATGGAGAGCAGGTGCGTGAGGTGAAATAGGCAACCAAATGTAAGGCGGAGACATGAGATTACTGATACAAAGAATAGTTTATGCATGCAGCCATCTCTGTCACCATCAGAGGGTAGATTTGGGTCTTCAGGAAATGCTTTTAATGGAGAAGGGATGCATGACCCTGCATGATATGCATGCTTCTACACCAGGCATCCAGACATACAGAAAAGCAAGCACAGGTGCTGATGGGGGCGTAGAGATGTCCCTGATGGCAACTGCTCACCAGGCTGCAAGAGGGGCATTCTTCATAGGAGAAAGTTTTAAGTTTAAACCCTTCTTGCTCCTTACCTTTATCATAAGATTATGGGAAAATGATACTTGGAATTTGTTTTAGGAAGAGATTAAAAAAAAATTTTTTTACTGTGTTTCTGTGCTGACTGTACAGTTAATGGAGAGAATGATGTAGATCAGTCCTAGTGCTGCTGTTGATTTTTAAGGTAAATGATAGTATTTTTTTCTTTTTTTTTATGGCATGTTGGATGAATTCACCGGCTTTTTAGCTCTGATCCCACAGGTTCGAACCAAACCATATGGGGTAATAGTGTAATTATGCCTGTAAATATTCCATCCTGGTGTAAATTTTCTTCAGGGTTTCAGGAAACAATCCTGTCTGGTACAGTGAGGAGCTCCTCTGTTCAGCAGTTGTCCATAAATTATTTAAAGTTCAGACTCAAGCCTATGAGAGGCGAAATGGATTGAATGTGCAGGTAGAATTTCTGATACTGTCCATGCTGCCTGTCCGAAAATGGACTTTTAAAGATAACAAAATAACCATTAAAGAAGAGTTAAAAAAAAAAAGAAAAATAAGAGTGTGTTGGTTTTGAATTGGTTCTTTTCCATTTTCTCTTTCAGTCCAGATCCTCCTGAAAACATTGTTACTAATGGAGTTCTAGTGGTAATTTTTATTTCATAATCCTTTTCCCTGCTGTATAAGAATGTTTATTGCAAAGCTAGCATTAAAGGTACCAGGCAGTTGCTCCATATGGTGGCATGAAGGCACTGGCCAAAAGGCAGGATAAAGCTGGTGTTGGCACTGGCTTTCCCACGAGGTCCCAGCTAGTGACTCATGCTGGGAGAGGCTGAAGCTGCAAAAACTGTGAGCTGCTGCCAGCACTTGCCTTTGCCTAAACTGAGCTGGGCTCAGGTGTGTGACATCCCTCCATCTGCCCATGGAGAGCTTGGCTGAGCATTGTTTGGAGAGCCTTCTCCGGTGGCCAGTCCTCCCCCAGGCCCTTGCAGTGCTGCTCCTCCAGGCAGGAGCAAGCATATCCTTCCTCTTTCCTCATCTCTACATGATTTGTTATTTCCCATGTGGAAGCCCGATCCCATCTCTCTAGACCTGGTAGAGGGATTACAGGATGGCGCCACCTCTACCCTGAGGTGCATGCCCTGAGACTTGAGGTCCAAGGGACTCGAGGAGGCAGAGCTCCACTGATAGCAAGTGCCTTTTTCTCTTGCCCTGGTTGTCTCTTACAGTCCCGTGAAGTTTCCTGTTTGGAGGTGCAGGTGAACGGTGGGAAGATGAGGAAGGACACTATGGGTGAGCCTTTCACTGACTTAATGAGCAAATCTGGTTGCCACTTTATGGTAAAATTATTTAAGGTGCAAGACAAAATCCCACTGATGCCAGTGGCCTGTGGAGGGGGTTTTAGTTGATCAAAAATA
>JAWWLV010000179.1:26350884-26375498 GCA_035041135.1 Platyrinchus mystaceus | reverse complement strand
CATTTTTGTGGACCATGTTTTCAGAAAAAAACCCTCCTAACTCTTATGTTTGGATTTGTATAAATAATTTACAATTTTCTGTTGAAATCAGGTGTCCACACCTGAATCAATTAGAACAAACTGTTTCTTAGAAGTAAAAATATTCCATTTGAAGGTAAAATGCTAAAATTTTTCAATTCTTTTCTAAATAAGCTTTGAATTTCATATTTAACCTACATGAAATTTAAAAGCAATAATACCCCTAAATATATAACTATTTTTCCTGTTTGTTGTTTACTTGGAAAACAGAATTACTTCGATGTGAACCAAAATCATATTATTTTATGAGGAAAATGTTCCTCTAGTCATATGTAGCCAATAAGGATTTAGAAAACACAAATAAGTTTATACTTTTGTCAAGAAATTAACTAGAACTCATAGCAGATCACAGGGAAAAATACTACAATGCCAAGAGCTGGGAGCACATGACTACAATTGGTACAGCAGACTTGTTCTCCTCTTTGTGTCTAGCCTCGCCTTATTTGTGGTTATAATTCAGTTGCATATCATTTATGCTGTGTATCTCTAGAGGAACAACCAGACTTGCCCGAGAAGCCATATGAAATGGCCACGTGCGTTTTCACTCCTACCAGTGGCCTCTCCACAACTCTTCGGGATATCCTGACGGATCGCCCTGCTGTCTCCAAGTACCACAACTTCCTAAGGGGCCTCCAGATGCACAATGAGTATATCCAGCATGAACATTTCACAAAATGGAAAGGTGTGGACAGCTCTCCTGCCTACATGTCTCAGCAGTCATCATGGCAGGTGCAGGGGCTGGGACCTAGCAAGGGATGTTTGTATGTCCTGAAGAGAATTGAATGGGTTTTATGGTTAGCTGTTAGTGTTTACTGAGAGGAGGGAGAACTAAGTAACTAACTCCTCACACCTTTCACTTCCAGTAATACAGCTGTTCAATTTTTGCGTCGTTTTGGTACTGAAGTCCTCACTGGGATGAAAAATGCTAGGTTGGGGCTCTGCACATAGGCAACATCTGCCTAGGTTTTGGTGCAGTTCACGGGTTTAGAAACACTAACAAAATGTGAGTGGAGAGGCTGAAGGAGCTTTAGGATTGTTGCATGCTACCCTAAAGTAAAGGGAAGATTCTGGATGGGAGGGAAGCTCAGCTTCCTTTTGCTTTCTAACTTGACACATATCTCTGCAGTTTGCTAATAGCTCTGAATCTTCTACTCTTTAGACACTTTGCTAGACACCTCTCCTAATGACCTGAGAGACAACTCAGAACACCTGGAGCTGGTGGATGCAGCTTTCTTCTTTGAAACCAGTTACCCACCCCTTATGAGACCAGAGCGGAAAGTGGATGTCATCATACACTTAAATTACACAGGCGGATCACAAACTTTGGTGAGAAGTTTCAAAACTGTTTTTGCTTAGTAACACCTTTTCCTTTGCTTTTCGCATCTTTTAGACAGATGTCTAGAAAATGTGGAATTTAGTGGAATTTAGTAACATGCCCTTTGCAAACCTTAAAAGAGGAATGGAAATTTATAGAGAGGAAAATATCTCATTTTTTTCTCAAACTACATTTCAAATAACCCCTAAATGCTTCACCCCTGAAATATAAAGCAGCACAGTGAAGTTATGAAGGTCAAGCTGTAACTTCTAATATAGTTATATGTAAAATTTAATAACACAAATATAGCTGGAAAAACTTAGTGGTTTGGATGCTGAATTTAATCTGTATTTTGCTTAAGCATGTAAAATTTTATTTGTCTTTTTATATTGATGTGTGATTTTCTAGCTGTCAAGGAACAACCTAGTAAGTGAAGAATGTATTCATCTTTATTTTTTTCTCTTTTAACAAATACAGTTTTTCTCCTTTAATAGTGGACTTAAAACAAGATATCAAGTGCATTTACTATGTTTACAGGAATCTGATTTGGTTAAAATGGTTACATAGATTTTGAAAGTGATATTTACCACATAAATAGACAGATTTAGACTTCAAAATACAGACTTGTAATTATAAACTGACCTTGAGGGACACCACCGAAAACACAAATTTCACTGGTTAAGGTTCTGTCATTTTTTCAAGTGAAAGAGACTTCAGTGGTGCACTTTAATGGTGCACTTTAATGGTGCACTGTGAAGCCACATAAAAAATACTTGTCTCTGTACTGCAGATGAAAAAAAAATATATTGCACTATATTTTTTTCTTGTACTCAGAATTCTTTTGGAAATATTTAATTCAAAATGAGGCGATACTCTTTTGCTAGATAATTTAACAAAGGTGGTCACCACAAATGAGTTTTCTGATGAATGTTTTTAGTGCTGTATTTTGAGGTCTAAAATATGTTAGCTTGAAATCTCATGTTATTTGTGAAATTCAGGGTTATAGAAATGGGTGGGTTGATCTCAAAAACCTGCTTAAGTCTATTGAGGTCAATGGACAAATTATACTGCTATATAAACAGGTAACGTGACTGTGAATCTTACTGTCATGGACTGCAAATTTAGTTAAGCCTATTTTCAAATAGCTCCTCGGCAACAGAAACGCAGTCCCTGGGGCTGCAGATGCTCACATTATTGCTGATTGCCTAGTGCTCTCAGTCTGTTTTGTGCAATTTGGCATGAATTACCGGGCTTTGACAGCAGTCTGATCTTGGTTATCTTTTCTGTTCCTTATGCTGCTGCTGTTGGGCCACAACCAGCCCCTGGAGCAGGCTTGCGCATACTTCGCAGAGCAGGGAATTCCATTTCCCTGCATTGGACTGAAGGATGATGAGAAGAACCTGAAGGAGTGTTACATGTTTGATGGTGCAGACACCCCAGGAGCTCCTCTGCTGCTTTATTTTCCATTAGTGAATGATACCTTTCAAAGATATGTAGCACCTGGTAAGTTAACAGTGCCCAGACAATTTTAATGACTCAGTAAGCTTTCTCACTCCCTGGGTGTTTTTTCCTCATCCCAATACAAAAATTCTTTGTTTGCTTGTTCCTAGTAGTGATTATACTGCAAAATGGGATGATTCAAACTGTTTGCAAAATCTGGGGATACCTTGTGCATAATTTTAGTTTGAGTCTTGGTGTAATTCAGTGAAAGAAGAAACATGTTCCTCAGTTAGAGGAATGGAAACTACTTTTCGCGTGTGATTTCCAAATGTTTACTTTAATGTGTAGAACAAAGCATATTTTTCAGATTATGTATTTTTATGACAGTCAGATCGAGGGGAGAATCACAGTATAGAAGGGTTCTGTGGAGGATCTCTGTGCTTTCTATTTAGGCCATTTAATGTGTTGGTTGAATATGCTGGAAAATCAAAGCACTAGTACGTAAAGTGATATGTACTGTGTCCTTCTGGGTGAGTATTTGAGACATTGCTTTTATGATGATTTCCAAGACTAGTAATATTCTGCTTTCTCCTGTCCTATATGTCTCTTTATTCCTTTTAGTTTGTATTGTGCTCAAGAACATGCAGGTAAGACTTGAGCATTGGTGACCACATAAAATGATGTGCCATGAGCTGGCCAGTAGAAGGTGCTGATTGCAATGGAATGACATTTAGTGACACCATTGTTTGTGTTTTTTCATTCCAATAGGCTTTGTTCAGAAGTAGATTTTTTAGAGATCATAGCACTGCACTTACTGTCATAGTAATTGCATCTGTGATCTCTCCTAGTTATTCTTGACATATTCTATCAGAGTATGGTATTTCTGTGGGACTATACAAACACATTCCTTTTTCCCTTGACAGGCATGTCACGTAGTGCTGCTGAAATGGAACAGGGACAAGTTGATATCTCCAGTTTCTGCTCTCCATATTCAACCAGGGAGGTCTCACTGAAAGCGGAAGATTTCAACAAGCTCCTGAAGCTGACTAATTACAACATCATGAATAATGAGAACATGATTCTTCAGGCCTTGCGCGTGGCTGTGGCACGGAAGAAACAAGCCCTTAGCCAGCCAGTATCACAAGCACAATCCTCAGCTTGAACAGCATTTTTCTCTCCCTTACTAAATATTTACCATGACAGTACATGTGATTGCTACTTCACTGTTCTTGGCAAGGGCCATCTCCTTCTAAGTAAACTTCTCAAAAATGGAAACTTGAAATATTTGTTTCCACACCATGTAGTTTTAATTTACTAAGCAGTACTTGCTTTCTGATCCAGAACTGTGGTATCAAACACAGCACTCTATGTTGTTAACCCCATCTCACTGTGATGTTCAAGAGGCAAAAATCCAGACGTGTGATAGGGAAATAGCTTAGCATTCTCTGTCTTCGACCTCCTTTTGTCTTGATGGCTAGTTGCTAATATTTTTTCACATGCAAAATATTCTGGCACTTCATTGGGACTATTGGTAGCGAATCCATAAAGCCCTTTTCAGACACAGAAGGTGGTGACCATGAAGTATCAATTGAAATAAATTACTTGGTTTTAATAACTTGAATTAAATGGCCTTCTGCTTTTAAAGAATTTTGTTTTCCAGGTGCTTTTTGTCATGAACTGTTGTGAAATAAATATCTTATGAAGGGTTTTTGATTTTTTCAAATTTGTGTTAGATAATGGAGGTACAGATCCATGGCCGTTTAGGTCTTTGATGACATCTGTTCTTATCAGTTAAATCAAACTTACAGATTTGTCTTGAAGGACCATTGCCATTTCCACTCACAATCAACTGTGTTCTGTCCCAGATCAGATGTGTGTTCTGCAGTTATCTCCTCAAAATGCAATTTTGCTTCAGCATCATCTGGAGCTTGCTCAATATAGTGAATTGAACTATTACCAAAATAGATAGTATGTAGAAGGGATTGCAGGATGTATGGTAATTACACAAAGAGCACCATAGTGGAGAAATGAAGTAAGACACCAATATTCTGTTTGCTTCATCCCAATGCATCACACAAACACACTAAAGACCAAGAAAGTATGGCAGAGAGAGATGTGTATCTTCTGTTTTTAGGGTGAATTCTTCCTTGGAGGTAACTTGAGAAAGAGTGGTGTTCTTTTCTAGAACTGGAGCTGGTTAAGAAGTTGTTTTTTGCTGTCTTTTTGGTAATAGTCCTACAGAACCAGTGAAAGAAAGGCAGATTCTGGCATCTGAGAGTTTGTCAAAGGTCATCCAAGATGAGACTTAAAAGAGTCCCTCAACTTCTTGTACAGCCTGGCCTAAAATGAGTAGGGAACAGCTACAGAAATCTCTTCTCTCCACAAATTTTCCAGTAAGGTACATAGACAATTTCAACCTTGTCTTCTAAAATTCCATTCACTGTTTTATCTGAGCCACCACTCATGAGCTCAAAATAAGGTACCTGAACTGTCAAAATGGGCATCATGACTGACTCCTTAATGCCTGCCATGGAGGGTATTGTCATATTTACCAAAGTTCTCCTGTTATTGCAAAGATCTGGGTATTCCATCCTCTTTGCCAAGTCTTCAGGTTCCCTGAGGTACTCTGGTGCAATTTCACTTTGAGCTGTTTTTCCCTGTTGGGGATATTTTTGTCAGGATTAGATACTCTGCTTGACTTTGCCTGTGAACCTTTTGATGGTAAATGGTGGTTTTACCAGCCTCAGACTGGTCAGAAAACATGTATTTTTGAGACAATGAAAACAGTTCTCTGAGGATTCCTTGAACAGCCTGCTCCACCTTCTGTATGTCACTTTTCAGAGTTTGTGATGCACCCTAAAAGCTCAGGTAATTTGAACTAGAACAAAAACTGTATCTTCTCAGAGGCTGATGTGGTGTTTCATATGTTCACACTAGATGTTTCGTCCCAAGTCCTGTTCTGGGACTACAAGTAGATTCTCTTCAAGCAGAGGCACTTGACAGCCAGTGTCTGGGATGGGCTTCCTCCAGCTACATGCTCCCTCCAGCATGTACTGTGAAGGAAACTCCTGCAGAGCATACCCCTTGGGTAGGAGAGGTGACAGAGGCCTAGAGATTGGTCCTCCATTTTCTTTCCTTGAGTTGTCCCAGAAGTGGTTGTTTCTCAGCTGATTTGGGGTGATACAGTCATTCCCTACCTCAACTGAACACTCCTGTATTCAGTTTGCATGGCCAGGTTTTGGTAGCAGTGGGGCTACAGGGGCAACTTCTGTGAGAAGCAGCCAGAAGCTTCCTCCATATCTGACAGAGCCAATGCCATCTGGCTCCAAGGTTGACTCACTGCTGGCCAAAGCTAAGCCCATCAGTGACAGTTGTAGTGCCTCTGGTATAAGGTATTTAAGCAGGGGGGAAAAATGCTGTGCAACAGCAATTGCAGTCGGAGAGAGGAGTGAGAAATGTGAGAAACAGCCCTGCAGATATGAAGGTTAATGAAGAAGAAGGGGGAGGACGTGCTCCAGGCTTCAGAGCTGAGGTTCACCTGATGTCTGTGCTGAACAGTTGTTAACTATTTAACCAGTTGTTAAATGACCATGGAGAGTCAGACTGTCCCCCTCTGGCCCATGGAGGTCCATGGTGTAGCAGATATTCACCTGCAAGCCCTGGGGAACCCCATGCTGGAGCAGGTGGATGCCTGAAGGAGGCTGTGACACTGTGGGAAGCCTGTTGTAGAGCAGGTCCTGGAAGGACCTGTGGACCCATAGAGGGAGGAGCCTACACTGGAGCAGGTTTGCTGGCAGGGACCCCTGCTGGAGCAGTCTGTTTCTGAAGGTCTGCACCCCATGGAAGGGACCCACACTGGAGCAGTTTGCAAAGAACTGCAGCCTGTGAGAAGGACTTGAGTTGGAGAAGTTCATAGAGGACTATCTCCCATGGGAGAGAACCCACACCGGAGAAGGGGAACAGTGTGAGGAGTCCTTCCACTGAGGATGAAGGAGCTGCAGAGATCATGTGTCATGACCTAAATACAACCCTCATTTCCTGTTCCCAGGAACTGCTAGGGTGGAGGAGGTAGAGAAAATCAGGAGTAAAGTTAAACCTGGGAAGAGGAGAGGGGTAAGGCAAAGGTGTTTTATGACTTAAGTTTTGTTTCTTATTATCCTACTCTGATTAGATTGATAATAAATTAAACTAATTTCCCCAGATTGAGTCTGTTTCGCCCATGATGGTAATTGGTGAATGATGTCTCCCTGTCCTTATCTCAACCCACGAGCCTTTCATCAAGTTTTCATTGTTTTCTCTCCCTTGTCCAGCTGAAAGGGGGGTGTGGTAGAGATGCGTTGATGAGCACCACAACTTCTCAGTGTTGTTTATTATAATTGTTGGGTTTTGTTCAGGTTTATTTTGGTTTTGGTTATTGGTTTTTTGGTTTTGGTTTTTGTTTACTTTGTGTGCTTTTTTTGTTGGTGGTGCAGTTTTGCAGTTTTGTGTGTGTGTTTTGTTGGATTTTTTTTTTTTTGGAGGGTGGGGGCACTTGTTTAGGGTTTTTTGTTTTTCACCTAGGGGGGAAAACATCATCTTCAACAGTCTCGGTGCTACCACAGCCCTTCATCCCCAAGTCAGACTTTCCCACAGGGATAGCTCAGGAAACATCAGTTCAGCTGCTGCAGAACAGACTAATAAAACAGGTGCTCTTGCCCTCTCATCATTTTTGTGGACCTTCTATGGACTCGCTCCAACAGGTCCACATCTTTCCAGTGTTGGGGGCCCCAGAGGTGGATGCGCTCCAGGTGGGGTCTCACGAGTATAGCAGAGGAGGAGAATCACCTCTCCCAGTCTGCTGGCCACACTTCTTTTGAAGCTTTGTCATCTCTTTAATTGAAAGGGTATTGAGATTAGATTTCCAATCCTAAAATAGTTGATGACTAAAGTAATTTTCATTAAATGTAAAATTGTTAGCCCAGAAATTTCTCTCTTTATATTGTCTTTTCCTGATGCCTGTGTGTGTGGAAGGGGAAGACAGATTGTGGGTACTGTGAGCGTACAGAATCCTGCAGTTCTAAAGTAATAGTTTCATTTCAGACATCTGGACAGGTTAGTAGCTGGACCTGTGCAAGGCCTGTTCATCTGCATATCTGCATAGTTCTCTGCCAGAAATATGAACAGCTTGGTGTCATTTTTGTGTCATAATTGGCTGACACTGCATTGTATTTAAAATATCGAGGTGTCAATATTTAAGATGAATCGATATATGCCTTAATTTGCAGGAGAATTTGTGGGGTTTTGTCTTGGTTTCTCAGAAGTTTTGTGTTTGTGGAAGGCTTCTGAAAGCAGGAAAAAATATATCCCACTGACAAACACATGCATTAGATTAGATTGGGGAAACATCTACCAGCAAACAACTCAAGCCCCTCTACCTCCAAGAAAAGGAAAATAAATAAAATTTTGTTGAACAAAAAGGTCTTATAACATTATTTCATCTATGATATTTTTCTTTGCTGATTGGGGTGCTGTGGAACTGGTTTCCTCCAGCCTACATGTAGCTACTATTATCTTCTCTGGTTCATTCATTGTTTAGGCTGCCAAGTCATAGGTATCCATGCATAAGTTATGTGTCATTATTCCCTTATCTTGAACTGCTGATAACTCTTGGTATCTTGGTGTGTACAGCCATCCCCAAACACACACCTCTGGTATTTAGCTATCAAATAAACTCAGCAAACTCCCTCCCCTTCTCTCTTCATACTTTCCCTTTCAGGCAATGAGGAAGGCGGAGCATGGATAAACCACTTGCTGCTCAGCAGATGCCTCCTTAAAGTTTGCAGAGATACTTCATGAATTATTGCCAGCTGTTGCCTCTAACAGTGAAGTGACTGAGTCTGACTTATATGCAGCTGGGAGCAGGATGGGCTCATACTGGAGTGCTTATGAGGTAAGAATACAAAAGCTCTTGAGAGCTGAAGATGGCTTGAGGTGGGTTTGTGGCTGGGATTGTGGCACCTGCAAGAGGGTTTGTGAGCTTTTAGTCCGATTTCATGTATGTATTTACCTATTCATATTAGGATGACTGATACCTTTGCTGATATCGGCTGCCCTGTGAATGCTCTTTTGGTAGTGAAGTTTAGCCACAGTGTGTGATTCATGTGGAGGCAGGGAAGCAGTCTGAGGTGCATCACAGGAGCCTACGGTAGATTTGGGCTGAATATGTGGTTTGATTCAAGCATTAGGAAAGTTGGGCTCTTTCACAGCACAGAATCTGCCAGCTATGAGTATAAACACATGTGGTGTCCAGGTAACTGCAGCCACCTGGTAGTGATGTACGTAGGAAGGTTACTGCCTAAAACCAGTGATTAATCATGGACACAAAGATGATCCTTGTTTGATATTTATGCATGACTGACACACGAAAAAAATCTTGATCTGTCATTGTCCATAATGTCTGAGAAGAGGGGGTTTTTTTTGTTTGTTTGTGGGTTTTTTTGGTTTGTTTTGTTTTATTTTTTTGGTGGAATGTAACCAGGAGAGAAAGCCCTAAAATGGTCCATTGGGTTCCAGGGAGTGAACATACTCTATTCCCTTCTCAGGTCTGAAATTAGCCTTTGGTTTGCCTATGAGCACGTTATTCAATCATGCTGTGCCCCCTGGTTGTAAAATGGAGATTATAGAGTTTCTCTCCATAACATGGAGGTGTGTTAACATAAACGTGCACTGATTCTTGGAGACCTCAAATGTGGGATCCCCTTGGCTTAAGAAATAACATGGGTGAATGTCTAACCAAACTGGTTAAAGAAACACTAAGGATCTACAAGTTTGTCCTTTAGAACAGAGCCTGTCTTTGCAGGGAAAGTATGTATAGAAAACAAGGAAGGAGACTGATTTGTCTATTCTTGCTGTTGCCCTTAATGACTGAAACACCATCGTGAGAGAGAGTAAAAATAAAGGGTTCTTGGTGAGGGGAGGTACAGGAGATTTATTTAATCCAGAACTTGAATCCAGATAGAAGACATTAAAGCATGCCCTTCTGTTTTGGAGTTAGATGTAAAATACAGACCAAGGTCAGCTTCAAGAATGATAGCAGGGTTTGTATTCAGCTTCTCAGATGGATTAATTCCTAGGAGTGACATAATGCCCCTAAAGGGATTTAATAGAATTATTTTGCTAGCAGTGAATGGGAGAAGGATTAGGTAATACTTCCAGTGAAGCGACAACTAAAGTTTCAGGTACTAAAATCTGCAAGAATTAATAATTTGTTTGAGTCATGTCTAGTTATTTGTCCTTCCTTCTGTGCTTGATGCTTCAGCTAGTGATACTTATTGCATACATCCACCACCTGGTTTGGGTGGGGAAGTTTCTTAGCATTTCTTCCAAAGCTGCTTTCCTTAGCTTCTCTTTCTTATAAGTTCTGCTGTGTTTGTGCTGGTGGTGCCTCACTCATTTAACAGTGCCATTTTCTTCTGGAGTCATGATGCTTATGAACATAGATAAGACATTGAAATCAGCAGCATTGTGATTATGTGTTTTACCACAGATTGTTTCTGTGCAGTCTCTTCTGTGCAGTATCTCTTGTTTTCCTCTTCCTGGTCGCAATAGCCGAACTCCTCACAATCTTTAATATATTTTCTCTTCACCATTTCAGGGAAATGTTCCTGATAAAGATTTCAAATGGAAACTTGGAATTTTTACTAAATAAAATTATCTGAAGAAAGTATATTTTCCATGTGAAATTACAACTGTTTAAGAGAATTAAATTTATTTTATCTTTATCTACAAATGTTTGATGGATGTGCTTCTTATGCATACTAACTCTTTGCTGGTTTGTTTTTCCAGATTAATTGTTGATAAATATTTCTTTTAAATTAACATGTTCTGTTATGTAAGCCAAGCATTTATTTAAAACCATTTCACTATGTTATCCATTTTACTGTTATTTCTTCTATTAATGGCATATATATATATATATACAGATGAATATTTCCTAATTTTTTTCCATTTTTTTTTAACTCTACATAGACGTGATTTTTAACATCCAAAGCAATGTAAACAGTTTTTCTTCCAACTTTGCTGCATGGCTTTGAAAATTGCAAAGGGCACTTACGGGAGGGCATGTTATATGAAGCATAAGCGCTTTAGTATTAATGCAGGTATTAACCTTGTCACTTTTCTGCAGAGTGATGAATGCCCATGCTGTTCATTCTTTGTGAAAATTGTAAGAATGAAAAATTTGAGAAAAACAGATCTGTGTAAGTATTACAGTCTTTTTTTTGCAGTTCCCAGTAGTTCAGTTCTGAAAGCAGAGAACATAAGGAAGCACTGTAACTGGTATCTGTGTATGAAGTGACACCACAGTTTCAAATATTTATGCATAATTGAATGTGGACTATTCTTAGAATACAGTTTTGTATAAACAATATCTCTTGGTTTATAGAATGCTACTATTACTGGATAGCAAAGGTGTACTGTGAAGTACCTTAACTGCTAACAAGGTTCAGAGCAAATTTTGATGAACAAATTCAAGTGTTAATTTTTAGTTGCAGTTTTTTAATTTCCTTTTGCTTTTTTAAAAAAAGGTAAAAGGAGCATTATACAGCCTATTGTAAAACAATTTTTTTTCTGTCAAAACTTTACTGGAATGTATTTGAAGTAGACATTTCAGGATAAATAAGTACCATTGAAATGTTTCTGAAGACTTGGTGGAATGGATGAAAGAGGAAGAGAAGAGAGAAAAATCTCAGCAGTTACTCAGTTAGGAGAAAGTGAGCTGAAGGTTAGCACAAATATCTGCCTCAGAAGGGAAGAACAAGACATGAACCCAATGGAAAGGAGGTGAATATGAACCTTTGCATATTAAGTAATACCAAATGAACACACCAAGGATATTTGTCTCTATGGAGATTACTATTCAATTCTTGCTTTCCAGCCATTGAGCCTAGCACAGGGATATTGCCTTTTCTTGAAAACACCACATGTTCAGAGAAAAGTGAAAGGATGGTTCAATTCCCTCTCCTTCCTTTTAATCTCAGCTAAACTGTTTTCTGGCATAAATAGTACCAACACAAGGGAATGTCTAAGTTGCCCTGACAGCCAATAGCATCAAGATAACCACCTGCAGAGCTGATAACCAACTATCTGCCTCTGGACTTAAAATTAGGGAGGTTTATCTCTTTCTCAGCATTTTATAGTGGTTGGAAATTATGCTCTTTATATTCTTAAGGGCAAAAGATCTTCCAGAAATCCATAACTATTTATTTTAGCTCTTTATCTTTTATTAGTCTTTATCCTGTATCTTCATTTTGAGCAGATATTTGATTACCTAATTTCAGGTTTGAAGCTCTATCACTGGAGCTTTGCTTCCAAAGCCAGGTGGAAAGGAAGGTCTTTGCTGTCGAGAGCCAGAAGAAGCAGTGCTAGGTGACAGGGTCTGAGAGGACCTGCTTCATCCATTCCTTATCCCAGTTGCCTTTCTTTATTGTGCAACAGAGCACCACATTTTATTTTTCTCTGAGAATCAGGAGCAAATTACCTGTGTCACAGCAGAGTCGATGAGTTTTTATCTACACTGTACCTGTATGGTCCCTTGGAGCACTTAATTTTTTTAGTGGAGCCATGCCACATGGTGTGATACACGGCAAAAAAAAATGAGACTCTGTTAAAAAGCATTAAATTGAATGAGAAAACCAGTGTGTGAGTGTAGTAGAATTCTTATGTGGCAGTGCTTCTGTTCTTGACAAAAAAATTGTACAGCGAGGTTTCAACACCTGAACTATGAGAGAAGTCCTCAGAGGAAGAGATACAAAGGCACCTGTTAAAAAAAATGTCATGGAAGAGAGAGGTATTGAATTGTACAGCAAAGCTCACTTTGTAGTCTTTAAAAAATTTAGAGTGTTTTAAGTTGAAGTGCATTTATGGGCAGCATGACAAGTGGAGACTGAAAGGATAGTGAGGAATCCTAAACTATGCATTTCATTGCACATGAATAGTTGCTTGAATGTAGCAACAATGATTTAAGAAGAAAGTAGAGATAACCAGTTAGGCTTACTTGTCTTTGTTTCTGCAGAGAAATAGCAGTTTATCTGCAGATACTTAGTTTCCCAGGATTAGTCTTTGCTCAATAGTGATTTTTAAAAGTATTTTTGTGGGAATGTATTTGTCATGTAATTAATGCATTTGTTAAAATATTCACAAGTATTTAAAATATATTTGGCTCAAAATATTTTGGGGAAAAATATATTTCCCACTCACATTTATTTGTTTTAATCACTATTTCTGCATGATTTGAAGTTGTTAAGAGAGACAGAGATGACAACAGAGAGTGAAAGATGGCCCAGAAATAATTCCAATTGCAAAGAGCCATTGGTGCTTCGTTGGAGTCAAAGTCTGATTAGAGCAAACTGTTTTTTGGAAGACTGTCTGTCAAAGATGAGTGTTCTTTGCTTCTCTTTAGCTGTGGCACTGGAGAGGCAATGTGTCCTCCTTGTGCAGAGGACTGCTACCCACAGCCCACAACGTCCATGGACTTGGCTTTCTATTATAGGTTAGCTGTGGCAGTCATCCATAATCATGATCTCTTGACCTTTTCTCTTTGTGTCAGATAAAAAGTTGTATTTGTACATGGTGTAAGAATAAGTATTAGGCTGCTAATATGCGTTTCAGTCTGTTAGGAATAAGGCTTACTCATGAACCAGAAGGATTTGTTCCCACATTATATAGGCTATCAGGTAACTACAGTCTGAGTAGTACATATCATTCCTATGACATAGCTGTTGCAATTTCTAAGAATGTTTGACTAAATTTTTCTTGTGAAAATTTGTAAGAATAGTGATATCAGACCAATTCAAAGTTTCATCTGGATCAACAATATGTCCCCAGAACTGGCTTATAATAAATGCTTTTGGGTAGGATGAATGCTGAACCATGCTTTTAGCTGGCCCACTCTCTCAAGAAATTTGTGGTTCATGAGGTCTGTGGCTTAGAGATCTGGCTCTTGAGTCAAAAGTAGTGTTTGCATTTAATTGTCATACCCCAAATTATTGGCTCCTGGAGGCCACAAAGAGGTCTTACTTTGACACCTTTCATCTCCCTTTGCACTGGCCGGGAACTCAGATACTCTTTTTCAGTGTCACAGGAAAACACTGTGCCTAGTTTCAGGATGTTATTCTTTGGGGAGGTCTATATAATTATATTGCTAATTAGATAGTTACAGCCATTTCTTTTTTTCTCTTCTTTCCTTGCATGGGCAGCAGAAATGGCTACTTGAGAAAAACTGATCCTTTTCAGGCTGGGCTGAAAAGCCCTTTTTTGCACATTAAATAGGTTAGCTCTTACACCAAGGCAACTTCCCCTTTGTATTTATTCCGAATATAGCAGAATACTTATCACTAACAGCTATATGACTGCCTCTATCTCTGGCTTTAAAACTGAGAAAGTTTCATGGTGGTGACAAATCTTCATAAATGCACCCACTATTTCTGCAAAATCAGCTGGAGGAAGCTATTTTGCTGCAGCTTTTCAACAGGGCTTGTTTGGGGCACCAGCAACACTGGGAGCCAATGGCAGCGTCAGCTGCAAAAGTCACAAGCTGAGGCGCCTGGGCTCTTCATATTCCTGCACCCCCATAGCAGTGCACAGGGACACAAAAATAGCCGTGCTGGATCAGTTCGAGGTCTCTCTTGCCCTGTGTTTGAGGGTGGTGAAATGCAGGTGCCTGGGGCACTTGAGAGGGAAGGGAATGTGTAGAGTGCACTCTGTATGGTGTGCTCCCATAGCCTTTGATCACTTCAGAGTTAGTAACTTCCGAGGCGAAATACAGTTTTTCTGTGTGAATGCAGCAGCACCTCTAGTCTACTCTCGAACCTACACAGACTCTATGCATTGACAACAATCTTTGTCCAGCCTCTGGTTTCCACCTCACAAAAACCTTTGCTGCAATTTAAAGCCTCACCCGTGTAGTGGCAAAAATCAGTTTTGCCTTCACTGTTGAAAAGCCATGAATTTGTTCTGTCATTCAGTGACTTCCCATGTCAGCTGATGTAGTGGAGACTGACTTTCAGAAGGTTTCCCACATGTAGGAAGGGACTTGTTGCAAAACTCTTGTTTTCCAAAGGCTTGTCCGTCAGCCAAGATCACCGGAAGAGGGCATAGCTTTTGTTTTCAAGTCCCCCCTCCCAGTTTCTTCAAGCCAACTTTATGCAGGGCTCTACATTTCCACCATTTACCCATGGCAGTTACTTTCTGGAGAGACTTCTCAGGTAGTCACGTACCACTGCATTTCACCCCGTGTGATGCTTATAACAAGAACTAGACCCTAACCCCAACCCCAGCTGAGCTGTGTAAATTACCCAGAGTGGATCTTGCTTTCAGCGGGGCTGTCCAGACCTGCCTTGTGCTCAGTCCCATGGGAGCACACCCGGTACTCACTGATCTCAGAGATTGCCACTGCAGTCACAGCAGGGCATGGGCGGTCTCGCACAGCTGGCAAATCTGGTTTTTCATGGCCCTTTTCTTGGTGGCAGTGTTCGCTGCTCTTCCAGGAGGGAAAGTAAATAACTTCTACACTGCAAATTGATACATATGGGAGAGAAACCTGTTTTTTTTCACAGGCTACAAATAAAATATAACATTAACCTCTTCTACATACATGTATTTCACAGAAATATTCCATTTAGGAGACAAAAAATGTCTTTATAAATAGTCCTACTTGGTATTTAGCAAAGTCCAAGACTGCAGAAAGCTTTTCACAGAATGGCCTACAGTTACTTTTGCTAGTTTGTTGTTGATTTTTTTCTCTTTAATATGACAAGCTAATCTCAATCAGCATTCTCATTAGATAAAACCTTAGGCTTCTCTTTAGCTATAGTATTAAATCTGGGCTTGTTGCTATGTCATTTAATAACAAATTCCCAATGCTGTACTGCCTATTGGTTTTAAAAGTTGGAAGGTAGTATTACCAATGTATTTCTTTATATCACCTAAATCCTGTGTAACACCATCATAATAACAAAATTCCTTTTGGTGCCATGGTCTCCAAAGGAAATTATTGTGTGAGGCAAGGATTGATTGAAGACATACAATGTGCTGTGTATACTTTACCTTTATCTCTGACTGTAGCACTGATGTGAGCGGGCAGCAGCAGTCTTTGGGCAAAGAGGGCAGTGGTGGATAGTGCCAACAGGCAGATGCCTGGGCTGGCCAGTGCTAATGGCATGCTTGCCTTAGGGTGAAATTTCTTTCCATGGTCACTGATGTTTTCTGTGGTTAAGAGTTATCCTGGGACATGGTCCTTTGAAAAAGAGCATTGGTATCTTTTCAGGGCATCTAAGTTCCTGATGTCACTGGCTGCTCAGACAAGCTGCTTTTGCCTTAATGGAGAGAAATTCTAAAAGCAGATCAGGACAAATGCTTGACAAGAGGAATCTGCAGAAGGACAGAGAAGTCATTATGTGGATAACTACCAAGTTGCAACAAGGCCTGTAAACAAGGATTTCCTAACTGGTTAAGAAACTGAAACAGGTGTAAAAACAACTGCTAATCACAAGAAGATACTCCCTGTGATGTCATATCCTGAAGTGGGCCTTTTCTTACTGTAATTGTAAGCTGATTAGATCAAGATTGAGAACTAATTGCATAACTACTGAAGTACCTGTTGAAATGGATTCCTGGTCTTGACTGAGATTTATAATAAAGTCATAACCACCATTACTAATATGAGTAATAAATGAACAGGTAATCTCAGTGAATATTTTGTGAATCAGTTTCACAGCTGCAGTTCTTAACAACCTCTGTTTCTTTCTATTCATTCTTCTTTTTGGTTTCATTTTCTCATGATAACCAAGTCTTCTCACTCTCTTCCTCAGTTTGTTTCTACCAAACACATACATAAACCTGGTTTCCCTCAGGTTACCCATTTTGTGTTCTCTAATCTAAAAGATTATTTCAATTTTTTTCCCTTTTTCAAGTCTTTGATGGCCATGATGGAGTGTAGTGTATAGAGTGTAGTGTATATTATATTGTGTGTAATTTTATCATACTGTATTCATAATAAGTAGTGTGGAGACAAAAAGCCTCCTCTATGCCATGATAGCAGCATAAGCTGCCACTAAAAAGGACAATGTTATGTATAATCAAGGAATCATTACTATGCTATTTTTTTAGGGTTTTTGGTCAGCATATCTCCTTACAGCTGTGGAAATAATTGCATCTCTACTGCTAGGTATCAATGGATTTTATGTAGGTATACGTGCATCTTCTTGCAGCCATGTGGACTTTTGTCTGCAAGAACAGAAAGGTGGTCTGTTGGTTAAAGATATTATGTGTGATGTTCTCCCATGACTTCCTTTAGACTCTTGGTGTAACCTTGAAGACAATGAGTTTCTCAAAACCTTAGTTTCTCATTTCCAAAGCAAGGGCTTCAGTAAGGGTACCAGAAGCCTCACAGAGGCACTAGGAAGTTGAACCGATTATGAGCTGAGATACTGATAAAAGAAGTAAAGAACCTTAGGTAAATGTTTGGCTCATCTCTGTCTCAAAGGCAAAGGTGAGAGCAGCTACTGTGCTCTAATACTCTACCAGTGCAGGTGGCATTGAAGTTCTTGTCTTTCATTGAACAGGTATGAATTTTAAAGCCTTTTGTGATGGTACTACATGTTTCTAGTAGACTTAATTATCCTCTTGTTTAGTTGAGGCTTCTAGTTAACAAGTGATTGAAACAGTTTTCAAAATGTGTTATAATATTTTAAAATATCAAACCCTGTTTTAAAACAGGTTTGAAAAGGGTGGTGGCAAAAGAAGTGAACAAAGGAGAAACTTGGGTGGAGAAGAGAGGCTTGAATGAGTAGGTGATGATGGCAGAAATGTAGAACCTCACAGTGCTTTGAGAGGACACAGGTCCATGTGATGATTCAAGATCCTTCACTCCTCCTCTGTCATTTGGCTTGCAGAGTTAAAAGGTAGTAGCAGACTTCATTCAAGAAGTGACTTTCTAGTTTGCAATCAGAAAACAGACAATGATGATGAAGCATGTGCTTTGATTCCTGAATAGGATTTGTATATTTACAAATTTGCTTGGGCTGACCTGTGTAACACCTTCTCACCATTTAAGAAATTGAGTTGACCATTGCCTTTTTCCATGCTACAGTCTCCCACACCTTCTTTGAAGTTATTGTGCCTTGGAATTTTTGATCATCCTTGATGACGACATTTTATTCTAATCCTGATTACTGTTGCACAGTTGTGTGTTGAGTTTAAGACCAAAATATATTTTTCTTGATGCTAAACGTTAACCACAAATTGAATATCAGGAGATCTGTGTTGAAGTACTATTAGTTGCTTTTTTGAATTAATAAATTAATAAATAACATGAAGATTGATAACAGATATTTACTTATTGCAGGAACTGTTTCAGGATTTTTTGAAGTATTCCTTTGATGGGGAAAAGGTGCAACTTCTTATCTTTGGTATTTTATGGTGAAAAATACATTTAAATGCATATTTGTTCATTGGATTCCAATGGATTTTCTTATACACCTCAAAATCTGTCCTGGTTGTTCTGTTTTCATCAAGACAGCAGTATCTGCAGTTCAGCCAGTTATGCATTACCCAGTGTGACTGATATCTGTAATTAGCGATTCATTCTTTCCCTGCCCTCTGAGCAGAGACCTGTTTTGTTTTATGCACCTGTCCTCTCTTAGTGTTATTTCACATGCATCTAGATGAATGCTGCTGATGTGAGTAGTACGATAAAAGCACAATGTGATAAGGCCTGTGGCATGTCTTGGTCCCCATGAAGGTTTATTTTGAAGACTTGGAGTAGTACCAGGGAAAGCCTTGCCCATAGGCAAGATTCTCAAAGTGATGGTCTCCAGAGAGGAACTTTGGGCAACCTTTTTGCTGAACCGAGGACACTGATTACCTTGTAGATAAGGACCAAGAAACCAGATGTGATTTGCTATTATGTGGGAGGCCAATGTAAAGTAGAGAGATTAGATTTAACATGACTCTGATAGTTTGCACTTCTGAGAAGATGCATGAGACCATTCACTTGGGACTATGACTCCACTCTTTGCCACTTTGCATGACTGTACCCTCTGCAGGAGTCACTAAATTAGTGCTGCAGTAGTAGCCAGTAAAGGTTGAAAGTAAGATTCACTCACAAATGTTGGTGCTGGTGCTTGCACCAACATTCTCCTATTAAATTGATAATCTTCCTGATGAGGGTATTCATCTTTTCTTGTTCAGGACCAGTCTTGACTACCTTTCTTTAAGGAGTTTCTTTTCAGTTCAAGAATAAAAACTAGACAAAAGAGGTCCTGGTTATAAATGTTCCTTGTTACTCAAATGTATCAATTCTTAATGCTTTAATTCATTCTAACTCAAAAGAAAGTTGCTGTAGACCTCTAGATCAGTTGTGAGTCCTGATGGACTCCAGACAGAACTTGAGATCATTTAGTTTCATTGTGAAAATAGGATTAGTTATAGTCTTGTGATAAAAGAACACAACGGACAGACAGACAAATAAACAAAGAAAAAAACAAAGAAAAAAAACCCCAAAAGACTGGAGTCTGCTTC
This sequence comes from Platyrinchus mystaceus, assembly GCA_035041135.1. Classification (NCBI taxonomy): domain Eukaryota; kingdom Metazoa; phylum Chordata; class Aves; order Passeriformes; family Tyrannidae; genus Platyrinchus; species Platyrinchus mystaceus. The sequence goes on along the minus strand of JAWWLV010000179.1, from coordinate 26,356,108 downwards.
ACATCACTTTGATGTGAAAGAAACTGATAATATCATCTTTGTAGAAAAGGCATAAAATGTAAAGCCTTGGCTGTCAGAAGGATAGCACACATTGGCAACACATCTAAGTCATAGTATTTATGTCAGGATGAACCACTGCTGCAGTGTAAGCTTTCAATTCAGGCTGAATGAACTCTCTTCTTACCAAATAAACCAAAATAATAAAATTGTAATCTTCACCTCTGTGTTATGCTCTGTAGGTCCAAAATTTAGTTCACAAAATGGTGACTGACATTTACAGACTTTGGGTTGAATTCTCAGGCACACAGGCACCTATTTACATTGGGTGTAAACACTTGCTTCCTGGGAGTTGTTTTGGTATGTTATGGCATTTTTCTTATCAAATTAATTCTTCAGCATCAGTGTCTTTAACTTCATATTGGCTCTGCAAACCATTCTGTGAGAAATGAGGTAGGGAGGGAAAAAAGTAGGGGCATATTGCACCCTACTTTTGTTACTTAGTTATTATAATGATGTGCCCTATTATTTTCATGCTGTTTCCTTAGGCATAGCTCCTCCATCTTCACCATAGAAAGCAAAGAACACCTCCAGGTATCTATTTTTATTTATGTGTACAGAATCTGCAGTAAATTCCTACAGATTATCACTGTGAGACTTAGGGTTATTTTTAACCTCACTCATCATATTTGCAAATATTTTCTGGTTTTTAGATACATCAAACAGAGCAAAAGGAGAACACCTAGTGCCAGTCAGCCAACCTTGTCCTTACTGTAGTATTAAGCTACAGCTTTTTGTTAACTTCCCATGCAGTACTAAATTTTACTTGAAAGAAAAAATATCTAGGAGAATTTTTCCTGCCATAAAATTTATTTATTCAGTAGCAAAGTTTCTGTTTCAAAAATCTGTGTCTCAATTGAAAAATTCAAATCAGAATTACTGCTGCAGTGCACTGTCAGTGCTGCAGCTTAGTGTCAGTTCCTGCACAAGATTACCTCTCCGATGATGTATTGCCCTGCTTTTTCAGAAAACATCCTGGATGAGAATAAGAGAAAAAAGACCATAAGTACATGTTTTTATAAAGCATGTCAGAGGCATTTCTGAGTCAACATAATGATACTTAAGGAAAAAAAGTTTCAGCTAAACATTAAAAATATTTTTGTTTCTATTCCCTTACTGAGTGAATAATATTCTTGTGAATGTTTTCTGAAGAAAGAAAATTTGTGAGTGTTGATTTGTTGATTCAGCTCTTTGTGGTAATAATTTTGTTCCCTCTCACGTTTTCTTTGAAATGCAAGGCATTTCCGTGTACTGCTTGCAGCCTGCTTCCAAGTCTGTTTCCATGATGATTTCCTCTGATAATGGTTTCTTCAGATGCTCAGCAGTTCTAACTACCCTCTGTGTCTGCATCAACAATACTGATGTCTGGCCAAGATTTAATTTTTGGCTAGTTTATTTTTAAATGAAAATGAAAAAAAATGTTCTTAAAAATATTTTCTAGCTATAGATCTGAGATTGCACCACGTATCATTGCAAGATGGTCTGAGGTGGAGCAAAGAAAATCTGACTGTTTGATAATACCTCTGTGCCAAAAATATACAATTTTTGGGCCCTGCTAGTTGATGCTCTGACAGCGGGAACAGTAAAATGCTTATAAAAAGTCTAAAAAAGTCTGCACCTATAGAAATACATGCTTTCTAGTTCAGGTGTCCATGGGCTTCTCTGCATTACATTGAGTTGCTTTTTGTATTGTTTCATTTTGACAATGGTATTGTCATGGTACATGGAAACTCGAGGTATGGATTTAGGCCTTCTTACTTGGACAATGTATCTGTTTGGAAAGAAAAGGTGGCAACTCTTCCAGTGAACTTACAGTCTTATTTCCTGTGTATCAAAGAAAGAGCTTTGGAGTTGTTTTTGAGACAGCACCCAGATATTGGGGAATTTATCTCTTGGGCTGGTGTACGATATAATGATGTCCTATCACTTCTTTCAAGAGTCAAACCTGACAGGGAGATGAGTTAATTTGTTTCCATGGAATATAATTGATGTGACATGATTATCCTGTTTATTACCTTCCAGCATAAACATGGACATTACGTGGCAGCAATTCCATGACACCTTGCAGGTTCACCTGGGATGGTTCTCTTCTCCTGAAGCAGGAGGAAGTTTAGCATGTCTGTCACTTTTTGATACATATCTGGGTACTGATACCCTCTGAAATGAGTTACCTAGAAAATTTATAAGATCTCTCTTGCTAGAGCTAATGCTCTAAGAGCTGAGGCCTTCTGGGTTGCTGAGTTGGTGTTAAATGTGGATCATCGGGTTGTGGGACTTTGTTTTTGCTCTTACTAAGGGTGAACAGCCTTGCTAAAGGCTGGACTGTCTTTTCAGGTTGGCTATGGATCTTTTGTGTTTAGAGAGGATGAAGGACTGAACAGAGATCCTACCCCACAGCTCTATCTAGATACAAGAGTATAAGTCACAAGTGTACTGCTTGTTTGATACTCTGAAAATATTGAGTACCTTTCTTCTTAATCAAGAGTCATAACTAGTATGTACAACGAAGAGATATCCCAGACCATAAATGAACAAATTCTCTAAAACACACATACATCATTAGTGCATAACTGACAGATAGCCTGCTTCTTGGGCACCATCTGAAGAAGTAACTATGCAAAGTTAGTATTATCTTTTTTAAAATGTTAAAAACCAATAGAAGAAATGTAGAGAATAATGTGAGAGAGAGCTAAAGAAAATACTTCATTACCTCCTTTACCAATAAATTGTTATCAACAGGTATATTGTATTTTAAAATTGCAATAATAAGTCTAAAAATTCCTAATATTACACACAAGAATTAAACACATCTGCATTTGCAATGTTAAAGTAATTTCTTACCTCCTATGGACATCAAACACATGCTGAAAAACTGGAAGATGTTTCATGTTCGGACAGCATCAGAAGACCTGAAAGATAAATCGTACATAACCTGATTGCACAAATTGCCTTAAGCAACACCTATTTATTGCAACATAGTTTACACCACAAGTTTAAAGAAAATGTGTAATGAGAGCTGAGAGACTGGTAGAAAAAGAATAATGTAATTGCTGATAAGGCATTGTCTTTCTGCGGGTCATGTGGAAATATTAATAACAGGAGGGTTTTTTATGTTTTTAATCATCGGATGTCCCAAGCAGATTACCAAAAAGGAAAGGATAGTTATCATTCTTTTATTGGTGGGGAAATGCAGATAGAGAAGTAAGATAAATTTAAATGGAAGCAGTTGCCCAGAGTGACTTAGCAGTCTGGAGCAGAGCTGGGACTGCAGCCAGCATGTCATGAGACCTTTTCCAGCAGGTTACCCAATTGGTCATGCTTCCTCTTAGTATGTATCCCACAGTACCACACTGCCTGTTATACCCAAATATGACCTGTTACTGTGAATGCACCACAGGTTCTTAGAGCTGGAGGCATTAGAAACAGCTGCAGTTGCCCAGCAGACAAAAGATATGTCCATTGTCTAAAAAGGACAGCAGATTTGGTTGAAGTGGGTAGGCTGGGAAGGTTGAATAACAGTGTAGAGAGAGTGAGTCCCACCATTCTTCACTGTATTGTCAGGGTCTCAGTTTGTTACTACAGGTTCACAGGTATCAACTTTTTATGCTCTTAAGAGCAGATGCCCTGCCCTGCTCCTTGCTCAAAAACCCTTCTTAGCAGCAACAAAGAGAATCCTAACTACAATCCTAGAGAATCCTAACATACATCAGGCTAACGCACAAAAGGAAAGTTAGTTGCACCCCGCCTTCCTCTCGCTTGAAAACTCTGGCAGTCCACAAGAGGCAACTCATCAGCACCCTGCGGCAGTGCCCAGCACATAGAGCAAATTAGTCAAGTGAAAGGTGTCCCTGCCCAAGGCAAGGGGTTGTAAGTAGATGAGCTTTAAAATCCTTTCCAAGCCAGGCCATTCTATGATTCTGTGGTAGTTGTGCTCGCTCAGCCAGGAGGCTGCTTGCCCAGCTTGTGCCTGGCAGTGGTTCCAAGGAGCCCACTCCGAAGTCATGCCCATGTATTATAAAGATTTAATGTCATACTTGTAGCTAACTGTGCAACCTTCTGTTACATTACCACTTTCCTCAGAAATTAGAATTTTCTTCACTATCAAGGCTCAGAGTTTAAATCAGCAATATAAAAGTTCACTGGTATTTTTGCGTACTTTTTGATGTGAAGGGATGTGATCACGTGTTGGGTGAGACAGTCAGCTTAATGCATGGGCTGGGTTACAACTGTGTGGGGGTTGCAGACCGGATGGGGAAGATCTTTTGTACCCAGACCCTCTTTAACACTTCTGTTCCCTTTCAAAAGCAATGAAAAAGTCAGACTCTTGTCTAAATGCTCAAAAATTTAAATAAGTATTTTACCCTTTAAATAGGTTCTCTTAAAATGTAGGCCTTTTTCTTTTCCATCACAGAAACCTCTTGATTTGCAACCAACAGTGAATATACCAGTAATGTGTTTGTTAAGTAGCTCTGTGCACATTTTTCTTACCAGTTGTCTTTATTACAGTAGTTTCTTTGCATTTCCATGATGACCAGAGCTCCCCCCTGCAGGAGGGAACAAATTGTAGTAAATGCTATTGAATAAGGACCTGTCAGAAAACTAATAGAAACAGTATCTCATTTTTGCAGCTTGCTATATATACAGTGCTATAAGGCTATGCTTTAAGATGATCGTAGTAATTTTTTAGTTACAAGGTATCTTTTCCAATACAGTTAGTCAGACCGATTGCTATGTAAGCCTGACCTTGCCCACTGCTTCCCCTGAGACTGTCCGGACCAAAACCATCAAGAACTGCAAAGATCCAGTGTGGAATGAAACATTTTGCTTCAGGATCCAGAGCCAAGTAAAAGTAAGATGCAGAGTGCATTTGTTTTTCTTTTTGGGCAGAGATGTCATTCAATGATCAATAGGTAGGGCAAAATAAAAATAAATACATGTGAGGGACTACACAGATATGGGTAAGGGGATTCGGAGTAGACTGCAGCAGCAAAATTCAATTTGATTTCCCATTATGTAAAAAAATAACCACAATGTTTCACAACCACTCATACAATGTTCTACTACTTTTCATTTTTCTTCTTTTTTTTTTCCTTTTCTTTTAATCATTACTTTTCAAGAGTAAAGGTGAAAATTTCAGAGTAGACTGAATAGTGTAAAAGACATATAT
>JAWWLV010000179.1:26293650-26344777 GCA_035041135.1 Platyrinchus mystaceus | reverse complement strand
TAGATAGATAGATAGATAGATAGATAGATAGATAGATAGATAGATAGATAGATAGATAGATAGATAGATAGATGACAACTTTGGAATGACGGTTTAATGTTCTGTTTCTGGAATCATAATAATTAATTTCTCTGTATACTTTTTGTGATTTTTTTTTTTAGAAAAAGACTTCTTGTTTTCAGTGAAAGGATCCTATGAAGAGAGCCAGATGCTGTCTCTGGGCTCTTTCTGGCAACCCATGAAGTCCCTGGACTTTCATTACATCAAGTACAGCCTGTCCAAGCTGCACATGGCTCTGGCAGAGAAGAAGCCTCATTTCTACTCGGTATGTGATCATTAGCTTGAGTAAGCACAGTAAATTCATGGTTTTCTACACTCAACTGAGGCAAATGGAAAGATGTATTTTTAATAAAGAGCCATCTTTCATGAACTTCAGCTCTAGAAGAGCGCTGTAACACCTAAGACATTTAAATATTAGATACCAACTTGAAAACTGAATGGGGACCTCATATGAAAAAAGTAAGTTGGAGACAGTGCATTTTTTTATGGCGTATACATTAAATATTTTTCTACATTATGATTTATTTTTCAGTGTACTTCAGGTGAAGAGAAAAAAGACTGCCATGCATGCCTCACTATTCCTCTGGATTCACTTCCATTCAATGAGAAAGTGGCAGTAGCAAAGGTGATTGATACCCACTTCTTAGAATAAATGTGGAGCTATGGACCAAAGATTAATAGACATGAGTTAATTTGATTAGTGTGAAGTAGGGGTCTAGATACATAGCTACAAGTGTCCTTAGATTTCCAACAGAGAGGGTTATGGACCTGTACATTTTCATATGAACCAAGTAGAACCAAAAATCGCAGCCAAATGTTTGACAGAGGGATTTCTGTGACTAGCTGGGGGACTAGCGTAGGTCAGAGCAAGTGCAAATGATAAGGCAGAATGGAACATACTGGCAGAGCTCGTGTTGGTTTTTACTGTATATTGCTCTTTTTAGCTTTAGTGTAAAACAATATAAATAAAATGGAGTGGATTTGGAGGAATTTTAAAAATTAGATGGATTTTCTGATTGTTATGGCTTTGTGGTTCAACATGGCTTTTAGAAAAAGGAAAGGGCTTCAGAGCTGACTGAAAGGAAAGAACATAAAATAATGTCCAGTGCTTATATTGTGGCTTTGCTTTTTTCCTAGGATGAGACAATCAATTTACATGTGAAATCAAATGACTGGTAAGAAATTCTGCCTTTGGGTTTTGTGGTTGTGAAAAAAAGATATTGCACAGCTTTTTGTCTTATTACCCTTTTCTCTAACTAAGGGAGAAAGCATTTAGTCAATGATTTTTTTTGCCTCCTTACCCCAAGTTCGTTACCCATGTCCAGAAGGTGGACATGTGCTGGGTGAATTTTCCTGTTATGCTACTATATAGAAGTTCAGTTTGGATGGGGAGAATAATGTTTTCTGGCTGCAAAATCTGTAAAGCTATGAGTGTAGAAAAATATGTTTATACTTCACTTTCCTGACTTGTAAAAATTCCAGAGTATTTGTATTTATAAAATCTGGAGGTCCTAAGGCAACGAATTCTAAATATTCCACTGTTTACAGTATCCATACCTTAATTGCAGTATTTATTTAGGTACTTCTTGAAAATCAGTGTAGTAAGAAAGAATATTTTTGTTGCTTTCTGCCTAATAATACCGTCATGACTTGTAAGCATGGGTACAGACATTACTTTTTAGTGATCATGCCCACCCTATTCAACTCTGGACTTTGTTTGAGGTCACGAAACTTAGATGTCCGCTTGGAGTTTGATCTGTGTAAGGAGGAGAAAAATTTCCTACAGAAAAGGAAGAAGTTTGTGGCTTCTGCTCTGAAAAAAGCACTTCATTTAGAGCAAGACCTTCAAGATCATGAGGTAGGGGGAGGACCATAGGGACTGTAACATGCTGTGTAACAGGAATGTGTAATGCTTGTAGCCATTGACATATTATTCCTTAACTAGCCCTGATACATTCACTGCCCCACATAAAATGTTGAGAAATGTCTAGATGAAATGTGAGAGCCAGGGTAGTATCAAACCTTCTCGGTACATATTTATCCAGAAAACCAAATGCCATAAATCAGCCTTTTTTCCTTTTTTTTTTTTTTCCCCCCGTATTTATTTTTCATTTGTGAATTATAGACTTGAATAGTCCTACTCTTTTAGCTGATCATTCAGTCACCAAGGCCCCATAAGGTATTTTATATTATTGGATTTTTGGAAGGAGAAAATCTAACAGTTAAAATGATGCGTAACAGTGGCTGATGAGGTTTCTTATCATAGAATCTCGCCTCTGGTGATCATCATCTCAGCTGTACTTCCTCAAACAACACAAAGACACTGAACGTTTTTCTCTGATCTGCTTGTCTGAGTCAGTGTTCATATTAGTTCAGCCCATGTTGGCATGGGGATGGTTGGAGCTTCAGGGCGGGAACACGGTCTGTGATCAGGTACTTCAGAAATAAATAAGTTTTCATTTTGAGAGTGGGTTTTTTTCATCTGTGCTTTTCCCTTTGTCCAGGACAGGTGGACCAAAGGCATGTTAGGCAATATATGACAGCATTGCTTTGGATACACATAAATGATGCCCCCGCTCACAAACTGATCATATAGTTTCTCATTGGCACACTAGTTTCAGTGAAAAAAACCAGTTTCTTAAGTATATGATTTTTTTAGGGGGAAGTACTGCTAACTACTAATTTCAGATTTTCCAGCAAGAGTATACTTCCTTGTAGTCAGATAAACCCAAATCAAAGTACTTTGCTTTGACCTGAAATGTTCAATTTGAATCAGGAAACAGCTGAGTATTTCTTTGATGCAATTTCCTGGAAATGTGTGTAGGAATTATCAATTGGCTCATCTTCTCTCAGTGGGTTCCTCGGAGGAATTTGTCTTCCTGTAACACAATTGAGATTTCCATGCAATTAGGCTTCATCACTGCAATTATATGCTCTAGGTATATGTAGAAAATGTAATCTAGCCATTATTTTTGACTTACAAGAGAGGATGAACTCTGCTTGTTCTCAAAATACAGCTCTCATGTGATGATATTTTGGTAAGGAAAATCCAGTCTAATATTCAAATGCCTTGAAACCGTAAGTTTTGAGCTGTTTTGATAAGCCAGAATGCAACAATTTAGAATAAAAGATGATTGATTTTAATAAAAATCCTCAAAATCAGCTATTTACCCCTTTTTTTTTTTTCCTGTTCAAAATACTCGATTTTCATCTTTTTACCCCTGACTTGGGGAAATGGTGAAATGTTGGAATTTCTTGTGGCACTGAAAGGCTACAATTTACTCAGCTCTGACCACATGTGCTGGTAAAAAAGGTGTTGCTTAGCACTGCTGTGTTGATGTTTAAACAGATACCTGTTGTAGCAGTCATGACAACAGGAGGTGGCACCCGGGCACTGACATCTCTGCTAGGCAACCTGTTGGGTCTTCAAAAGCTGGGTCTCTTGGATGCTATTTCATACATCACTGGGTCATCTGGTTCAACATGGTAAGGAGATCCTGAACATAGACATCCTTCACCACTTCCATAGCCTGCTGTGTGAGTTATTTACCCTCTTCATTTTGGTAAAGAAGAGTGTACTGGTTCAGTCTTAAGCTTTTTTCATTGCTGCATTAGAAGCAGATTACCTAAGCCAGTGTAGACACTTCTTCCAGGGAACAACATTTTCCTTGACTTTTTATTTCAGCTCTAGGATCTTTCCTACTGAGTCACTGTGGTGCAAATCACAGCCTTATGCATAAACCTTAATAGCAAGGAGGGGCTTTTTGCAAGTCCTCAGATTTCACTAGTGATTTGGGAGAGTCCTCTAACTCAAAAAATCTTTTCAATAATAAACAAGCCCAAAAGATGTTTTTAATGAACTTCAGCTTGTTCATTTGATGTGGACCTTAAATCTAACTCTAAAAAGCGGGAGTGTCTCAAGCATATGACAATGCACTTCCTTTCTTTTCTGCAGGGCTTTGTCACATTTGTATCAGAACACTGAGTGGTCACATAAGGATCTATCCAGACCGATTGGTGAAGTCCGCAGACATATGACCAAATGCAAGCTAAGCTGCTTTTCCCTGGAAAGCTTGAAATACTATGCCAAGGAGCTAAAGCTGCGGAAGCAAGAGGGTTACCAGATCTCTAGTGTTGATTTCTGGGGGCTTCTGCTGGAAAAAGCATTAAGTGATGGGGTAGTGTTTTCCCTAACAGCTACTGAATACTGTTGTATAGAATATGAAGCTCCAGGGACAGATGTTAGCCTGAGAGCATGCCAGCATCTTCCAGTAGATGATTTCCACTGAATAACGAGGGGTTTTAGAATTGTTGAGGTTGGAAAAGATCTCTGAGATCATCAAGTCCAAACATTATCCTATCACTGTCGTGTTCACTGCTAAACCGTGTCCCCAGGTGGGACACCTACATATGTTTTGAACACTTTCAAGGATGGTGATTCCACCACTTCCCTGGGGAACTGGTTCCAGCCTTTCAGCAAAGAAATTTTTCCTAAAATCCAGTCTAAACCTCTCTCAGCACAACTGGAGTCCATTTCCTCTTGTTTTATGACTTGTTACTTGGAAGAAGAAACCAATCTCCAGTTGTCTACAACTTCGTTTCAGGCAGTTGTAGAGAGCGATAAGGTCTTCTCTGAGCCTCCTTTTCTCCAGGCTAAACAACCCCCAGCTCCCTCAGCCTCTCCCCATAAGACTTTTTATCTTGACCCTTCACCATCTCCATTGCCCATCTCCGGACATGCTCCAGCACCTCAGTGTCTTTCTTGTAGCAAGAGACCCAAAACTGAACACAGTACTCGAGGTGCGGCCTCACAAGTGCTGAGTACAGGGAGACAGTCACTGCCTGGGTCCTGCTGGCCACATTCTTTCTTCTAAGTGAGAACTTAAATATCCATGTGAAGGGGATGTATTTACTGGGAAGAACAGGAGATCATTTTTTCAAAAAGTGTCCTACAGCTCTACCTGTAATTAAATAAGCTGATGTGGGTTGTAAATGTTTAGATCATGCCTTGGTAAAAAAATGTTTGGATGCAAAATGAGTATAGAGAATAAGGAAATTAAGAGGGAAAGACATATTTATTTTACTGTAATCTTGCAAGCCCATAGACCATGACCAGAAGGTCCCTTGATTTTGCCCTTTGTCTCTCATCAATTCACAGAAAAATAACCACAAACTCTCAGATGAGCGACAGGCATTGAGTCAGGGTCAAAATCCCCTACCTATCTACATGATCCTCAACATCAAAGAAGACTTCAGCCTTTCAGAGTTCAAAGGTGATGGCAAACCTGGGCTCAGTTGGTATTTAAATGATCTGTATTATCAGTTACTGCATGTGCTGCAACCTCTTGTACTGCTGAACCATAGCTTTTATAAACAATTTCTTTTCCTCCTTAACTTCTTTTTCCATTTCTAAACTTTGTGTCTAGGCTCTGGGAGGAACTCATCTTCTAGGGGGCAGGAGAAATCCTGGGGAGGTGTTTAAGGACAGCCAAGGTATTTACAAATTTTAGCTCCACATATGGGGTAACAGGCTGATCCCTTTTGGTATAAACTACGCTTATGTTCTTTGTAGAGAGGGTAATTAGAAAGTTCTGAATGAATGAGATTGGGAACGATTACTGAGTGAGCTGCTGAAACCAGCTGAATTATACCTCCTTACCCTGAGGGAGGTGATCACCCTGATGATAGGTTTTGTCCTGCAGCTGCTATTTTACCATTTTTTTACCATTTCAGAGCCCTTCCTGCATCGAAATAGGGATAGGAATGAGATTTTAAAGTTCGTTTTGTGTCTCTGCAGAATGGGTAGAGTTCACCCCTTATGAGGTTGGGTTCTTAAAATATGGTGCCTTCATTCGTGCAGAGGATTTTGGCAGTGAGTTCTTCATGGGTCGCCTTATGAAGAAGCTCCCAGAATCACGCATCTGTTTCATGAAAGGTGATGTGCTCCATTGCAAAAATTTGAATTGCATAAAAATGTACTTTATTTTTAAAATAAGGCAAACCCTGCATATTGCAACCAGCGCCTGGCATCATGCAGGACTAAAACCAATTGTATGTCATGTTGTTCTCACCTCTGACTGAATTCCTTAGACACTGGAGATGGGCTAAAAAATACTTGGAGGAAATTTCAAATCACATTGTTCACTGTTGCTTTTGTCTTGAATTGTGACTTTCATGCCCTGAAGTTTCAGGGCTACTTGAAAAGGTTAGGCTTGTTTTGAACCAATCAGCAGCGGAGTTCCACAAAAAACCTTTGTATTTCAAAACTGTAATCTTAAAATCAAATTTGGCTATGAATGGCATGATCTTATAACAAAAAGCAATGTTGTTACTGAGTTTATCATAAAATATGGCAATTTTTAGTAGTTTTCTGAACTGCTGCTGATATTTTTTCAAGTTTAATAGCAGTCTAAATCCATTGAAATTTTGTTATATTTTTGATATATTGATTTTTGATTGATTATTGATATTTGATATATTGATATGATTGATTTTGATATATCACTGAGTTTTATTATTCTTATTTCAGTTAAGTAGGTAGCATCCAGGAATTTTTGAAAAACAGCTTTGCAGCTTTTATGGAATTTTTCTTTTAATTTTGCATAATACTGGAAATCTCTACTATACTCCTTTGTATGTTCGTTCTCTGGGATGAAGTTGTCTGCAGACAAGTCCGTCTACTCTTAAACCCTTAACAACAGATATTTTACATGTAAATAAGCACATCACACAACAGGACAGCAAAGATACTGGCAAGAAATGGTTTACTTAAAAAGGGAAAAATCCATGCAAGCAGCAACACCATGTAGTATTCCGTATTTGGTGCTCATGCATTGCAGTTTCTCAGTAACAGTGGGGTATTGTGTTCATACCTGAGGTGTCTAGGGAGCAAGCACATCCAACTTGGGCAGAGCTCTCTTCTCAACCTTATCACCTGAGGCAGGTGACCCCAAAGCCACAGGTGTATCTTTATAAAGGATAAGATGGAGAGTTAAAGCAATGTTGCCATCTAGTGATACCCCATGCAATGCCCTCTTGGGTTACGATTAAAATGTACTGTTAGTGACAGCATGATGGTTTAAGGATAAAAGCAAGGTGCCATTTGCAGGGAGAGGAAAGACCTTTTATAAGAGCAGTGGCTAGAGCTGGAAAGGCTGGATGAGCTTATGGGGATACAAGACCCTCAGGTTTCCAGAAGAAAACCTGGGGTATATGAAAGCTTGTCCGCTCTTTTCAACTCTGTCAGCCTAGTAAAAGATACTGTCTCTCTCCATAGTACTTACTTCAGCAAATATAGGTACCAAGAAAATTCAGTGCAAGAGGTTAGGGCAACATTGCTATGTAATTATAACCAAGTTATGGGGACATAACAATGTTTGAAAGACATCAAAATGCAGAAACAGTGTCCCAGGGCTGAGGGAGTGAAAAGATACCAAGACAAGACAGGAGAAACCAGAGGAGTTGCCTTCTCACAACAGGGCCGAAGAGAAGCTTCTCAAGCTGCAGAGAGAGGAGGTTATGTTGACAGAAACTAGCCAGTAATTATGTGCAAATGAACTCTGGTTGTCACCTAAGTGTAGAGCCAGAGAGCCCCAATGTGATTTCTTAATTATGTATTTTTAACATTTCTTAAGTCAGTGCTATTCTTACAAGGACTTCCTATGAAACAGACCCTTGGCTTCCTGTCATAACCAAATCAGGTTTAAAAGGGAATTGTATATCTGTTACTGATTCATGGAATGAATAATTATGGCATTGTGCAACTCAAATTATTGCATCCTTTGCAATGTATGGCTTTCTCAAAACTTTCACTGCTGGAGATTTTCAAGGCAAAAGACAGCACTGCCTTCTTCCTCTCAAGGATTGTGGCACAGTTTTGGAGGAAGAGATACTTTACAAGATTCAAGAGACTTTTGGAGATTTCTGCACTTTGGAGATATTTTTAGATGTTAAGTGGGAGGGAAAAAGTGGAAGAAGCACTATCAGGGTGAGAATAATGAGGAGAGGAAGAGAAGTCTCATTCACAAGACCTTGTGCAAAGAGAAATCTTACAAGGGACAGTGAGGATGTCTTGTATTAAAGGACTATTCTGCAGACAATTCCAAATTGTGCTCTAACCATTTGACTCTTAGCTGTCCAGGAGCAGCTTCCAAACTTTAACTGAGTATATCCACTTGTAAATGACATACTTTGTAGACCAGACCCCTATTTTATAGGAAATTATTTGGGTTTGCTCTCTGATGACAGTTTCTTATAGTATGGAAAATGTTGGTTTGTATGTGGCAATGAATTATAGTGGCTAAAGGACTTGAACAATGTTTTAAACTATTTAGGTTCCTCTTTGAGGACAGAATGCTAGTTGCTGAAAAGAACTTCACACAGGTTTTGGTAATAATTTGAAAGCCTTGAGGCTTTCCAGTACCCCTTGCAAAGCTGAGAGGTTATTTTTTTAGGGATATTTTCCATTAAAACATTTCTGAAGAAGTTTCCCTGTTCTCTACCATTGCACAGGCCTATGGAGCAATGTCTTTTCCTACAATCTCTTGGATGCCTGGCATTCGTCAAATCCTACAGAAAGGCGCTCATTGAGGTGTACCCAACACAGGGTTGTTGATGTTGGTTAGTTAAATTTCTGTTTTATCTCAAAAATCCCAACATTTCATGTTGCCAGCTATATCGAACTAGGTTTCCCCTCTGAATTCTTTCATAGCAATATTATTTCCATTAGTCTCCCTTGGACTGAATTTATGCAAATACGAAACTACTGAAATTTAGAAACAGTCTTTGCCAGGGGCTCTTCAGTGAACCTTCATGTTCTAACAAACATCTCAGTGCTGTGTTCTCTGTCCGCCTCAGCAGATGTTGCTTTTCTTATGTTGTTGTTGAAGACTTAGATGTAGCAATTATGTGGAGCTCCATTCCAATTTTTTTTGATCTTGTTGTAAACCTGTGTTTTCCTTAGAGGTGTTGACTGTCCTTCTTTTGTTCAAATGTGGTTAGTGAGTTTGGTTTACTGGCTTTTCATCACTTTCTTCATGGAAGTGTTGCAGAATCCTGAGCTCAGTAAAAGCCTGTGATAGAAAGTCATTGTTCCTCTTTCCCAATCTGATAAGGTGCCAATTAACACAACCCTGTTTCTTTTCTCTTTTCTGGATGTCTAAGTCTCCTGACAGCTATTTTTTTGTTGTTAGTTTTTTGTTTTGGTTTGGGTTTTTTTTCCAAAGCCAGTTTGTATCAATTTTGAAAGAAATGGGTCCAGAATCTCAGCCTACTCTGAGCTTCACACAGAGAATCAGTCTATGGGTTCTGTCAAACAGTAGATCACTTTTTCCAGCTTTAGCAAGTTTGTTGCCATTTTGACTCTGTTTTTCATGGAATATTCTTTATTTAAGATTGATTTCCTTCTTGTTCCTACTTTGACATTTATTTAATTGTATGTTGCCATGTCTTTTTAGGATCTTCTTTTCTCTAGCAAGTGTTAGATGCCTGTCTGGTATTTTAAGTATTGCAAAGAACTGTATCAAAACAACAATTTTTTCATCTCCTCTACCTCCCCTTCAGGAGATGAGCCCTCTTCACCAGATGGGAGCCATGAGTTGGAGACTTACTTAGTGACCCCTGAATGTGGTATCCTGGGCATTATTCGGCGGCTGCTGACAGAGAGGGTGATTTTTTCAAAGTTCTACAACTTCCTGAAGGGTTTCCAAGTGCACAATGCATACCTTCAAAGCAAAAACTTCTGTATGTGGAAAGGTAAACACCCCTGAATATTATTGGTTACCTTCTTAAATGTTTTCATCTTAAGTGTTTTCATCAGTGAAGGCAGGGGGTGAACATTTGAGAACAAATATTTCAAGATAACTATTTAAATTTCATCCAGCCAAATCAGCTTCAGGAATTCCCTTGATTCCAGGGAAAGGAAATTACTGCTTATCAGAGTGAAAGAAGAGCAACACGAGAATTGAAAGAGCTCTGTCTTTTTACCTTGAACAGGTCTCTCTTTTCTGTGTCAAGTCTGAGCTTCTGTAGTGTGCCAGGATCTTGGAAAGAAAATGTAATGGAGAGTCAGGAGGCATTTTTTCCTCCCTTATTAGTCAAACAACAGATATATTACTTCTTCAGTGAATCACTCATTGTAGAAAATATTTCCTTTTAGATACTGTACTGGAGCATTTCCCCAGCCAGCTGACAGAAACAGCAGAGTTCATGTGCCTGGCAGACACAGCAGGATACATCGATATTAGCTATCCACCACTCATGAGGCCGGAGAGGAAAGTGGATGTTGTCCTGCACTTAAACTATTCTTCTGGATCACAGACACTGGTGCGATGACCACTCTATTTTCTTTGATAATGACTGCTGCATTTTAGTCCTCTTAGCCCTCCTTAAGTCCTGAGGATTCAGAATAATTCATGTAGAAAAAACTGATGGGAGAGAAGGATTCTTGGTTTGCAGATTCCATTGTGCAGATGCCTATGTCTCTCAAGTGGTGCTGGTAAAACATGGAAAATCTCCTAAAGAGAACAGAAGTAGTATCAGTTTTTCTAAATATTTCATTTTAATTAACCCTCTAATAGCTAAATGCTATCTCCTAGACACATGTGCTCCTGTGATCTTGATATGGCTGTCAAGACAGCACTTCACATAGACTGCTTATCTAGTACTACTACCACCACTGATGAACTCATTTTGGTTGTCTTGTGATATCCCTCTAAAATTACCCACATGCAGTATAATTAGAAGTAATTTGTCCAGTTGTCCTTGGAACAGTAACTGATTTCTTTGTTTTTGTTCCAATTTGTGGAAAAGAATTGTCCTTTGACAGCATATCTGCTGTTTCAAATACCAGCTAATAATCTGGTATATAATTCCTGTTACTAGATATGGATAAGACAGAAGTTCTTGAAGATTAAAATTTTCAAACATGCCAACCAGACTCAGAAACAAAAATCCTATTTTCAAAAATTACTGCAAGATTAACATTTCAATTTAGACAGTGGTTGCTCCCAGATCACTCTTTGCTTATGTCACTTTTCAGAACTATCCTAAGGCATCTAAAACAGTTAGAGGCTTTTAAATATCTCATACTGAGTCAAAAAAAGTGTTTGTACTTTTGTGAATCTGTGTTTAAAAACTGTGCTATTTTAGATTCCTGTCCATTCTACTCATTTCAGGATTTTCTCCAACAGAGTTGTGTTTCTGTGTCCTAAACTTCTGGGCCACCCATCACACAGCCTTGAACATCTTACCTATCATATAGGTTAAGGCTATTGAGGAGGGTCAGGTAGAACATTTATTAGGAGTGCAAGTTGGAGGCTGAGCCTTGAACTGTTGTTCTGTTAATAACTAGTACCTAATATCTCATGTCAAGATGTCCTCTTGACAAGGACAGAAGAAATATTGACAGCAAACCGTGCTCCCATATCTTTTGAGGGATGCATTGTGCACTAGAAAAAGTGGAGGGGTGCGGCAGAATTTCTGAGCTTTTCTTTTTTTTGTCTGAATTCAGCCTTTGGAAGAAGCCTCCAAGTACTTCCAAAAACAGGGAATCCCATTTCCCAAAATCCACATGAGTGAAGAAGAGAAGAAAAATCTAAAGGAGTGCTACATCTTTGAAGACACAGAGACCCCAGAGGCACCGACGGTGGTGTTTTTCCCACTGGTGAATGACTCCTTCAGAAAATACAAAGAGCCAGGTAAGCAATGGGACAAAGACGGTCCTCCCACCACCTGCCTGCCCTTTGGCTGTGCTGGGATGGGAGACATGGTGTAGTGTGGTCTCCTCCCTCCACTGCTGTGCTTCCCATGGGAGAGAAATGCAGTCATCAAGGCAGTGAGGAGTGACTTGTGCCCCACCTGGAAAGTGAGAGGTGGGACCAAATCTCTACCCCATTGACAACCTTTCTTTATTTGTCAGGTGTGGAGCGCAGCCCCTCTGAGATGGCGCAGGGCAACGTGGATGTTTCCACCGTTTTTTCTCCGTACTGCTTAAACAGCTTTACCTACACAGCGGAGAATTTTGACAAGCTGATAGAACTGACCAGCTACAACATTCGGAACAACCAACACCTGATCCTTCAGGCTTTGAATTCAGCCATAGAGCAGAAACGACAGCGCAAAAAATAAACACTCTCCCGAGTTTCACAAAAATATCTGAATGATTTTTTTTTCTTCCTGCAAGAGAATCAAGACCTGTCTGTGAATGAGCACAATAAACTTTGGAAACTACAGGCTTGTCTCAGCCTGTGGTTTCTCTCTACCACATGGCAATCCTAGATAAACCAATCAAACAAAATAATGATTAGGCTTGTGCTTTACTTATGTTGGATTTCACTGCTGGTGAACTTTCTTTTTTTCATGCAGTATATGCATGTAAGTTAAAGATAGGAAATATGGGGTTCATTGGCAAGATTTTTAAATGCATGAATCTGAGACAGCAGTAAAAATTCTTTCAAAATTCAGTACATTACCAGAATTTATATGCAAAGTGAAGACAAATTAGCTAAATTAGTTAAAATTAGCTATTTAGATATTTAATTTATTACAAATCTAGTGCAACAGAAAAATACATAATAAATTTAGACAATTTCAAAGAACATGCAAACTGTATTTTCCATAGTGTCAGTAAGAAATTTTGTTAGAAATAATATGCCAAGCTAATAATAAAAGATAATCTGAGATTTCACATGGAAAATACACATTTTCTATACTTCTGAATATAGAAACTTTTTTACACCAGCAGCATTTAGTTTTTGAAAATCTCTTGGAAATTTCAAACCATACTGTGAGTCAGGCTCAGCTCTTCTGGTGTAGGCATAAGTGTCTAATCCAGGGTTCTTCTTTTCACTGAATAGTCATGGTATTTAGAGGATTCAGCCCATTATCCACATCCCATTAATTTCAACAGTTTTTGTGGTATTTCTTGTTATTATGGGATGGGACGCTGTGAGAATTAAAACATCAAAAAATGAGAGACAGATTCTGTGGTCAGAAGGCAAGCTAAGTGCTTTACACTGTTATCCACGGGTAATCCATGGGTAATGACATTGTCAATCCCATCATGGGTAATGACACTGTCTACAGGGAACACAGGATCTATGCAACTACTATAAATAGCATGAGATAATTTTTTGGAACTGCTTATTTTTGAGATGAAAACCAAAATAATTATTTGTTTTATGAAGGATTTTAGTAAGAAAAATAGTATGTAAACCTGTTTCATTACAACAAAGATACTAATCTAAAAAAAAGGATTCAATGCTCAGTCAACCCTTATTTACTTCAAATTTAAATGAAATGCAGCAACTTGTCTGTGGTGAAGTCACATGTAATGGCAAACACAGATATCTTCTATCTTAACCAAAACAGAAAGTAAATTTTAAATTTAAAAAGGCTGAAAATTTCTCCTCCCTCTTGCTATCATAATGTGTCTCTCTTCCTTCAAGCATTCTTTTATGCCATGTCTTCCTCTAGCCTTTGTTGACTTTAGTCTCCCATGCTCACTTCTGATGAACTCAGACCCTTGGGTGTGCTGTGTCCTTACCCCAGCTGATTTTCCAGGCCCTCACACCTCTGTCCAATTTGCAGCCCTGGTTCAAACCTCTCCTGTGCTGAAATGGCTGTTTACTTGCTGGTGCTCATCAAGGGCTCTGCTCTTTGTGATCTCTGTTCCTGAGTCATCTGGTCCCTCTGGGCATTGCCTTTCCTCTGTCCCAGCTCTAAGTCCCTCCCAGGCTTCCCTGATTATCATTATGACAAACTCATTTGGTGTGACACATGCATTTGCTACTTCTCCCAGCAGCCCATCTTGTAGCTGAGGTTTCAGGCATCCTAAAGATCTGCAAATGAAGTTCCTACCCTGGACATCCAAGTCCTTTGATGACACCAAATTTCAAGAATCCTGCCTCTCTCTTCCCATCTCTGCCTTTAACTATACCCTTTTGCTTCCCTTGATGTCTTCTTCTGTTAAACCAGCAACAGCTGACAGGCAGAGGCAGGCCCCATTTAGTCCCAGTGTGCTGCTGCTGCACCTGCCAGTGGCTGAGTCTGTCCCACCTCCCAGCAGTTTGACCAGACCCACACGATAGCTCCTAGTGTTGCTCTCAGTGTGGGAAAAGCTCTTAGATCATAATTGGATCTTCTTGTCAACTCTCCCCTTGCAATCCTGAAACATCCATGCCTTTCTTCTTTCAGATAAACCCAGAGTCACCTGAATCATAAGCAAAGTTACTCTGAAAATACATACATGCCCTATATTGCTACAGACCCTTAAAAAGGTCTGGCTTAAGCCTGCATCCAGACAACCTTTTCCTGGGGTACTGGGTGCCTTCACCCAGAGATATGGAGCAACCCCTTGAGCAGAGGGGAAAGACACCAGCCCCGTCATGTCATCTGCAGTTGGTTTCTTCTTCTCTGAGGTATTGTAGAAGTGTCTCTAGGTGACTGCTTCTCAGCAGTGGCCTTTTCTGTCAGCACTCCTGGTCCATGTTTAGTAGAGGTGCTTTGTTTTTGGCTTAGGGGTTTGGTTAATTTGGTAGACTCAGCTTGCTTTTTATAATTGTATTTGTTAACTAATTGCACATAATGTTTGCAGAAGATCCTTGTAATCCGTTCTTTCAGGCCAGCATGGAGGTTTTGTGTGGCTTTGTCTGCTGGCATTTTTTGTTCTGCTTCAGCTGCTAATGGGGTATGTTTCCTGTCCTCTGCCTCTGGTCTGTACTGAGGCATTGAAGGAATGTAGGTAACAGCCGTAAATGTGGGCATTTAAAAGCCCTTTTTGGCTTTGCAGGTTGGGAGTGTCCCCTTTTACAGAAAAAAGGAGTGTTTTCATGGAATTATCACTTCAAGAGAGGAAATACAATAGTGGGGAGAGAAGCACTGCAAAAATCTAAGACCACGCTCTATCATGGTGTTAGCATCAGCAGGAGTTAACATGATTTTTCCTAAATGTTTTAGAAGATAAAACTCTTGGTAGATGTGGTAATAGGAACTACAGACACTAATATGCTGGCCTCCTTACTTTTAATTAATATGTTTTGCATCTTTTCTGTGTCTGGCTTTTCCTTCTTACCTATTCATTATCTACAAGTAAGTGAAGGGATTAACATGCAACTGCACCTTTGCCTCAGCCCTTCCAATTATCACTAAGGTGCATGAAGAACTGGGCAGCTTGGTGGGGTGACTCAGACCATAGGAACCTAAGGAAAGCAGCAGTGAGATTCTTTAACCCCTCACAAGGCATGTGAGAATTTGGACAGTCCTATTGGGTGAGTGTCACTTAGGAAGCAGAAGTTAATGGGATGGTTGGCAGCAGCATTTTACACTGTTCTGTAACACAAAAAGTGATCAAATGAGATTATTGCAAACATTCTAACTGAAATGAGCTATTCATTTATGTGACTACAGGTTGCAGCACGAGTGATGGGAAATGTGTTTGCCACAGCAGATAAAGAACGTGGGTGGTAGAGAAGTACTCCCTTCTGAGAAACCCTGTGCCAAAACCTGCTCACATGTATAGCTCTGCTGTGTGTGTACAATATCTCATTGTCTAACTAGAGTGGTAATGCTACAGAGGAGGCCATCAGGGCCTCATTTCCTTGTGGAGGAATACCATACCTCATGCATACCATACCTGGCCATGGTATGCTGGTCAGCAGTTAGCAATGGGTGAGAGCTGTGTGTCCTTCATGCCATTCAAATTTTGTACCTTTGAGTTCCTCCTGAAAGTCTGTCCCTTGTAGAGTTCCAGCTGAAGCCCAGCACACCTGCAGTGTTTGTAAAGCACTTCTCCCACACCTCCACCTGATGATATCAAAACTCTAGGATGTCCTGTCATGTCTTCAGTTGCTTCCTCCAGGGGCTCTGAGGTCTCCTTGATATTCCCTTCAACACACTATTGCTTATCCTTTTTTCTCTGTGCAGTTGAATATCTCATCCAGATGTCCCAGATGCCCTAATTCTTGTAGTATTCATGCTTATTCCAAATATGACCAAACCTCCATCATTCAAACCTGAAGCTTCTGGAGGTACAATTACAATATGGAGGAGACATGTGAGACAAACGGGAAAGATTAAGAAAACAGAAGGTATAAAAAGCAAGGAGGGAGAAAGGAGAGAAAGGAAACAAACTATAATACTCAAGAAAAAGTGAAAAAATGAATTACAGCCATGTGGTATTGAAATGGACAAAGGAAGGAAATATATATTTTGGAAATCCAAGAAGTCAATGGTAAAGAAAGGGTGGCAAGGAATGGAAAGAAGAAAAAAAAGAGGAAATCAGGAACAAAGGATGGTGAAGACAAACATTTAAAATTGAGATAATGGTATATCCCTCCTCTAGTTTCTTCAAAGCAGTCTTGATAGACTGGTCCTTTAAAAAGAATAGCAACTAAAACTCTCTAATTCAGAAAATGTCATGGCATTAAATCTCACTGCTGGGGTTCTGATCATTTGGTCATACAGACACCTGATATGCACACAGTGAGTGCTTCCTAGCTCCCAGCTCTCTCTTTTTTTTTCTGCCTTTAAACAGTGGAAAAAGATGGTCCCTTGTCCTCTAGGAGACTGACTTTTCCTGCGAACTGCTGCTTATTGCACCCTTCTCTCCCTCAGATAATAATCTGTAAATTTGTTTGCTCCTCTCCTATTTCCTTTCTTCTGCTGAGGTAATGGAGTATCCTTAGAGGCTGATAACTATCAGGTAAGGAGCTGCAAGTTTCTTCATAAATTAATATGTGCTTCCAAATCTTGAGCAATTGACAGTTCTTTCATTAATTTTGCAATTTCTGCTATTCAGCTGAATGACACCCAGTCTTAAAAGAAAGTCATGTTCCAAATTCCTCCTTAAGCTGCATTTCTTTTGGCTTAGTATCTACTAAGCCGAATATTATGTAGTTTGGTTTTGAGATTTAAATATATGACATAACTTGGTTTTGAGATTTATCTGATGATATCCTAGAATTTGTTAAAGATTAAATCCTTTGGTCCCACATACAAATATGTATTCAGAAAATCCTTCATATTCCTGGTCACTCTTAATCTCTAGTCCATGATCTCTGCAGGTGCAGGAACTGATGGCCTGTAACCCACCATGGGAGGAAGCATTGTACTGGTTATATTGCTGGTTTCCATCTCATGAGGATATGATGAACTTGCATGTAAGCCTACAGAAATGTAGATAATATATAGTGATTTAAAAAACTTTGGAAACTGCTCTTCAAGTTTTTTATGCAGTCCTGGGAAACTTTCTCCAAATATAGGAAAACATCCCACAGTGAGAGTACTCCAGGCGCAGAGGACTTTCTCACTTTACAGGTAACCATTGAGGACTGTAGATATGCAACATGCATAAAGACTGAGAGAGATAAAATGCAGCATAAATTTGCTCTTCAGCTCTAAGACTGGTATGGGAAGTTCTGGGCTTTATTCAGTGCATCAGTAACTGTAGCATGAAAGAAACATAAAGACTATTTAACTGTGAGTGCAGTGATGTTCAAAGTCATTAATAGTGTTAGTATCTCTACTGGGAAAGTAATAACTCTCAGTATTGGAGCCATGTTCTAGTTAAATGCTACGTGTATACAAATGTTGATGCATCTGTATCATAGATATAAAGTGCTTTTCTCAGTATGATCATCATGTCTTAATTAGAATATATTCTAGTACTTTTGAACTTGCTTTAAAATAATTTTCCAGAAGATTCTGTCTTACTTGTTACAGGGCTAAGATAACAAGAGTAGTGCCCCTCTCTCCTGTGAATTTTCTCTCCTGCTCCACATCTCCTTCCTTCACTAACTGCTAAACTGATGGTCTAAGACAACACTCCTTCCACAGGAAGAGTATGTAGCCAAGCCAGAATGCCCATCTGACTCTGCTCTCCAGTGCTGTTTTTTGTATAGAAATATCTAAATGTCAGAGAATAGTGAGATGGTCACAGCCAGTCTTGGTTGTGTTTCCACTTTGTCAGAATAACCCCAGGCTCATTTTGCCTGGCCTGTTTGAAGGCTAGACAAGCGTATACTGTTGCAAGGTGTTTAGGGGGACCTGGCTATCAGCAGTTTTAAACTAGTCCAAGACTGTGACAAAAGAAATCACAATGCTACATTTGAACATGTTGAAAAACATGTTTGTCATGGAGCTCCATTTGTCCACAGCTTGTCTCTGCAGTCAGATGTAATACAGGTACCTTTGCTAAGTTAGTGATGCTTCTACAAACTGCATTGTAGTGTGAGTAAGAAAACTAAGCAACAGAGGATGTACGAGGTTGTGCTGTTTTTGGCACATTCTGTGTGATAAGCAAGATAAAACTGTGATAAGTACTACACTAAAGGAGTAGTGTGCGGTTTGCTGCCAGGACAACTACAGTTAAATATTTGAAAACAATATTTTGCTTAATCTGTCTTTAAATTACTGAAATATGAAATGTAAATAAATAAAATCATTCCACTTGAAGCCTCTGCTTTTCATTCTACAGATTAAAACATCCAGCTTTGTACATTCAGATTTTAAATGAGATAGCACTAGTTCAGTTGTTAATGAGAGCCTTGGAGTTTTTTTTCTTTATGTCATTCCCTGTGGAGTCAGAGCAGTGACTTCAGCACTTGATTTAGCTGAAGGTTGTAAGATCGTTCTAGATAGCCAAGTGTGCCTATTATGGGGAATTCATTCTGCAGATGTGGAAGCCTCTACACAAAATCCACCTTTCTTCTCCACAGGTTTTCTTGAGGACAGGGAATCTAACTTTTGTAAGGTTCACCAACTTTAGAGGGGTTTCTGTCACTTATCATCACTTATGCTAATGGTTCTCTGAACTAATCAGTCTGGGCAAAGTTGACCTGCTCTAATAACAAGTATCCTGGTATTTTTAGTGTCCCATGACAGGTCTTCCAAGGTCAACCAGGTCTCCTTTTCTGATCAGATTAAAAAAAAAAAAAAAGAATGATTGTTGTTCTCTAAATTAAGCTGCAAAAGGAGTTCTCCAGGATGCAGCACAGAGTGTCCATGACCTGAGGCCAAAAGATGCTCTTGAACTTCCAGTGTGGGCAGAGCTACTTTTCATGCTGGAAATGCAGATGCTATGACACAGACTACAGTTACTGGAGCTGCTAGTTTGTTATTTATTTGTTTTTCTATCTTTGAAGATGGTAATTTCCACTGGGTATGCCTGGAGACGTTCATGTACTCTTTTGTTCATTCATGCTCTTTGGTTGAACAAAATCTCTGTAAAATAAAACTAATAAAACTTATCCACTGGATACTATATTCCAGTCATCTCAACAGGAGTTTCTCACAGTTGTCATGTAAAGTTCAATGGCCTTTCTCTGAAAAATTTATAAAAGCATAACTTCTACCAGCTTTGCACAGCTATTACACATTTCCTTGCTTTTTTTGGTTGTATTTAAGGTACTGCCAGATGCAGCAGTAATCCTAGGTCATGCTTGCATGACCTTAAGACCTCTGTTAACCCCTTCAAATGTCCAGTACCTTCTCCCCCACTGTCCTATCACACACAATCTGATACTGCTACTCCATTCTACTCACTCACCTCTTCTACCTATAACTCACCTCTGCAAACTGAAGACCCAGCCTTATGCCCACACCTTAGCCTTGCTCCCCTGGGAAGAAGAAATGGGAGCAGCCCAGGAGGAGCTGGGAGGTGCAGGTCTATGCAGTGATCTGTCAGGCAGTGGCGGTGGCCCTCTCCCAGGGGGTTACTGTGTGGCACTGTGTACCTCTTTCCAGGCAGCGAGTTCATGTCTCCCCACCTATGGAGAGGCTTTGACCAAAGTGCACAGGCATGTGCCTGCACACAGGTAAGTCAGTGGTAGGTATTTATACTCAGGGGCCTTTTTCAGGGTTCAGTGTCCCCCATATAGGAGCTGTCGCTGCTCAGGGTGGTCCCTGTGCCACAGTGGGGATGAAATGGCTTTGAAGGAGCAGGTCTCAGTGGTGGTGCTCTCTGTGCTTCTCCTCTGCCCTGGCAGGATAGCCCATGACTCTGCTAACCACAGCAAAAGGGTGACAGCAGTGCAGGACCCACAGGGCAGGCACAGGCTGGGAGAGGTTCCCACCCAGAGGAAGATACCATGTTCCTTTTGGCTGTTGTGCTAGTGCTCCAAGGTCCTTCCCTGGAGCAGTCTATCCTTGGCACTCCACTGTCTTTGGCAGTGGGAGGGGAGTCCTTTACTTATAGAGATGAGATGGGTGGGGCCTCAGGTAATTTTATAAAATAACTTGTCATTGACTCCCACAGGAGTACGTCCTGCAAACATGTCTTGGGAAGTGCTGCCTGTGGAGGTGCCAGGAGTAGATCCTGAAAACCTGTCTCTAGAACCGCTGCCCATGGAGTTGCCAGGAGTATATCCTGAAAAGACGTCTCTAGAACCACTGCCCATGGAGTTGCCAGGAGTATATCCTGAAGAGATTTCTCTAGAACTGCTGCCTATGGAGGTGCCAGGAGTATATCCTGAAAAGACGTCTCCAGAACTGCTGCCTATGGAGGTGCCAGGAGTATGTCCTGAAAAAACTTCTCTAGAACCACTGCCTATGGAGATGCCAGGAGTATATCCTGAAAACATGTCTAAAGAATTCCTATCTGTAGAGGTGACAGAAGTAAATCCTGAAAACTTGTCTAAAGAATTCCTACCCATAGAGGTGTCAGAAGTAAATCCTGAAAACATGCCTCAGGAATTGCTGCCTATGGAGATGCCAGAACTATATTCTGGAAACATGACCCAAGAATTGCTGCCCATGGAGGTGCCAGAAGCACTCTATTACATGAATCCAGGGAAGACCATGATGTCATCAAAGGCAAAAGGATTAGAGGTAAGAAAATGGCTTTAAAAATTTGGTTAAGGTCCTCTGCATTTGACAGAAAACAAAACCCTGCTTTGTGAGCATGTTTGTATTCAAGCTAGTGTACAGACTTGTTGTCTGATGGGACTAGGCAGCAATGTCTCTGCCTTAAGGAGTTTAAGGTGAAATATTCCCTGAAAGGCTCTCAGTGGCAAAAGTCCTCCTGAATCCACAGGAGCCAAAGATCTCATCCTCATAGAAAAAATGAGAGAAGTCAGGGTATTAAGGGGACATAAAAAGGTGACGAAGTGGAAAAAAACAAACAGGGAAGGAAACATTTTTTAGGGGCTGAATTATCAGCCTGAATCCAGACCCAGACTAAAAATGCCTTTTTTCTTTTGTAATTGAATGCTACTTTTATTAAAAACTTCATATTTCTGTATCAATAGCAAAATTTTTACATGTATAATAATGTCTCAAACCCATATTTTTTTGTTATTAAAAATGGGATAAGGACAGGATAGAGACCAGGAATAGAGAATTGAATTTTACTTACACATTCCCTTTTTGGGGCTGACTTTTCCATTTTGCTTTGTATTCTCTGCATCATTTCAAGATTTGCCTTTAGTTTAAACTGCAGTACACTATGCACTGTTCTGTGTGCTCCCTGACTAAATGAAGGCACATCACTTCAGGAAATATTCTAGAAACAGAATATTTTCAAATTTTTTTTGTAGGAGCAGTCCTTCAATGGTGTTCTACAATGTCTTTCAAAAGGAGGCACCCTACATTGTAGAATTATTTTGGAACTTGAATTTCCTGAAAAAAAATTGAAATGATAAATTTAAAATTTTGCAACTGCAACAAATTTCATGCTCTATGTTCGAACAGAGAATATGTTCTGGGATGTTTCAAACTGAGGTTTAACATGGCTAAAAGCAGGACCAAATTGCCAAAAGATTACATTCAAAACAAAAAGCAAACCTTTATTCACAGATTAATTATAGAGACACCTTTTGGGTACCTCAGAGCTGTGATGGCTCTTCCTTCATGGACTTGTTGAAAGGGTACCCCTGACATGGATTTTGTGCCAGTGTGTGCCAAACCATGTGGTGGTTTGTTCAACTCAGTTGGGTGTAGCCAACAGCTGTTCTAATCGAGGTTTCAGCATAAACTATTGCAAGTAGAAATTAATTATCTACACTGATAATGCTTCTGCTGTTGTTTTAACACTATTGTTTATCATTTCTTTCTTTCTTCAGGATGAAGACTTAGACTTCAATTCTTTGAGAGATGGTCAACCTCAAGAAAAGAAAGACGAAACTACTGTGCCAGACAAAGGTGATTTCAAGGTATTATGAACAAAAGAATTTAGAACCAAATGGGTAGAAAGCTCAGGTAGATAAATAATGAGGACAGCAGTTTGCATGTTACAAGGGAAACACCCTTAAGTCTATAGTTGGATCATTTTACTCTACTTATGTTTATGATTTTCATAGAATCATCGAATGGCTTGGTATGGAAGGGACCTTTAAATGTCGTCTAGTTCCAAACCCCTGCAATGAGCAGGGACACCTTCAACCAGACCAGGTGGCTCAGTTTTCATAATTGCTTGTTGTATTTTTCTGTTACATTTTATTTGGAGAAGGCAGAATGTCTACTATTTTAATCCCTCACTTACTTGTAAAAGAAATCCATTGATAAGCTTTCTGTTCCATGATAGTTTTCGTATGTGAGAGAGAAAGTAACTGTTATGTGTGTTCTGCTCTAATGGCTTCAGCACTTCCTTGCTCCATCAGGAAAAACTAACAAGTGATTCTGTAAAAGGAATGATGCTTGAATGTGGTAGGGCTATTTCTTGTGCTTGAGTATCAGTCATAGATTTATTTTTGTTAGCTATTACTGATTTTGGTTGGGGTTCTCATTCTGCTACTTTGTTGTCTGTGCAGTAAATATAAGCTTTGTTTCCTATATGTCAAGATCAGAGAAGTTAAACTGTGATTCGTATAACAATGTTGTCCCACAAAATGTCTGCTTCCAAGGCAGATAATTCTGTGGAAATTTGAATTATAATTAATGCAGGCAGGTTCTGCTGAGCCAAAATCAAGATGAAAAGGATCTTTATCTGAAAATTGAAGTAATACTGTGAACAGGCAGACATGAGCTTTGTGATAAGCTGCTTACCAGGTAGTCCTGGTACAATTCATGCACCAGGAAATTTAAACAAATTCATATTCACAGTATTTTTTTTTCATGTGCACATTTCAAATTTTAACTTTTGTGTTTGCCCAATATTAGGATTATTATTAAAAAAATAAAAATCACTGTCACTAAAAGATTATACTGTGTTTTCACAGAATATACTCTATTAGTCTGGGGTCTTTGTGGCATTTCATTTTGCAAATATTTAGCTTACAATGTGTGGTATCTCCAGCCTGGTAGGATACTGAAATTCTGGACCACGTATAGGATGAAGAATTTTATAGACAGTAAAAACTGAAAAAATTATTGATCAGTTTTTGGTTTAATGTCTGCTCCTTACAAGTGGTAAGGTACCTAAAATCATGATGAGAGAAAGAAAAAAGATTTGAACTCCTGGGTTATTTATCATAATTATACTTATGACAAGTAACTTCTTGTTTCCATTTTTTAATCCCACACAGTGATGTGTTTGTTTTTCCATTATGTGCTCAGGATATAGATTTAAATCAAAGACGTTTAAGGGTCATGAAATTTCTAGGGGGCAGGGGTGACAGTAGTGGACCAAAAGAATCTTCTGATGAGTGTGGGACCCTACCATTCTTCTGGACCACTATATTGCCCCTGTCTCACATGAACAGATTAATTTTTACATTTCAAAATAAAAAAAAAATCATAAGAATGCCTTGGTGAGGGCATTCTTGCATCTGATTACAGAGACCTTGTGTTTTCATCTATGAGCAGAATATAGAGCTCTATCCTATGCACTTGCATGATCATTACTTGATTACTTCAATATATCATATGTTTATGTGAAGAACACATACACACTTTTCTGCTCTGTTTTTCTCAAATGTATATTTTTCATCACTGAAACTTCTAGAAGACTTAAATATAAAGCTCTCTGTCTGCTAAAACAGATTGCCTGTTAGAAATATATGATAACATATTCCAGCAACTCCATGTGCCTTTCTGACAACATGCTGATTTTTATCTGCATTAAGAAATCTATATTATTCGGGCCTTGGCCGGTACTTTGCCCCATGATAAAAGCAACAGGCAAGGCCAGCTCTGGTATATCCAACATCAGTGTTTATATTAAAATATATAAGGATTGCAGGAGGTCTCATATAATAATGCATGTGAGGGAACTTAAGGGGAACAATTGGATACATAGTTCTGAATTCAGCATAAGCCATGTTTTAACAAGGGAAAGATGCATCACATCTCAGGTCAAGTCAAACCCAGCCCCATGGTGCTTGCAGGAACATGACAGCAGCAGCAGCAGCTTTGCTCAGCTACAGAAGTTCTTCTGAGCCCAGGTGCCTCTCCTGCCACCCAGAGTGGTGGTATGGGGATGCCTAAAATACAGACTACTGAAATTACATGTTCCAGCACACATCCCACTTAAAGAATGAACCTCATAAAGTCAAATGAGGCCACTTCCTATCAGCTCATAAGTTTGAAATATGGTTTGACCGAAAAACAGAGAACATCTGTGTTTTAGATAGACCTGTATATACCCTTGAGAATCACTAGTCAGAAATAGAGATTTTCAGAGTATGACGCATGTCCTGTGGTAATGTTTACCCTAGTATGAGAATCCAGAAATGCTCAGCAGCTGTCAGATGTAAACCCTCATTTTAAAGCTATCTGGAATTAGGTGTAAAGAGTCCCAATCCTCAGATGGTTAATGTTCAGTCTAATTTCTTTCTCTTTGGTTTATTTTCCTTGGGAAGGGCAAAGCACTATAAAAAGACACTGTTTTTTTAAAGATGGACTGTCCTATTCCCCTGGCTACAGTTCTGCATATGGAAATAATTTTGAACATGCAGCTGAATGTTCTAAGTTTTTAAATAGACCTATGTTTCAAAACCTGAAGAAGTCTGATTGTTAAACATCTGTAAACACTACAAGATGGAGGGCAATGTTGATAGTATCGAAACAGCTATGCAAGTAGCCTGAATTATCAATCAAATAGTAAATCTCTGCAGATTTATATATTAAGTAATAGAAATAATAAATAATTAATTTATTTATTAAATAGAAATATATTAATTACAAATATCTGCACTGATGGGATCACTGCGCCCTGAGAGTAACCATGTTGTGCTGATCAATATTTGAAAAAAATTCTTGTGGCCTCGCATGTGCCTGTCATGCTCCTGAGAACACAGATAAATTTTCCCTGCTACAATCAGGGTTACTGTGGCTGTATGCATGAAAGGGGCTTTTCTGTCCAGATGTGGCAGTTTTTAATTTACCAATATCCAATCCAGACTTTCTCTAATTCTGGTGAAAAGATGGTCTGATTAGAAGATAGATATATTACTAATAAAACCCATGAAACACACAGCTAGAGAAAACTACCACTGTGGCAGCAGCGACCATCAGCACTCCCAGCACCCACACAGCCCCACAGCCCCACAGCCCTCTATTGAGACGCCCAGCCTCAGTGCCTGGAGGAGGTGAAGGAAGGAAGCAATCAGAGCATCTGCTTTGCCACTGTGGAGTCTAAGATTGTCAAGAACGAGGAAATGCTTCAGAGACCAAATGTAGCCAAATGCAGCAGCCAGCTGCCCTCAGCCTGAGCAGCATGCCACAGGGGACTCCTGGCAGTCCCACAGCAGTGGGAGATAGGTTCTAGCAGGTTGAGGAAGGGCTTGGCTGAGTGATGTTCACAGCCTGGAGCATCTCACCTGCAACTGTAAAAAACTTAAGGATGCACATTCTTTAAGGAGACCTGACTCTCAGTCAGCTCAAGATACCAGCTCTAGCACCATCAGCAGTGATGTATTTTCATTCTTTTGATTTGGTCTCTGGCTACCATTTAGTTAAGTTAGCAATTGGAGATGAAGAAAGGAGTGTCTTGTAACATCCTGGGAGTGATTTCATCTCAACAGAATTCTGCTCAGGGCCAGGAATGCAGAGCTACCTTAGTCAAGGCAAGGAACTATCCTTGCCAGGAAAGGCTGCTGTGCTAGTAGATCACATAGGAACAGGTAGAGACATTATTACTGGGTGACTACAGGGAAAATGTGTGGATAGAGAAGTTCTTTTCATGGTTTACGTAGGTAACACCCATTTTTTCGGGTTGGTCTGTAGAAATGGCCTTTTTCAGCCATTGTAAAAGTAAACTGATTGTACTGAAGATATTTTTAAATCTTGTCTGATCTTTGCAGGATGGTTTGTGGAGTAGTATGTGGTGCAGTTGCACTTAAATAGGTATGGCATCAGCACACTGTGGCACAGAGTTTTCTCTGCTTCCTAATCACAGTTCTTCCCCAAGCATGACAAAGGCCACCTACTTGTGAGACCAGATGGAAGACTTTCCACATTTCATGTAGAAAAGTACCTGCTTGGATGCTTTTTGATGAAGATATGGTTTTCACACACACAAACTGAATACAAATTTCATGATCTGCATTATTTTTTTCCTGCTAGTTTATGATTGCTTTGAAATAAATGCCAATCTAAAAGAGCAACAATCAAGTTTGATAATGTGTTGGCTGAATCTGAAGATTCAAGTATAAATTCTCCTCTCTGGATCAGTGTTTTTGGATGACTGCTCTCTGGGGAAGTCAGCTACAATATTCTTCTATTTGATCAAACATCTGTGCTAAAACAAGGAGCTAACACTGAAAATAACCCCCAATACACATTCATTTGACTGTACTGTTGTGTGACTGGTAGTCTACAGTAGGTGTTTGATATCACAAGCTGGGAAGATGTAGATAGGAAGAGCCCATTCTGGAAGAGTCTGTTAGATAAAGAACCCTAAAGGCTGAAACAAGAAAGGTACTGAGAGAAAAGCAAGTAAAAAAACGTAAAGAAGTATAGCCATCCTCTGGTCTCATAAATTATTGTCTCAATAAGGAGTACTGCCATTTTAGATCTCTAGAGCCACTTGTGATGTGACAGGATATATTATACAGCTAAACCAGTGGAGTAATTTACAGCAGTGGTTCTCAAGATGGATGCATGCCACACATACCTACATCAATATAAGCATGACTTTAAAGAGGGCTGGGATAGCCCTATGGAGGCACAAATCTGCCAGGAATGCAGACAGCCTGCATCACCAGAGTACTCATGACAGAGAAATTCTGTTCTCAAATTCTTACTCATCTGGTGGAAGAAAGTTGGAATAATTCACAACAGAGGAATCCTTTACTTTTACCAACATGGTAATTTGTTTTTTACAAGAAGCACTGAAAAATATGAAGAAGAAACCATGAGGTCTGCTCTGGAGACTATGAGGTCAGCTGGAGCTGCTGTTTGAAAATCCTGGTAAAACTTAATTTCCCTGGAGTTTCAGAGAAACTAGCAATGCACACCCTGCTCATGCACTGGCATAGCAGTGCTCTACTGCATGCAGCTGTGCTATACAGACATGAGCACAATTTGGAAAGCATAAAAATGAGGACAAGCTGACAAATTGACTATCAGTGAAACAGTCACAGAGTGACTACATGAGCCTTGATTTTATGAAAAGCAAACTTGCAATGTGACAGTGCTAAATGGTTGTAGTATGTCACTACACAGGAGGGCAGGACGCTGCTTGGGGTATTGCACCATTAAAGGCAGTGGTGGAAACCTCTCCATGTGTGGAATACCATTGCACAACAGCAGCCTCTTTTTTTCTTTTCTTTTTTTTTTTTTTTTAAAGCAATCATAATATGAGTTAAGTAAACAGCGTAACAGAACTTCTGTCTTTTGTTTCATAAATACATGACTGCTATTTGTCTCTATAACTAGATCCTAGTACATCATGTTTTGCTTGTCACAGTTGCTATTTAAATACATTTCTTTTGTTTAAGATGTTACTGGAATTAATTAAAATAGCACATCCTCCTGGGAGCAGAATAACTAGCAAGGCCTGATCACTAGATGATTTCTACTCTCCCAGTTGTCTTTGCTACTCCCACTGGCACATGCGAGGACTGCCAGGACAGCCGATGCCTGGCTTCTGCCTTTTCCTCAGGTAACTGGCTGGTGGCATGTACCTCTCCCCTAGTGCAAGCACAGGGCCTGATTTCTGTAGCTTCAGTTAAGCCACTGTGTTTTTTTTTAATTTTTATTTTCAATAAGTCTTTTTGTGAAACCTGCATCTCTGAGAATTGATTTCCCTGTGGCAGATGTGGAACTCTGGCTAACATATTAGAAAGTCACTACATGGGAACCAGGAAGAAGGTGATCAGATGGCAGAAACAATTAAAAAAACCCCAACCCACCTTTTCTCCTATCTAAGAATCTCAAACTGCTTTGCAAATATTGAATTCATTGATTCTCACTCAAGCAATGCCACTTGTCAGAGGAAGCATATCTGGAGCTGATCCAGGAGCTGGCAGCACCTTGTGAAATCCCTAGAGATAAATGCCTGCAAGAATTTCCCCTGTGTTTATTTAGATCCTAAGAAACAATGAGTTTCTGCCTTCTAGGGCATATGCTGAGGTGCCCAAGCTCATTCCTAACATGTGAATGTGGTGATCCACCTTTGCTAATTACCCAGCTGAGAAGAAGGGTTAATTAACTAAGTGTAGAACTGTATTATTTTGGCTATACTGTTTCTGAAATGTGAACCAGTGTCCTTGTATGGGGCATCTCTGAGGACATATCCTTCTATCAGTAGTTTGCTAATTTTGCAGCTTCTGTTAGGCTTTTTCTTCTTTGAGAACACTTGAAATAAAAAGTGGATGGATTTCTTAGGTTGAATCATGAAGAAGCACTGAAAAAGGAAAAAAACCCAAAGAATTCTTGAGGCACATATAAGATGAGTGGAAGCAGAAGTGCTTTTCAAGAGCTCAGCAAAGAGATTTTAACATAACATGATGTGTTAGAAGAGAGAAGATTATAATCACACATTGAAAAAGTAATTTTTTGTCACAAAGGAGGCATAATCGTCTTTTCATCTGAAAATAAGGCCCCTTTTCTCTGTTCTCTTGATAAAAATTGGCCACATTACTTATATTGTTTTAAGTGAGGTTCTTCCATCTTTATCTGCCTTAACATCTATTTTGTCTGCTTGTTTACAGTCATTATAGGAAGTCTCTGAAGCGCTGTAGAAATAGGATGCTCCTAAATGAAAGGAAAACAGTTGTTAAAAATAGCAGTTGTCAAAAAGAATGATTTGGAGGACTGCTGTAACCACTTATCCAGGTGGAAATGTTTCTAGGAGTGTGAGGAAATGACCGTGTGTCACAGCCATGGGAAATACTGATTTATTTATTGCCTTGATCAGAAAAGCCTTTTGCAGATAAGTCTGAGCCAGACACAGGTTTCTGCAATGAGCCAGCAGGAAATCGCCTTCCTTAGAAGAAGGAAATCACATTTATCTTCTAATAATAAATAGGAGGAGATCTCTGCAGTCACAAAATCTGGAGAGACTTGTTTTATAGAAGATTAAGGCTGAGACATTCAAAGGGAACAAAGGAACTTAAGCACTTTCAATCTTCAAGGTTTTTTTGAAGGAAGGTAGAGTTCTTTATTTTTCCCCAAAGGCAACCCGTACCTAACTCTTTGCCCTCTAAATCCTCTGAAAACAATTTTCAGCCATTGGTTTATCTCACAGTTATGATTTACAAAAGCTCAGATTATTGTTACTCATTTTCTCCTACAGCTTTAAATGGAAAACCAAAGAAATCTATGTTTTTGAAGCAGAAGGCAAAAACACCTCTTAAAGCCTGGTACTTCAGGTTTATCCCATAGGAGTCCATGACAACAGATATTCTCTACAGCATTTTTTACAATACAATGGGACCTCATGGGTGTTTACTAAGAGGATTGACTGTAACTTTGTGTAAGACTGCCAGTATTTTGACAACTCCACCATGGTGCTCACCAGTGCATTTACTCTGTTCAGCAGAGTTACTGTAACTATATTGTAGAGCTAAACTCAGCAGTGTAAGAGGCTGTATGAGTTTTTCAGGGATTTATCCCTTTCTTTTCTTCTCTGATGAGCAATACACACCCTCAGAGTAACAAAGCAAAAAGACAGTGAAATATAAAAAAATGTTGACTTCTTTAACAGCAGAAGCTTATGTTGCAGATTTTCTTCTGCAGAGTAGTGAGATGCTGAGCCCAAATTTCACCAACTGTATTATTATAGCACCCAGTTAGTTTGCACTTTTGAAACTTTTTCCTACCAAAGGCTTATTCAGACTCCATTTTGTACTGTTCTTCTACAGATAGAATCTTCTCCCTGCTACCTGTTAACCGTAAGGATCATCCGGATGAGAAATCTCCAGCGAGTGGATGCCTGTAAGTATCTCCATTCTTAGTGGTGTCTCAGGGTACAGGCAACATAATAGTTTTTATAATTGTATAGCAACCTTTTCTTATTGTTTCTGAAATAACTTACTGTTTATGTAAACTAATTGTTACAAACCAGTCAGTCTGTGCTGCTTGCTGCTGTTTCTTTGAGTGTTATGCTTGTACTTTCTGACTGGTTTCAAGACTTGAGTGTGTTTCTGAGGATAAGTACTTTCTCTCAAAGAAAGGAGAGTTCTGCTACAGGTAGATGAAAAAGACCACATTATGAGTTTTCAAAAACCAGAGGTAATTCTGGTAATTGTGTAATTCTGTAAAAGAGGTAATTCTGTAGCACTTTGGGAAATGTGTCTAAAGGAGCAAATTTTTTCATCCTCCTCAATCTTGGTTCTGACAAAGATGAAATGAACAGAAAAAAGCTTTCTACCATCATTACCACTAGGCTAAGCCATTATTGATTACCCTGAAATGACAGTCAAAGAAACTGTGCTGACTGAGAGCTGGATGCCTTGTTCCTTCTAACACTAATGCAGCAGTCTTACAGTTGCACAAGATTCTGAGTCACATGGCAGGAAAGTGGTGGGAAGCGAGTAAGCAGGAAAGGAAAACACCACTGTTAACAGTCCATGTTAAAGAACATGGACTATCCTCATGTGCGGAGAGGTGTTATACACAAAACAGACAAATTAACTGTCTGTTTTGTTTGAGTGAATACAACTATGTGATCACCTGGATGAAAGGATGCTGAAATTATCTCTTGATTCTTTTGTTTCTCCTGTTTCACTGTAAGCAGCAATAATTGGCTCCATAGTCTCTTGCACAGGAAAAATCTAGGAAAATTTTCTGAAAGATGAAGATCTGGATTTACTATGCAGTACCATTCCCATCTTACCCTGTGGTTATCACATGTTTTTCTGAGAGATGTATCAGAGGACTTCCCCATGTCACAGCTTCAAGTGAGAGAGATATCAACAATATCTGAGGTCATATCATTGGGTCCCAGTCCCTGCACCTCCCTCGTGGTCCATGGCTGGGGGACATGCGTGATGAAGCAACAACACAGAAAGGTCTCTTCAAGGCTTCATCTCAGATCTTCTGCATGTCAGGCAACAAGACAAATAATGAGGTTGTAGAAAGAGATTGAGCAAGCAGAACTGAGGCAATATTTTGCATTAAATACACAGCTGACTAGTTTGGCTGCATCTACTCATATAATTAAGGATTACTTGATATGCTTTGTATCTCAAAGTACAATTAAGATGCAGCAATGATGAATCACGTCAGTAGAACAGAGTACTTTGCCAGCCAAGCAGGCAACAGTCATTGATCTCCAATGATAAATCTAAAGTCGTGGTAGTTATACAGAATTACTTCTAATGCATTTTGAAACTGGTAGCACTACTTCTAGGTTCTCCAAATACATTCCAATACCTATTTCTGCAGTTTCAAAATTCTTCAAAGCATTATTATCTGCACACGATTTCCCAGATTTAAAAAAAAACAAAAACAAAAAACAAACACACTTGAGGAAATGGAGTAAAAAAAGGAGCTGTAGAAAGGGACCAAACACAATGACAGTCCTGAAGCGACTTTTACATCTAGAGGGACTAAGAAGGCTACAGTCCTAAAGACTGGAAGTGAAATTATTGAGAAGGACATGGAAGCTGTTTCTTCAAAAGGGAATAGGGAAAGAAGGTGAATAAGGAGTAATTTTTCACTATTTTTCACAATGTGAGAATAAATGTGAGCGCTCATGCAAGTATCAAACAGCAAGTTTAAAATAAATAACATAGAAGGAAACTGTGGAACTTACTGCCACAGAAAAGTGTGGATGTTAAAATGTATATGTTCAACAAGAAATTATTAATGGAAAATAAGTCTAGCAAGGGTTATTAAACATGGTATTCAAAATGCAAACTCTTGTTTTGAAATGCCAAAGTAAGGATCTCCCTGAGAGATGGAGTGGGATCAGGTGCAGTACTGCTCTAGAATTATCTTTTTTTCTTCTCTGGAGCAAGGTGTACAAGGGCTATTACCTGGCAATGAAGTGATTAAGAATTTCTTTTTTGATGTGAAAAAGCCTAATGTTTTTTCTTCTGTCTCATCTTTGCATAAAAGCTAAACACTTCCAAATGAGACTTCCCAGTCCGAGAGAGAGACATGCTTCCAGGAAATGTGTAGACTGAATTTTGGAATTTCACAAGTAGCAGGCAGTTACAAGTGCTTTCTTAAGACAGAAGGGGGCAGCCTTAAATGTTGTTCTTAAATCAACTCAGTCTAGAAATGACATAAAGGTAAGTAACTTCCTTTGCAAGGAGAAGGTG
The DNA here is from genome assembly GCA_035041135.1 of Platyrinchus mystaceus. Taxonomy (NCBI): domain Eukaryota; kingdom Metazoa; phylum Chordata; class Aves; order Passeriformes; family Tyrannidae; genus Platyrinchus; species Platyrinchus mystaceus. Next base: position 26,312,132 of record JAWWLV010000179.1, on the reverse strand, counting down.
CAAGTAAGTCCCTACGTTCCTCTTTCTGGTGTGCCTAAACAAGGCAAAATAAGTAAGGCAACCAGACTTGTCAGGCTGCCTAGACCTACCCTTACCAGGGAGACGTATGGTATAAGCAGACAGTGTTTTGAATTTTAGCAGTCTGCTTCAGGCAACTTGCAGCAACATGCATCACCTGTGCACTGCACTGTTTCCTTGCTATTGTGAATAGAATAGACTGTTTCAGTTGAAAGGGACCTACAGCAATCACCTAATCAAACTGCCTGACCAATTCAGGGCTGACCAAGTTAAAGCATGTTATTAGAGGATTGTCAAAATTCATCTTCAGTACTGACAGGCTTGGGACAATGACCACCCTGCTAGGAAGTCTGCTCCAGTGTTTAACCACCCTCTCAGTAAAGAAATGCTTACTAATGTCCAGTCTAAACTTCCTCTGGTGCAGCTTTGGACCACTCCCATACGTCCTGCCACTGGACCCCAGGGAGAAGAGCTCAGCACCTCCCTCTCTGTGTCCCCTCCACAGAAACCTTAAGAAAGCAATGAAGTCATCCCTCAGCCTCCTTTTCACCAAACTAGACAGTCCCCAAGTCCTCAGCTGCTCCTCACAGGACATTGCTTCCAGCCCATTCACCAGCTTTGTTGCCCTCCTCTGAATACATTCAAGGACTTTCACCTCCTTCTTCTTAAAATGTGGGTCTTTTGATGCTGCTTATTGTTTATCTGTACCACAGCAGTAGTAAAACCTGGCTGTGTCTCCCAGACCTACGTGCAAAGTGGGCATGGGTGTCTGAAATGAAAAGACATTGCCTGGCAATCACAATTCTCAGGTCATCAGTCTGCAAAGCACACCGTGCAATCTGTGTGAGGGAAAACATGCTATTGGGGTAATCCCTGTTGTTTCCACCTGTGGGCTTGAACACAGAGGGAAGGCAGCCCTTTTCCTTCCTTTAGGGGTTTGGTTTGGAGGAGAGGGGAAGGGAAGGGGAAGGGAAGACAAGAGAAGAGAGGGGAGAGGTGGGGAGGGGAAGAGGAGAGGAGGAAACCTGAATACTGGAGGTTAAATGTCCACTCAATTAATACAATCAGGAAGAAAGTAGAGGGAAGGAGGCCAAGAGATAAAAGTGGTGGGAAGGTAGAACTAAAACAGACAATATGACTCTAGACAAGTAAAGTGAAACTGCTAACAGAACCTTTGTGGGTTTTTTTAATCCAAAATAAGATATGGAATGTAGAAAAGGGCAGGAGAGGGAGAAGCCTAGGGCCTGATGAATATTTTGCAAACAAACTTTTCTGTCAGAGGAATATTTTTTTCACTCTATAGGAATATGTTGATTTCTCCACAACTTTTTAAAGAAAAAAATCTGATAGACTTTTTTTTTCTGTGTTACAGTATTTAAAAGTAGCAAAACAATAATTAAGGTGTCTGTTGACCTATCATAATGCAGTATATAATTTCTCAAGCAGTTCTGAATTTCAGTTCTTCACTCTGACTTAGACAGAAAAGCATGAGGTTTCTTGAACAAATACACTTTCAACAGAATAGAATGCAGCCTCCCCACAGTTTGAGACAGTCAGTGGCTATATGGTGACACCTGGCAAAACCTGGTGGAGAAGAAAAGGAGAAGCAAAGAAAAAGCTGTTGGGGACTGGCAAGTTTTTGCCTTTCCCTACAAGTCAATGTGCAAGCTCTTGTTCCCTGCTCTGTCTGCAGAGTCCTTACCTGCTGCTGAAGGATCCTCTCCATTAAGTGCTGTCATCTCTCTCAAAAGTCTCATATCAAGGGACATTTATTCTCAAAGCTAATTACCTTTTGCATTACACGATATCAGATCATTTTTTTCATAATCTCAATCGTCATCATCTTTTTTATTTTCATGTTAGTTATTGTTAAGAACTGTGTAAGAGAGGTTTTCAAGGCACTGAAGTACTTTGCATAACCTGCATAAAGGAACATTGCATTCCCCCAGCACACAGTACGTGGCATTTTTGGCTATACCTTTTTGAGATATACCTTAATTTAGATGCCTGGGAGAAATGGGATGTAAAATCCTTTACTAACCCTCTATCAGTGCATTTTGGAAGAGTCCCTCTCTTCCTGGAGGTGACAATTATTTAACATACAGTGCCTAATTCAATGAGCTCCTTCTGGAGGAATCCTCTGCCACCTCATACAGCAGGGGTTGTTCTGCAGCTGCTTTCACAAACCCTCACCAAGAAAACCACTGGAGGCAAGGCAGATATGGAGACTTTTTGCAGTTGCTCTCAAAAGGTGGAGGAGGATCCCAAGCCCCTCTTATCAGACAGCAGTGGAGGGTTAGTGTGTGTGCGTGTGTGCGTACATGCACGTGTGAGCACAGGAAAGCTTGACTGAGAAACTGAAATGGCTGACTAGAAGAGGAAATTCTCACTCTTTTATATCCAATATCACTGTTGCCTGCAACTCACGCAAAGAAAAATAGAAACCACCCTCTGTTCTAGGTCATCTTGTGGTCTGTGCTTTTTCCCTCTCAGAAGGAAATCTTGAAAAGAGTGACATTACAACAGGCATTTCTGTCTTTAAATAACTTTTGCTTGTTGTTGGTACCATGGAGTAACCTTTCCAGTGTCACACACCACTGCTGACTTTGCCACATTCCCAATTGTTTTGTCTCTTCCCTACCCAGTAAGCCAGGCTGATTGCTACGTCTCATTGTGGCTGCCAACTGCGACATGTGAGAAGTCACGCACTAAGACCGTGAGAAACTCCAACAATCCGGTGTGGAATGAAACCTTCTACTTCCGAATCCAGAGTCAGGTCAAGGTAAGGAGTCAAAGCTGTCTGCCTGATGCAGCCTGAAGAATTTGTGTATCTATCTCCTGAACTGTTCCTAGGAATTGTTTAAGGGATGACTCATGATAAAGGACTTTTCAAACTGTTTAACAGCAGAGATAACCAAATTATTATGTCAGTTGGGTGGTTCTGCTCAGGAGGCACAGAAACTGAACTCAGTATTGAAGTTTTAGGGAAACTAGAAACTCCTATGAGTGCAAGATGGATTCAGAATTTAGGAGTTAACTAAGTTGTTTTATAGGTATAGTCAATATAGTATGTTACAGCAACTGAAATGAACCAGGCAAGAATGAATATTCTACTTACATTTTTGCAAAGAGGGATGGATGATATCCAGACTGCAGAAACTATAATAAAGTCCTTCTCTCTCTTTTTCCAGAATGTGCTGGAGCTGACAGTGTATGATGAGGATTTTGCTACTCCAGATGACCATATCCTCTGTGCACTCTTCGACACTGCTAAACTTCCGATTGAAAGAACAGTGGTCTTGTACTTTAAGCCTAGCCCAAATGTGAGAGCAATTAAGCAACTAAAGCAATCGTGAAACCTGGGGAGAGTTATACAACACTTTAAAAATATTTCTGAATCTGCCATAGATGATTTATCCCAATAATGAGTACTTGAATTGCCATTCAAAATATAAGCACAAAAAATGCAGTAAAAAACGAGAGCCTGAGACACTTTTCCAAACATTTTTATAAATTATTAAAGACCATAAGACTGAAACAGCATGGTAGGTAGGGGAGCTACTGCTGTGAGCTACCTCTGAGCAAGACCAAGGCTGTGCAACTATTGCAGTATGAATAATCTGTAATTTTTTTCCACATGTAATGCATAATCAGTACCCACTGCCCCTTTGCTTGTATATACTTTCACCCCAAAAAGCAAAGATGAAGTTGCCATGGTCTGTATCCCACACTGAATGGCTGATCCACTTTGTTTCTCAGTTTACCATCTATAAAATGGGAAAAAAGAATCTTGATTCCCTTTGAAATCTAAGGATGAGATCAGCAAAATATCTCTCATGTAACTTCTTGCTACCATGTACAAATTGCTTCCGGTAACCAAAATAGGTCATTCACAACCAGCTCATGCAGTTCAACACTGCCTTACAGGAGGTTGCACAACACTAACTCTGAATCACTCACTAATACCAGTCTCTGTTTATTAGGTTAAAGTGATGGGTGTAAAGTATCTTAAATTTCCAAGATAATAGCAAGTACAGTAAGTCATGGCAGGACAGTGCCAGGAATATTTGGCAGAAAAAGGTGTAATTCAGAATATAAAGGAAGCTACAAATTGTCTTTCTGCAGCAGCTTCACACTAAGAAATAGAATTATAGGGTGTTTTGATGATACCTCAAGGAAGGAAGTAGGTGAGGGAGGAATCCTTAAGCTACCTGGCTGAAATGTTGATTCAGAACACCCAGTCTGAAATATGTATCAAAAGCTATGCATTGCAACCAATCACTTCAATATTGCCTATCAGGGACCTGGGTTTAGATAAGACATTATGTAGCTATTTCATGTAATATCTTGTTTTTGCTTTCAGGCCAAGGAAGAGCTAGAGGTTGAATTCAAATTGGAGTCCGCGTAAGTGATATAGAGATTATTTTAAAAATGCAAAAATCACTAATTGATAAAGAAATAGTGTTAGAAGTCATGCTTTGTGGTATTTCTGTAAAAATGTGCCAGCCTTCTCCTACATTGTTACTGCAGTCCCCAACAGCTGACTGATTAGCTTGTTCTGTAGCTTGGCTGCTTTCAAAGACACACCTGCCAGTTACCCAGAGAGGTTGTGGATGCCCTATTCCTAGAAGTGTCCAAGGCCAGGCTGGATGGAACTTTGAGCAACTTGGTCTAGTGGAAGGTGTCCCTGCCCATGGCAGGGAAGTTGGTACTATATGATCTTTAAGGTCCATTCTATGATTCTTTGATTTATCTACCTGTGGACAAATCAGAAGGCTTTCTGACTGGGTGAGCATTGATGTCTATCAATTTTTTCTTTGCCTGTTTCAGGTTATGTACTGGACAGACTCTTAGTGTTGAACCAACCTAGTTAGGTTTCCAGTGTATCTCTGATTCTTTCAGTTTTCCCTTGCAGCACTGTTTGGGACCTAGTAATTCTGTTTTCTTTCTGCCCGACATAATGACAATGTGTTGGAAACTCTAGTGTAAGGCCTTTCCTCCAGCATGGTCAGCTTGCCATCCATTTGAATCAGCATTTTTTTTCTCTGTGTTACCACAAGATAAATAAGGCCTGGCTCCCTTATACTAGCAGGAAGCTAAGGCCAGAAGTCAAGTCACTCCACACCATCTACTGACTTCACCTGAATGATCTGGAAAGCTTTTTTTCCCCCCATGTAATTGGTACCCTCTCTCCTCTGCCCCTTTGAAACAAGCTCCCCAGGGAAGTAGTCACAGCACCAAGCCTGCCAGAGTTCAAGAAGCATTTGGACAATGCATTCAGACACATGGTGTGATTCTTGGGGCAGTGCAGTGCTAGGAGTTGGACTCAGTGATCCTTGTGGGTCCCTTCCAACTCAGTGTATTCTATGATTCTATAATTTACATGCCAGCAAATACATATAACTGGCTTCCCATCAGGAATATGCTGGTGTATTAGCATGTTACAGCTGAAATACATTTATTTTACATGTTCTAATGAGAAGATTTTGACTGCCTAACTGCATATTCCATGTTTGGTGATCATGAGATTGAACTGCAAAAAGATAGCCACAATACATATTGTTCAACTTTGCTACAGAGATGAGTCCCCTCAGAGCAGTGGTCAGTCCAAGCAAGCATGGAAAGAAGCTTGTTACACACTGGCTGGGGTCCTGCTTGTTACATACCTGCTGGGGTCTCTCTATCATTCTTCTAAGAGGGAAGAAAGGGCAACATCCTGGGCAAGGATGAGTGGAATTTGTTTGATCTAAAAAATTTGTTTTTCAACAAAAAATATATGTATTTCATTTTTCATGTTTCACAGTTCTGGTCCTCATGAAACCATTGCTACCAACGGAGTGCTGGTGGTATGTGTCTTTCCTAAGATATTTTCTTAAACGATTCCTTAATATAAAGGGGAAGGCAGGGTGGGGGTTAGAGAAACCAGTGGGCCAGTTCTTCCTCTTTCTTTCCTCTTTCCTATTTAGATACTTTGAGAATGGGGTATTTCATTTACCTGTTTGTTGGTGATATCCCTTTATTTCCCATTTATTGTATATTTCTACACACCACATGCACACACAGAGTTTTCTTCTTGTACCAGTACTTCAAAATAGATACCACTGTCTATCAGAGAACAATGGTAAAAATTCTGTGCAGCCACTTCTTGATAACCTTTCTAGCCCTGTCCTACACTTGGAGATAAGCCAAGCTCTGTGGGTAAGTTCTGCACTAAATATTGACCTATCATAATTATATTATGTGAAAGAAGCATGAGTGTCATAAACAAAAAAGAAAACAACACAAAGTATTAATAGCAATCCTTCTTCAGAAAACCCTTCCTCTACTACTAACCCTTGATCTCTCAGCAACATATCATTCTTCTACATTTTTCCCAGTTTAACTTGTATTTAGACTACTATCCTGAAAATGCTCCTAATTTTCTTCCTTTATAAATTCCTCTCACTGTGCCCAATCATATGTCATTGTCACTGGAGGATGCATGCAACTCCCTCCAAAGCTTTTCCTTTTCCTTAGTGGGTCATGGGAAAAAGCCCAGAAATGTCAGGAAATCAAGAACTTCAACTGACTAGACATGGCCAAAAGCTGAGGGATTCATAGCTCCCCATAATGAGAGTGAGATGTGATGATCTTTCTCACAGATTCCTGCACTCTGTATTTCACAGTGTCGTGAACTTTGCTGCCTGGAAGTTGAAGTGGCAGAGAAGATGAAGCAAAAATCAAGTAAGGTTATTGTTTTGTTATCTATTTACAAATAATCACATGCTTAGTGATGAGAAGGTGCCCCTTTCATATAATGTATCAGTGGAATAAATAGTATTTACAGTATTCAGTGAAGTTAATGCCAGGTAAACACATTAAGCTGTTATAGACTCCAGTGACTGCATCTAGATTTACGTCAATAAGGCCTCTTAGATCTGCATTAAAGCTGAAATCCCAGTTCTATATCACAGCGAGAACATTCAGACTCGCCTTTCTATGAAAATAGCATCTGCTTTGCTTTTTTCCCTTTCCTGCCAGCATTCCCTTCATAGTGCTTCCCACTGGGCAAAGCTTGGTCCAAATTTTACAGCTCTGCTGCCCACTTTTAATCAACCAGCATAATTTTCTGGTTAAGTCATATTAACATTTCTCATGACTTGTTTTGCTGCTTTAGAGAAAGAGCTTTCCCTCACTGTGAAGGGCTCCTTTGAGGGGACACAGGATATCATGCTGGGCCCCAATGGAGTGGTCAGCCCATCATGTCCCACCAAGTTCCACTACATCAAGTATGCAGAGCCAACACTGGATGTCATGTTGCCAAAGAAGAGGCGCTACCACCCTGTGAGTTTGAGTGGCCTCAGTGATGGAGTGATTATGAGTGTCTCTCAAGAAAGTGGGAACGGGGAGACAAGGTAAACTCATTACTGGTTTTGTCCTAAAGCATGTTGTTTTTCCAGTGGTCCTGTAAGTTCAGTACAGAGACAGGCTCCCCAGTCGTGATGCTGAATTCACTGCCCATGGGAAGGAAAACAACCATTACAGAGGTAAGCATCACTTCTAGCTGTTGGGAATAAAAGATCATGCAAGTAGAAACCATTCCCTATAATGTTGTCCCAGGTGGCTGTTAAGAGCATTTTGATTTTTTCTTAGAATCTGAACAAACAGGAGCTTTGTTTCTCCAAATGTTTTCTCCACAGAGGCTACTCTCTACTATTCTGCTACTCTCCGTTATGTGCCAGTAGTGTATTCAGAGACCAACAAGGATGTCAGAAAATAAGATGCTTCGTTCAGTACATCTCTCTCTGCTTACCCAAAAACTCACTGATTCCTCCTTTGCTTAGGGTCTAAACTGAAAGCTGCTCCTTCGGCATAAGCTAGGAAAATGTCAATAAACCTGCCCTTAGTCAACCATGTACTTCAAATGACAACACATTAAAATATACTGAAAATATTAGGCATAGAATATGGATTTTAAAGAACACAATGAACATAATTCTTGAATAGGACCATTAAAACACATTCTTGGAACAAAGTACTTTTTTGTCGGTTAATATGACAATTGCAATAGTGATTTTAAGACAGGATGAAGCCTTGGCACAAGCAAATGCAGACTTGCAGTCTCTTCACTGTGAGACTATGGCCAGGATGTCAAAGATGTGCTGTGTATTAGAACATAAAGAATGAGAAACATACAAAAAATTGGTAATTCAGGATGCTGCAGAAAGCTTATGAGTAACATAGGAAATGGGACCTACTACAGGAGTCTCAGTAACCTCCTATACCAAGATTGTTAATGGTTTCTGCAGCCTGGAAGGATTTGGGTACTGTAGGTAGGGATATTACACTAAGGGTAAGTGAATGCTTTAGGAAATAGATGCTGAGAGCTCAGACATTTAACTTTTTGATTGCCAGACTTGCTGGGGTATAAATCAAGCTCTGACCCCAAGACAGAAAGAGAAAAAAGAAATGTCTGTCTTATTAAAATTAAAAAATTACAGTATGTGCTCTTGTTTTCTAGGAGAAAAGATTTGACTTAAATGTGACAGCACAAACCTGGTAAGAGATCTTCTGTTTTTAAAGACTTAGTTCATCAATTTTGTTATTGTTTTAGCCACATAGAAATGACAGAAGCCAGTATACTCAGTTTGAAAACTAGAATGAGGTTATAATAAAACATAAAATACATGAACAATATATTATACATAATTAGCCTTAGGAAAATTTGGTGTTAGTCAATAAAGATTGATAACCATGTGTTTATTTTAGCATTATCCCTCTCCTTCTGACCACAGAATATTGTTTTCGGTCAATGTCAGTCTCTGAAATTCACAAAGAGAGCAAAGCTAGCTAAAAACACCAAACAAGAATAGACATGAGTAAACATTTAACTTAATAAGAAATTATGAATTATTTTTTGCTTAACTGTGTCATTCAGTAGCAATAAACCTCGTGTTCTATGTCCAGTTATACTATATATTGATAGGGTAAACAATATGGATTGTGATTTGACATTTATAGATGTGCTCATTAATACTCATCAATAAACATAAAGATACTTCATGTTATCCATAGTTACATGTAACACACAGAACTGGGAAAACTGGTGTTTTTCTGTGTGTGCCTGTTTAAGAAATAAAAGGGAAAACTGAGCTAATTTTGAATTCAAAGTGTTTTCTACCATTTGTTTCAGAAAGGCAAGTGATCAATGACAACAGGAAAACCAATGTTGTGCCAGGATAGGAAAAACACTTCATGCTGATTTATTTTACTTTCAGAGTACTTTAGAAACAGTTTGTTTGCATCTTGATTTACAACGGAGAAAGGCTTTTGCAGCTCCAGCTAACTCAATTACCCTTGTGTGTCTTCATTTACAAATAAGATTGTAAAAATTTGGCTGATTTTTTCCAAATCTGATGGTGGAGGAAACTCATAACTACATTTCATTACTAGTTTAATTGGAATTATGGACTCAGTAAAAGAGATAATTCTGTCACTGAAAGAATAAGAAAACCCCTGCCATTTGACAATGCCTGGCCAGGGCTGGCTGGCCAGCCAAGCAATCCGTGGGTAGCTCTGACCTTACCATAACCCCATCTCTTGCCCGTTGATGGCTTGTAGGTGCAGGAGAGGAAGAGCACAAATGCCCAGAAAAATAAGCTGCAGCGATGGGGTCTTGAGGAATGACTTACTAAATTTCAGAAGAGACACCAATGAAATATTCATCTGAGAAATGTTGTGCCTTACAATTTCTGAGTCAAGGTTAATGTGAAATAGAACTTCCAGCATTGACCTGTGATACAGTTTGTGCAAGTGCAGACACAACAGAGTATCAAGGGTGAAGTCCTGCCCCACTAAACTCAGTGACCTACCCCCACCCATCCAGGGGCTGGATGTCACCGAAATTCCCTCAGCAAGCCAAGTTCCGCAGCCACCCTCCCCAGCGATGCTCACCACTAGAGGGGGAAGCGTTCCCACTCCAGTTGTTAAAAAGGAGAATTTTCCTTCACGTAGGAAATGCCAACATTTGAAAATTGGTATTTATTTTAGATTTAAAATGAGAAAATATCATGTGAAATGGGAATCAATACACTCCCTTTGACCCTTGGAATAGATTTTCTAAACTTGTCACTGTTTTAGTTTTAGAATATTTGTTGAAATATTTTGTTTTATTTGTAAATATTATACATTGTTTCTTCATCAATTAGTAATCATGGGGTATAATATCATTAATTAGGCTTACTAATTGACATAAGTTTCTTAATTTAAAAAAAAAGTTTAAAATATTCACTCTTGCTCATGTCAAGTTGCATCACCCTGTTTGAAGAGAAGGGTGATGTAGTTTATCTTCAATCAAAGTCCTAAGACTGATGTGAATGTGTTAGTACTTAGTATATATGTCTGTTTTTATCTTAGTAATTGTTCGTGCCACCAAGACCTGGACATGCGCTTTGGGTTTGACTTATGTTCAGAAGAACGGGCTTTCCTGGGGAAAAGAAAGAGATATGTAGCAAGTGCCCTCAAAAGTGTTTTTCACCTACCACAGGAACTGCAGGATCAAGAGGTACATTTGTATTGAGGGGATAGAACTTGAATCCCTAGTAACTTCATGTACTCTTCTAAATGAGAGGTCAGCAAAATGGGCCACGTGCATCTGTTGTGCCGGTACCAGATTGTCGATATGTCTTAAGTACATTTGCTTCCGTTGCTGAGGTTTGTTATTGCAAGAATCACTAGTTGCAGTAATTGCATCCTTCATTACGGTCAATTTGGAATTTGTCATATTTGAGGTGTGTTCCTTCCTGCCATGCTATGCTATTACTGGCTTGGTTCAGAAATACTGAATATATTACACAACAAAGATTTCTTCCCTTGTTCAAATTTCATGTTTGTAGAAGTTTAGGGCAAATATTTCTGAGAGCTTCTTATATCTTCTATCTTATATCTTATAATATCTGGCAGTTTTGAAATTTCTTAAAATAAATATAACTTATTTTAAAGTAACTTCATGATACTGAAAAATAACAGCATTGAAGATGGTAGCTTGACAAGAGTGACTGTGAACTGAGTGTACTTCTTCATGGGATTGGCATGGAGATTTTCACACAGTAGTAGTCAATGTGTGAAATAAGAAAAAAGTGGTGAAGGAATGGGAGATGCAGAGAAAATACATTGGTCCTTCTACAGAAGGGTTTCTTCTGTGCCCCTATTTGCCCTAGAGATGGGCAAGAACCCAAATTTGGGTTAATCTCTGAACCCATGTTTTTCCAAAAGGAAGCAGCAGTAGCACTCATTGCTTGGTTTTGGAGTCTGTCCTTTTGCAAAGGCATCTGGGCTCTGTGATCAGAACCTGGGCTGAGTGTGGTGACCAGACCTCATTGCAGTTTGGGATGCAATGTTGAATGTTGTTAGTGTGAATGTCCCATCCTCCCTCTGCCCAACAGGTCCCCGTTGTGGCTATCATCACAACAGGTGGAGGACTGAAGTCAATGACAGGATTGTACGGCAGCCTCATGGGACTCAAGAAATTAAATCTCCTGGACTGTGTAACATATATCAGTGGGCTGTCCGGCACCACATGGTAAGCCAGCTCAAGCAGGAGGCTTGATCAGGCCTTTTGAGTGACACTGCTGCAGACAGTAGCTTCTAAAAGCAGACAAGATCAGGAGATTTTCTTCAAACGTCATAGAAACAAGCTGTTTCTCAGTAATAGGCCATTAAATATTAGCTTGATTTGATGCACTCTTGTTTTTATAAGCAGTTCTTTACTGCACATATCAACTGCATGTTTGCAGCAGTTAAATGTGCATATGACAACTACACTCGTCAAAATGTTTTGTGATTAAGTAGTTACTGTGGATGCAACTCTGGATGCCCATAGCATCATTCATGCCTCTTCCTTTCTCCACTGATGTCCCAGCTGTTGTGGTTTCCATTAACTTCTGAGACTTGTTCTGATTTCTAGCTGATCATGTGGAAAAAAACTGCAGGATAGTTCACACTTACCAGTGCAACCTGCCAGTTTGTAAAAGGACTAGATTCTCCTGGACAGTGTTATTCCCTGCTCACAGGACCTACAGCTGCCTAATGTGTGATTGCCTCATGTAGGGAAGGCTGGTAAAATAGAGGATAGTGTTTATAAAGGATAGTGGTATCATAAAATATCATAAGAGTAACACTAAGTGAATCAAAGCCAAGAGACAGCAGCTGGTGTGAATGAATTTAAGGCTCTAAAATACAAGAAAAGAAAATTTATTATAATTTTCTGCCTAGTTTGTGATCCAGAAATGTACTTCTGTTCACACCTGGCAATTTTATCCCTTAAGCTTTTGCCAGCTCTATTTTTAAAAAAAAAAAAAAAGGTCAAGAATATAAAAAACCCCACCTTAATCTTCTTTAAAAAGAGTCATAGAAACTCTGGGGTGTTCATTCTGCTGGATGGAGCAGCAAAAACAGAGTATGTATGAGCAAAAGCGAATCCCTGAGTGTAAACCCCTGTTCCTTTTGACTTTTCCTGTCTATATGATCTTTCTTCAGGACCATGGCCAACTTATACAGAGATGCCTACTGGTCACAGAAGGACCTGGACTCGCATATTGGTGAAGCCCAGAAACAAGCAACGAAATGCAAGATGGGCTGTTTCTCTAGGGATCGCATGAAGTACTACAACAAGCAGCTTTGTCAGCGGAAAGAAGAAGGATACAGGACATCATTTATAGATCTTTGGGGTCTCATGATTGAGTACTTACTAAATGATGGGGTATGATGTATATTCATTTCAAGCATGTGTTTTTCCCTTAGTGGATAGAGAGGAAACTAGTCCATCGTTTCAGGGAATGTACCTCAATGTAGTGGCATTCTCCACATTAACAAAATACCAGATTTTTTAATTTCCTTTATAGTTTGCCTAGGAATAAATGCATTCTATATGTTAATAAATTAGGTCGTGGATGCAGCCATTTGAACTCTGGCTGATATTTAAATAGAAGTGAAGGCAATTTCAGGAAGTCTGTCTAAGATGCAAATTACTTAGGGTTCAAAAGGCAAGCCTGAAACAACTGGAGTGCTTGGTGAACTGCATCCACTGGTAGGTAACTTGATCTGCAGGTACACTGGAGGCAAGTACATATTTTGCTTTTGTTCATGCGTATGTTTTATGTGATACTAATTTTTAGAAGTAATTACAAATTTGCTTTCCTATTACTTGAAGTGGTTTCTACCCCTACAGTAACTAACCACAGTCCACTCTCTCTTCTTCCTATCTGGATCACAATTCAAAGATGTGTGCCTTGGCACTTGGAAAGTGGAAAAGGGTGAGTGGTTGAGGATTGAGCAGAAGTATCCTCCAGTGGAGGCAGAAATGCTGCAGTCATTCAACCATTCATTTGGATTTGTTTATTTATTTTTATATAAGCACATATAGAGCATTATATATATGCAAACAGAAAATAAATACATACAGAGGGGAACACTTGGCATTAAACAAAAGTATAAACTAGATAGATACCTCCCTTTTACTCTCAGCTAGATGAGATCCCTCTCATAATCTAGCCAAGCTCTTTTCCTTTTGAGCAGTGCTGACTATAGGTGGGTAACCATTAAACTCTCCCTCATCTTCCAGAACTAGCTGCTTTTAAATTTTTCAGTAGTTCGTGACATATTATGTTTTTTATAAATCTCTTCAATGAGAATACGCTTTTTCAGGAAAGAAGCTGGGAGGATGCAAATAACGCCAAATTCCAGTCCCCTTACAAGGCTGGACTGAGATTGCTGTTGTATAGTAAGAAAGGAAACTTAAGTATCAATATATTCAAGGGCTTTTTTCAGATTCAGGAGAACCAGGATGGCTCACTCCATTCCTCAGCCTAAGGTGTAGCTTACCTCTCCTCCTACTTGTCAGGCAAATACTTTCTAGGATGTACAGACATGTATGCAGAAATAGTTTTCTCTCTCCTCTTTTTTTCCTTCAAAACTAGAAAGACCCTCACAAACTTTCAGAGCAGCAAGAAGCACTTTGTGATGGCCAGAACCCACTGCCCATCTATGTGGCAGTCAGCGTCCGGGACAGCTACAGCACCAATGATTTCAAAGGTGAGGATGGTGGTTCAGACCATGTGAGGCTAAAATTGGCATCTCAGTTCCTGTAATTTCATCTTCTCTGCTTGGTAGCACTTGGAGAAAACAGTCATGTGTTCTTTTGCTCTTTGGAGAAATAACCTTTGCCTCCATGCCTTACAGGTTTGATACAAGGGATTTTGGGAGCAGCACTTCACTGTCTAGTCATACACTGTAGAAATTCTGCCAGAAATGCCATTTTTGAAATATTATCAGATCTACCTAGAATGAGAACTATTGGAATTATATGAGAATTGCTTTTTCTTGATTCCCTGTTATAGTTTCAATATGAATAATGACCACAGAGTTATGGTAAAGTTTGTGAAGGTTTCCAACCTACTCCCTACTAAATCTGTTTCTTCTCTCATTGTTTTGGGTGTTTTGTTTGTTTGGGTTTTTTGTTTGTTTGTTTTGTTGGTTTTGGTTTTGGTTTTTTTTTCATGAAGGGAAGCAGATGAGGAGAGGAAGCATAACAAAAATTAAGATCAAATTTTGTTATGGTTGAGGGGAAAAAATGAACCACTTCCGAATAAAAAGGAAATTATGGTCTATGCCATTTCTGTCCCAGTTTTCATTCACACTGCACTTATATTGGACAATTGCACTTAACTTGGAGAGGATATCCAATAAAGTCAAGGACTTGTTCCATCTTCTTTAGTAACATGTAAAGAGTAGAATTGGTCTCTTATAAAAATATAATTTCTGAAGAGCTGAGTACCTGTCTTTGTACATAAACAAATTATTTGAGGGAAGTTAAATTGACTGTATCAATAACAGTGGAAGTACTATCACCTAGATGTGGTGTATGGAAAGGCAGAGCAAAACCTTGTACATGGCAGAAAACCCTGGACTGGTGCAAGCACACAGAATGTGTAAGATCTGGAGCTTTGCCATGCTCCCAGTGTGAACCTTTTGCCTTTGGCAACACCATCATGAACAGCAAAACTGCTCCTGCCTCCCCATTGCCACTGTGTCTGAGCTCAGCTGCCTATCCTGGAGAGGGTCCTTTATAAGTGAGGCTTTGAAAAGTCAACATATTAAACACATAGTAAACAACATATACCCTAGCTGTCCTTCTCTCCACATCCATCTGGGAGCCCTCTAAGTGTCCCATTGTGGCTGTATTACAGAGTGGGTGGAGTTCACCCCCTATGAGGTGGGACTTCTGAAGTACGGCGCATTCGTTCGCACAGAGAATTTTGGAAGTGAGTTCTTCATGGGACGCTTGTTAAAAAAGCTCCCCGAATCCCGCATCTGCTACCTTCAAGGTGATGTATTGCATTGTCCCGTCACAGAAGCACTTTGGGGGGATGCAAGGCTGTTAACCAGATAGTAGATATTTCATTTCTAACATACTAAGCACTGCTATAATATTGCCTGCTAGGAAATGGGAATGGTAGTCAGTACAAAAAAATACAGTAAAAACCCCCACATCTTTTTTTCAGTTTCTTGTCACTGTCTTGGTAGATGAGATGTATGTGTCTTCTAGATGGAATAGATGAGGCTCCTTAATTCTTTCCTTGTAAGGCATATTTCCCCACTTGTTTGGTTATTCTTCTGATTCCTCTCTGAATGCACTCCAACTTAAGGCCAATTGTGGTAGTTAGACTTAAATTTACAATGGCAGATGAAAAGATAGCACGATGTTTTGTCAACAAAGCCACCAGTGCCCCAGTGGGGAAGCAGAGAGAGGCAATCCTGGGTGAAGAAAAAGAGTGCACAGTGGAGCTAGAGTCCACTGCATCTGTGAGCCTTTACATGCTGTGGTGTGAGATATTGTCATACAAACCAAACATCTGAAGAGCCAGTTCATCCCACTTTGAAAAAAATCCAGGGTGTGTGGAAGGTGATAAGAGGATGTGAAGAAAAAAAAGCTGAAGTAAGGAAGACAGGAATGGAAAGGGTATGTTTTTGATGTTTGTGTTATCTAAACTTATTTTGTCTCTTGAGTGAGTAGGTTCTTTTCTCTCTTTACCGTGTGGCAGAGCCATGCAGTAGGTTAGACTCAAAGCTGATGGTAGCATGATCTGGAACAATGCCACAGAAACTTAAGAGGAATTTAACAATGTGAAACTTTAGATATATTTGTATTAAGCCGATTCAAAACTGAAGCCAGGAGGTCAAGATAGAAGGAAAAATGCATTTTCTTGTTAGAATGTGTCCTTGTGTTCACTAATTACTTTTACAGGTATGTGGAGCAGTATATTTTCTGTGAACCTGTTACAAATATGGGGACTTTCCCACAGTTCAGAGGACTTCTGGAAGAGATGGACACAAGACAGAATAGAAGAAGTTGGTGAGAAATTATTAAGCCTTTCATTTATGTACGTTTAGGCATTTAGTCTTCTGGATAACTTTTGGCATCATCGTGTCAACTGTGTTGAACCTCGTATCATAGGATCTTCCTAAGAGATAGCAACTTCTCCTCACACTGTATAGACTAATAGGAGGAGGGTAATGAGGGAAAGGCTCCTGTAATTACAAGACTTACAAAAGCTCTACTGATTCCTTAAAAAGAAGTTTTAGAGGGGTCAGACATTTCTCAAGAAATATTTTGGCATTGCCCACTCTCTCTCAGCCATACAGAACCAAGAACCAGTGGCAGAGAACACAGTTATTTTTACTGCTTGTGCAGAGAATAAACCTAAATATCAATTTGTAGATAATATTTCCCAGGGTTTTACTTTATTACTTAGTACAGTAATTAGTGCATTGGATTCATCCTGGCACAAAGATAAATAAGGCCCAGAGGGTATTTTCTGAAGCAATATAGAAACCATGATTTTATTGCTAAATCATTGCATATGATAGTAACTATAATTACAGACATCCTGAAAAATACAGAAATACATCTGTGTAATCATAGAAACCACCAAGTCTCTCCTGCTGCATTATCAGCCTCTTGGTCCAGCAAAGCAGGTTGTGATTTCAAGAAACCACACCTCTTGCTGAGTTACATGACATGTACCCACCCTAAAAACTCAGCATAGTTTCTGAATATGAATGCATGCCCCAGGTTTTCCTGGGTTGCTCTCACTCTGCTGATTAAGCATATGCTCATGCTGCCAGGGGTGAATATCAGGTAGCAGCTGTCACAGTTGCAATAGACCCTGTGGTTGCTGTTGCCCATCTGACTGAGAGTAGCATATGCGTCAGCCTCATTTTCTCCATGCTTGCCTTTGTTTCACGGTATCTCCCTGTGAGGACATGCAACTTTTCCTCTGACAGAACATTCTCTGAATTTATTAGTTCCCAAGGTGTCTCTTTTCCAGGACTAAAGACTACTTCTGATGAACTGTCTTTAGGCCAGAGCTTAAGACCATTAGCAGACCTTTGTTCAGCAGCCACTCCTTTCCTTCAGAATAGTTTGTGTGTATTTAGTGAATCATCCCAGAACAGCCCCTGAAGACCAGAGTAGCCAGAAATGAATGTTATTTAACAAGCACTTCACCAGTTTTTCTGCCCTTCTCTAGATGAAGACCCCGTGTTGCCCACAAGGCCCCATGAGCTGAGGACTCGCATGTACACTCCTCCTGGCCCCTTGTCCAGCGCCCTGCGGGGAGCGTTGACTGATCGTTTCTCCGTTGCCCAGCACCACAATTTCCTGAAGGGCTACCAGCTGCATAACAACTACATGGAGAATGAGCACTTTTGTCAATGGAAAGGTGATGGGGACTGGTTTAATTTTCAGGTAGTTTCAGGGTGAACAATTTAGGAAAGAAGCCTGTCAGACTTGGCAGTGGAAAAAAACCTCCTGAAAGAATGCTTATTTTCTGAACAGAGATGAGACACTAAGACTTCAGTGTTGTCACTGTTCTTAAATATATGTGTTTATTTGCTTTGGCTGAGCCTTCTGCAGTCCAGATTGAGAGAGTAGGCTTGCAGCTGACACAACCAAATTTAAAGTGGCAGAGAGCAGAGTGAACATGGGAGAAAGCTTAATTTGGCAAGACTGCACCTCTAACTTCAGATACAACTGGAATATTGAAGAAAATGTCATGTACAAGAGAAAGCTAGAAAGGAATAGGGCTTTGTAGTCCAAAGAAGAGGGGACTGAGGGGGAGGCATAAATCCAAATATATAAAGGATTGAGAATATTTTGTTCTCCAAATCAATTATAGATAACAGATGAAACAATGATTGAAATTAAACAAGACAGATTTAGGTTAATCATTAGATGTAACTTACTTGCACTAATGAGTATGACGTGCTAGTGGAATATATTGCCTGGAAACTCAACACAGAAGATTTTTTTAGAATAGGAGTTTAGGCACCTGTTTGACAGTCCAGTAGTAAGTAAGTAATAAGTGGCCAGTCTTCGTGAACGAAGATCTGGGAAAGGTGTTTTTACCTTTCAAGCCTGCGCAATG
>JAWWLV010000179.1:26253111-26293550 GCA_035041135.1 Platyrinchus mystaceus | reverse complement strand
GCAGGACCGGGATTCGAACCTGCGGCCTTGGCGCTGAGAGACCAGCATCTTAACCGCTAGGCCACCAGGGGTCCCCACAGTCCAGTAGTATGGCAATTAAATTCAACCAGGCCTCTGGGATGGTCAGTTCCACTTTACACTTTTTTTTTTCTGATCAAAATACCTGCAGATCAATTCTTATTCGAAGAAATATTTTCCTTTTAGACACTGTGTTAGACTCACGTCCCAACCAGCTGGTGCAAAATCCTGATCAACTGGGCATGATAGACGCTGGATTTTTCATCAATACCAGCAGTGCACCACTTTTAAGGCCACAGAGGGAAGTGGATGTCATCATATATCTAAGTTATACAACTGGATCACATACATCGGTGAGGACATTCTTGTTACCATGTGTTGTGTTTCCTTTTGTAAATGTCCAGCCTGTAACACCTAGAATTGCTGATTATTTCAGCTGTTCAGTTTTTAATGTCTGCATTCTCCTATGTTTTTTCAGTGTAGGGATTAATGTTGTTCTTATTTCTTCCTGTGACTCCTGGAATCCTTCTTTCTGGTTTTTGAACATATCAAATTATTCAAGGAGACATCAGCATGGTCTCGTCCAGAATGATGGAAAGGCCCTCTTCTGTTTTATGTTGATTTGAGCAGGTTTCCAGACCCTGCACAGGAATATTCATAAAGATGAGGAAGTGATTTCTTCTGACTTAAATTGGAATATAAAAATGGTTAAGTGGATATCAGAAGCAGATAATTTCTGAGCTGCCAAATAAGATGCTACAAATAAAATCCAGTGACAAGCATCTTCCTGCAGAAACCCCAGTTTCATGGGGATAAAGTTAATTAGCTATCTATAAGGGCTTGTAGTAAAGAAGTTTGAGTCTTTATATATCAGAAACTGAGGTTAATTGAAAACTCGTTATTAGCCATCTTGGCCTGCCCAAATGGAATTACTTTTTTTGAATGAGAACAGCTGTACTACCCCTAATAAGCTGTATGTTGCATGAGACATATAATTAATGAAGTTTAATTTCAACCTCTTTCATTGTCAGATAAAATTTAGGAAGAAAGGTTGCTACAATTTTAAACATTTTAGGAGAAAATTTTTCTGCTTGATGGTGTCCACTATTAGATGGTGCAGAGTAAATAACACAGTGTATATTAGGATGTGGTATTTTACTAAACATTTCAGGGAAAAGATACAGTGTAGCCTAGAACTTCAGACTTTCTCAGTAAACTATCAATGTCAATTAACACTATGCCATAATGCCTGCACAGGCAGAGACATAATTGCACATTTAAAATTAATTTTTGTTATCTTCTGGCTTTCAGGTACATAATAAGATGCCTTAAACATTTTCTCGGTGTGATTTTCTTTTCTAGTTAATTCTATACAATATATTAAACACAGGCTCTTTTATTTGCTAAAACTCATGCTTTACTCTAAACTTTTGCAAATTGCTTCAATTTTTTGAAAAAAGCATTATCCTGAATGTATTCTCTAACTCTGAAATGTTGTTTATATCTTGTGATTAGAAATGTGGTTACTATCTGCTGTAATTATGTGTAGAATAAGCCTTGATAAGAAAGAACTCACCCAATGGATCTGAATCACTAAACCTTAATACTAGATGACAATTTGGGGCCTTTAGACAACAAAGTTGAATTTCATTGCTGACCATTTCTGTGATCCTCCAGTCTCTAGATAAGGCGTGTAAATACTACTCAGAACAGAAAATCCCATTCCCCAAAATTTCTTTGACTGAGGAAGATAAGAAAAATCTGAAGGAGTGCTACCTCTTCCATGATTCAGATTTGCCAGGATGTCCGATTGTGATTTTTCTTCCCCTTGTGAATGATACTTTCCAAGAGTACAAAGCACCTGGTAAGTTAAAAGTGGTGGCAAAGCATTGGAAAAGACACCACTGTCTGCTTCCCTGACTCAGACAGAGCCTTTTTCTTTGCTGCTGGCTATCTTTGCTGGCTGGGTTAATGCAGGGCCTGTCACTCTTTTTCTGCCAGGCCACCTGCTTTGTATTCCTCTTCTTTAACACAGATTACTAGAATGCATTCGTTCTGTTCCTTGGCAGCAGGGAGGTTAAGTCGAAAATTCTGCTTTTGTGGAATTTGGGCAACACAGGAAATGGAAAGGCAAAGATGGATCCTGCTGGAATCCGTCCAACCACATTTGGGATCACAGTAACTCTAAGTTTCCATATGTTTCTATTGATCCTTTCTCATTTAAATTCTATTGTCTTGCTAGCAACTTCTTCCTCAGTTGAGCTTCATAGAAATCCCAGCTGCTTAGAATAAGACCTGAAGTGCACCAGAAGTGGCTCTTGAAGTGCCCTTTCAGGCTGACATTCTTGCCTGATCCATGGCTTTAATAAGACAGATGTTTAGCAGTAAGCTGTAGATAAGCATTACAGTGCCATCCCTCACTTCTCCCTTCTGCCCTCCTCACTTCAGGCCCACAATATTCTCTAGAGTAGGGGTGGGGATACATGACCTAATGTTGTTTGTGCATTTAAACCCTATGAATTTTCTTCTGGAGAAAAGTCTCCCTTTGAGTTCTTGTGGGCAGCCTGACACTGACTGAGATGAACGTGATGTTACAGCAACATCAACTCTTTCTCTCCAGGCGTCAAGCGCTGTTGCTCAGAGATGGAGGGAGGACAACTTGATTTGACCAGCTGCTGTTCCCCTTACTGCATGTTCTCGGTCAGGTACACCGATGACAATTACCGCAAGCTGCTGAATCTCAGTGAATACAACATCCTGAACAACTCTCAGATGATTATGCAGGCCTTGCAGATAGCAATGCAAAGGAAAAGGCAGAAGATGTGCTGATCACCCATCCAGCTGCCCTTATCTTCTCAAAGGGTTTTTTCATGCTCTAGGACACAGAAGCGACATAGCTTTTTCAACACTGGCTATTCTGCACTACAGAAACTACCCCAGGTGGCGTAGTGGTTTGCTGAGGGTTTTTTTATTCCAAGAAGTGGCATCTATAGGCAAAGACATTGCCTGGGAAATTTTTACATATGTTTTGTTCCCTAAATTAAGGTTGTCTGTAGAACATTCTTTATCTAAAATACTTGTTAGATTTTAAAAATAGAGTGTTTTAAGCCTAACTTATTAGAACATATGACATAAATGAAAATAATTTTTTACCACCAGAGTGCTGCAGTTATACAACGCAGCCAACACACCCACAGGCCATAAGAAGGGAGTATAAACTTCTGCTCCCACAATTCTTCTTCATGGAACACAAGGTACAACCGACCCTGGAAAACAAAGAGAACCTGAGACACAACTGGAAGCTGGCATTGGATTCCTGGGTCAACTCTGTTTTGCAAGCGTCCCGAAGAGCAACCACAGAGGTTGGAAATGTAAGGAGGGACAAGTGTGTGAACACAAACAGCCCCATGAATTGCATCCCCATTCTGGGCTCTCTTAGGCTGTGAATGAATCATACATGATGGGAAGGAACAACTTAGGAGAAAGTGGCATAAGACTTTTCACATATTTTTTCTTTTTTAAAGTAAAGGGTGTCATTTGGGCACATAAAAATTTCCTGTGAATTTATGTCAGTTTTAATTGTTTTGTACTGAGATAGTTTATAAAATCTCAACATTTTATTTCAAAGCTTTCAAAATAAAACACCCTTGATTTTTTTTCCCACCTGAATTACTTCTCATATTAAAATACCTTTCTTAAATTAAAAAGAAATGGTGCTTGAAAATATTTTACTTCTGATACACAATGAAAACTTTGTTGTCTTAATGCAAACAGTTTCAGACATATGCCTACCAACAAAAATGCTTATTTGTTAAATTCTGCCTGTACAAACTGTGTGGGAGTGAATCAGTAGTCTGCAGCAACTAAGACCATCTTAAAAAAATCTCAACAAACCCTCCATGGGATCTAGCACAAGACCATTAATAATATTTGTTGTAGTTTTGCATTTTTAAACTTTCTTCCCTTTGCCTTTTACGGAAAGTATCTTTTTTGAACTGTTTTGAGCTGTGTTGAGAGTGTAAAAATTATAAATCCATAGTAACTTTTGCATTCCAGGAGCAAGTAAAATTAAAACCACACTTCATTAATAGGTTTTTTGTCCTAGCAACAACTGCAAAAATTTTGAACAGAGTCTATTTAGTAAAAAAAAAAATAATCTATCAACTAGATGTTATAATCTGGAGCTAAAATAAACCAGGTAAAATGCTTGGGTAAGTTGAAACATTTCATGTTAATATTTTACAAAACATCTTTTTTTTGAAAAATAACTTCTTTTTAATAAACTGCCTACCTCGTCAGCCCAGGAAACCCAACCTGAAAATAACAAGTTTCATTTACAGCCAAATAATATGTTTGGCTTGTTGCAAAATGGTGCTCTGAGGGTTTTTGTTTTGGCAAGAAGCAATGACAAATTATCTTACAAATTGGTTCACAATGACTTTTGCCAACACTTTTGTCATTCATGATGTCAAACCAAACCTTATGTTTTTGTGCAGCTGTAGCCTAATATTGCAAGCTTAAAGATCACAGCATAAATATTAACATTTGAAACTCTTTATGTTTTTAACAACTCTGAACTTCTGCTGGTATCTTTTTTGTTCTACGGTAGTTTCACTAGTCATAATCAGAAATAGTATGCTATGTGCTCTGCATATAACTCTGGGAATTGCCTCCATTTTTACCTGAAAATCCTGTTGTGAAAAGAAACACGGTTTTTAGCCACAAACTCATGCCGCCTCCAGTTCAGACAAAATGTTATTTACATGCAAATATTTTGTGTATACAGTACCAGACAATAAAGGCTTGTTTGCAAAATGAAAATTCTGCCTTGCTCCACATATTCAGACATTTCAGTAACATGTTCAGATTCACAGTGTGTTCCTTGTTCCTGGAAAACAAAACTGTTGTTATATCTGCAAAGGGCACACCAAATATTAGCTGAGAGCATCGTGGATAAAGCAATGTATCAGAGACAGATTGCAGAGGTACACAGTGAGCCATGGTCTCTCCCTCATGCAAGGGCTGTCTCTGATGTGGATTGCAAACACTATTCATGAAAATGAGAGCTTTTTGACCCCTGGCACTGTGGGAGTGACAGCCTCAGAGTCCCAGTCCTGGCAGACAGCCTGGTTTGTAGCTTTGCCCTCCAAGGAAATATCATTATAAAGCACCATCTTTAACCATGACTGAAAGATGCTGATGTTACCAAGGGTTTTCTGTGACCTAATGAAAAATGCATTTCATCAAGCTACATCATTGCAACTGGCACACAAATGAAACATGTCATGTATGTATACACAACCCTTTGTGGTGTTACAAAATACCATAGCCTATGCCTATGCCAAATATTTATTCTACCAAGTTGACCATGATGACTTGATATTATTTTGCAGGGGAATATGCAAAGGGGAACTGGCTGGTGGCAGCATTTAACCAGGAAGCTCAAGAATACTCAGAGAACGAGCACTTTTTGCTCATAGACAATGTACGGGGGGAGCAGGGAAACCAAGGAATCTCCTCCCCCAGAGATTTTGTCCTGTTTTGACCTGTTGAAGATGCAACAGTCTTTGGCTGCCTTTTTTAGTCTGCTTCTAGTGAGTTGTGAGTCATGCCAGTTCTGGTGGCATGGGGGTGAGGTGAGTGCTCACAGGTGCAGGTGTCCTGCTCTGGCAGTGGTTTCACAGGTGTGATTAGGACTTTGAGAAAGGCAGCACATGGTCAGTGCTGAGTTTTGCCTCTTGCTGGCAGATTTCATTGGGTCAGACATGGGCACTTAAATGCAGCTAGTTTGCAGCCAGAGTCAGTCTGAGCTGGAAAGTAATGCAGAAATATCCATGGGGGTGAAGTTATGCTGAGGAAAGTCATTGCTTCAGGACTCTTCCTATAAGCAGTAAGTAATAATAACAAGCCATAAGAAAGAAGAGGGAAGGAATACAATGACTTCAGGATAGACTCAGCCCTGCTGGACCTAGGTTGAGTAGATATAAACCACCATACGAGTGTATCTGTTCTGCATGCTTAGACCTGGGATTGTAGGGACATATGGCTCAAAAAGCCTTAAACTGGTTTTTGCAATAACCAGTTTAGACTCAGAGCAATAGTGTTGTGTCTCTTCTTTTTTCATTAGCTGTTTTATTCTATCTGCTTACTGTCACAACTTAAATTCAATTTATATAATTTGCTGTATCTTTATAGAGTATGTACTTCTGTAGGCTTTGAGGTCTTGCTTAGCTGAAGGTTCAGTGCTCAGATAAAAGGGCATCCTTCTCTTACCATTACTTATAAACCTGCCATTGACCAGTATGGAGCAAAGTGACTCAAACACCATGCTTCCACGTGCTGTATAGGCCAAGGTATTTTTTCCTACTTATTTGACCACAGGATTCATTTTCCTACCATAAGAAAATGGGAGGGTTTAACTGGGTTTAAGAAACCAGTCAGAGGTGGGGCTCTGAGTCAGTTTATAAAATAGTTGCTCACCTGCATATGAGACATTTGAACTATTGGTGTCTGTGGAAGCTGGGAGATGTGAAATTGCATTGCTGCAGATAACACAGGACTTGTATGTGACTGCAACCACAATGGAACAAGATGGCCTTTTGTCTCAGGTAAGAAAGGTACAGAACAAAGCAAGGCATCTGGGATCTCAGCTGGTTATGCTGCATGCACTGCAAAGATGATACTACTTTCTTGACCTACCATTGACTATAATAATTCTGCACAGGATGAAGAAAGTCAGTGCTTCAAGATCTCAATATTGAAAATTTAAAAATTATAGTAAACCATAGGAAGAAAGTGAAAACTACTTGAGGAGTAAAAACTTATTTACAAAGGGAGCATTTTGAAAATTTAGGGGTTTTCTTAATTTTGGATATGTGATATATGCAACCTTAGAATATGTATTAAATAACATGGAGGTGTACTTCAAGGTGAAAGATTATGACAGGGTTGTGTTTATGAGAGACAGGTTTGCTGTTCCTTTAACTGCCGGGGCCAGGAGCTGCTTCCCCTCCCCGTGTGTCATGAAAAGGGTGGACCTTACCTGGCTGCTACGCCTCTGCTCAGGCTTTCTGGGGCAAGTGCAGCCCAGGCAGTGGCACCAGGCACTGCTGGAAACCCTTGTACCTGCCAAGGCTCTACAGACAGCACTGATTATGGGCTCCCTGTCATTGCAGTTCTGAAGTTCTCAATTCCCAATGAGGATTGCCTTCAAGAGACAGGATGGTTCTTCCAGAGATAACATTGGCCCTTCTTGTTGCAGGACCTGATCTCTCAAACCTCTCAGCTAGGAGACGGAACTATGCGGCTGAATCCTGAAGGGAAACAGTGGACTTCTTTTACAAAGGTACCACAAAGGAGAATTTCAAAAGGAAACTATAAAAGGGACTTTCCAGCTGGGTGGAGACTGGGTGATAAGGTGATAGACTGGAGACAGGGTTCAGCATCTGCCAAACAGTCTAATTAGCTACTGTAACCCATCCAGTTCCCTCCATGAAACACAGTCCCGCTTATCATTTTGATCACTCCACCTACATAGTCTTGCTTCATGTTAAAGTCCTAATGCGGTTTCATGTCCTCGGCACATGGGAAACAACCTCTCTTTTAACAAGACTAATTTCTTTTAAAGGATGGGTTTGAATAGGCTTTCTCTACATATGTCTTGCTAAAGCACAAGGGCAAAATTACTGCCAGTGTAGATTGTAATAGCTGGGAAATAATGCCATTTATTTTCACAAAGGGTATGGCAGAATCTTGAAGTGGATTTTCTGCAGGTGATTTCTTGAATTAATCCCTCCTCTGAGTTCCACAAAAAACTAGTAGTTTT
This sequence comes from Platyrinchus mystaceus, assembly GCA_035041135.1. Taxonomy (NCBI): domain Eukaryota; kingdom Metazoa; phylum Chordata; class Aves; order Passeriformes; family Tyrannidae; genus Platyrinchus; species Platyrinchus mystaceus. Next base: position 26,285,707 of record JAWWLV010000179.1, on the reverse strand, counting down.
CCAGGAGACTTCAAACATGACATCTTTCCTCTAGGAAATGAGAGGACTAGATATGCTAGAAAAGTTTTTTGTCCTTCTCTCTAGTTTGAGACCATTTAGTAATAACTAGGAACTTTCCCTTGTTCTAGTTTGTGATGAGTTAATTTGCTGAGCAACTGTGCTTACAGTTTAAGGAACAGCCAACACTTTCTGTTTATTAGTTGAATGGAAAACCCAAAGATGAGAAAATACACCCTAAAATGGTCAGGTGTCATAGCAGGTTCAGAAGAACATACCAAACATCTAAAATTTTTTAGGAAAACTCACAATGCTGAAGGGATTTTGGCCATTTGTTATTTATAGCTCCGTGATGTCTAAGCTAAGGCTCCCTAGTCATGACAGGGCACATCGACAAGCCTGAGTGTTTTGTTCAATCTGCACTGCCTTCTTGGAACTTTGGACTCACCACACACCATGAAGGTGGCTCCAAGGGACCTAAAACATTGAAACTGAGTTAAGTCCTTCCAAGAATTGCCTTTTCCAAAGCCAGCCACTGGCAGCATCAGTAATTGGCTCTGTAATACTTAACACCTTCTGTACCTGCCTCACTTCTGTGCCTTAGGTTTTAAACATGAATACAAGTGCTCTTGATGGTCTGATCCACAGCTACTCTTTGGACTCTTGGCAGTGGTTTGACATCCTTGATTTACACAAACAGTGACCTGCTGTGCAGCTGAACAGCATGAATATCATTGGTGCCTTTTCCTAGAAGGGAATACTTCAGTTGCCTAGAGGTTGATTTTACCTGTTTCTTCATTATTCTACTTGCTTAATGCCCCCAATCTCAACAATATATATTCATTAGCCCTGGTTGCATGCATTAATACATTCAGGTTAACCATTTGGAGAGACATCAAATGGACATATATTCCACCAAGCCTAGGAACACTGACACACTTCACTTTTTATGAATGGTTAGCCCAGCACATTATTAACACAGTACATACCAAATTGCTCTGCTCAGGACAACTAGAGCAAAAGTTCTGCTCTCCTTTCCTGCAGTACCTGTGTCACACATCTGTCTCAGTGGGTCTAATGAGATCAGTGTCATGCTAATGCCACTTCAGGACAGGCAATGGTCTTTTATAGTAATTTTGCACTATAGGAGGAGTATAGGTGGAGTAAGTACCTGTGCATGGCCCTGTAGTTGTGACAAACGCCTTTTAGGTCTTTTGGAGCAAATTTTTTCTGCCAATTTATATTCCAGCATGTTGTGTCTTTCCCCCCCCCTCTGTGACAGTAGAAATGAAAGGTTGGGTGGAAGTTATTTATTTCTTTATTTTATGGTAAAAGGAGAAGAGATATGAGCTCATGTTTGGACTCCAGTATGAGATTAGAGCAGCAATATGAGAGGCTAAGAAGTCATGCCAGTCATGAGGTCAGAGATATGGGCTAATATGAAAGAGGGAAGCCAAAGGGAACAAACAAGAGTTTTGTAACAGGTGAAAAACAGCGTTTGTATTTCTTATACAAAACAGTGCAAAGAAACTCCAAACGTGAAGAGTTTATGAGGTTCAAAACTAAAGATAAACTTCTCACAAGAAAAAAATCAGAGGGGACCTTAGCTCCAAAGGGCAGTTATAGTCTTGTTAATGAAGAACACATGCACAGTGCATAGCATGGTGGAAAAGAAAAGCATCAATCTCCTTCTCTGACCTTAAAATCAGTTGGAAGATCAGAGGTCAGCATTTAACTCTGAGGAGTACTGTACATTTAAAAAGCAGGAATATGAGAAAATCATATCCCATAGCACAGAAGACCAAATATGTGTAATGATTGGATAGGAGGTAATTACCACAATGATAATTTTATCACTTGCAAAAAGTCTAAGGCATCTTTTCTACACTTGAAATTTTAAAAGTAAATCTTCTCCCAAGCTGGGTCTGAATTTCATCACTTTATACAGCTAGATTTTAGATAAGAAGCAAATAAATTCTCTAATAAGACAAATCCTCATATCATGCTATAGTTGTAGAGGACTCTTTCTGTCTAGTACTTGATATAGATATTATCAAGACTAAACGTATTGGCCATTTCATAGCTGCATAGAAAATTCAACTAAGTTGTTCATGAGTTGGGTGTTTATCTCTCTTGATCACTTCTGTCTTCTAAATGCTATCTACCTTTAGCATTCATTCCTGATTTTTATATGTTTTGTTTTGTTCCTGCAGATAGAATCATCTCTGTGTTACTTACTGACTATAAGAGTCATAAGAGCAAGAAATATCCACCAGGCAGATGTCTGTAAGTATCTCTAGTGCTCTATAGGGTCCCATTCACCTCTGCAGGCTACTATCTAGCCCTGCTTCAAGGAAAAGTGCTGTCTAGATTTCTTCTATGGACAGAGAAAGTCCTCTCATTGGTGTGCTGGTTCCAGCAAGGAACCACAGTGTGTTGCTCTTCTTTGCATCAGCCCTTGTTCTGTGCAGAAGTAACTTTATAAGGTCACAGCTGTGCCTATCACAGATATTTCTCTGTGTCCCCAAAGGCAGCAGTGAAAGCTCTGCAATCTGTTGAAAGCAAGAAATGTGGAAAGACCTCCCATGTTATCCTCTGAAGTATATTTATGTAAAAAAGAAGACAAAATGGTTGGGATAATGGAGTAAATACTGAAAATTGAGTAGCCTTATTTCAAATTTAGTTTGTCCTCAAAGCTTGCTCAATGCTAAGTAATACCACAATTCCCCATGTGCCAGCTTTCCAGGATAAAAGCCCATCAGGTGTTGTTACATTTTGTAGCTTCTCTTATGCTGGTCTGCAACTAAAATATAAGAGAAGATTGTATCTTGACTTATGCTGAAATCAGGAAGCCTTTTTTTTAGTGTTTTTTGTTTGTTTGTTTGGGGTTTTGTTTGTTTTTGTTTGGTTTTTTGGTTTGTTTTTTTTTTAATATTCTGTTTGGCTAAAAGAGAAACTATCACTTTGTTTCTTTAACTCTTGCTGCATTTGTCCTGGATTATTTTATCCTGGGCTAAGCTGATTGCTTGATGACATAGAAGGAGGAGAAACCCCTTTGGTTTTAACATATTTTTTGTATCTCTGATCACATTTATTCAGAGAAGAATCATGTCACTCTGCTTTTTCTCCATTCCTATTACCTAAATTGTAGTGGTTATGTTGGAAAAATATGCCATGATGTATCATAGTGTCCTGCTTTGAAAACAAAACTTCATGCTTTTCAATTCATTCTTTCTTCTAGAGCAAATCCTCATTTTAGATGTGTTTATGTTTTTTAACATACAGTAAGCCAGACTGATTGCTATGTGAGCTTGTGGCTGCCAACCGCTTCAAATGACAAATTTCAGACTAAAGCTGTCAAGAATTGCAAAGATCCAGTCTGGAATGAAACCTTCTACTTCAGGATCCAGAGTCAGGTCAAGGTACTGACCTGGGACTTCCCTGATTGCTTTAACCTAGGGAGCAACTGCCAGGTTTTGCCCTTTGGAAAAGGGATGTAAGCAATTTTCTAAACGGGCAAGGAAAGATGCAGAAAGATGTCAGAATAACACGTATCTTTATGATGATTTTCCATGACATGAAAGATGATTATTTCTCTCAGCCATGGGTAGAATATGGCATTTGAGATGTCTGTGATTTCGTCTCATTTCACTTCATAGGCAGATGCCAACATGGAGTGGATCTCCTCTCCGCCTCCTTCCCTTCCTGTCCTTTTTATGTCCTCCCATGCCTCACAAATCTTAAAACAGTTGTCCCCAGGACCTCCTGCTTCTAATGAAACCTTACACTTTTCTAAAGTCCTTCCTTTCCTTTCCCAGAATGTGCTGGAGCTGGCGCTCTATGATAAGGACATCATTACTCAAGATGACCACCTCTTCACAGTGTACTTTGATATAGCCAAACTTTCCCTTGGAGAGGAAGTCTTCATGCACTTCAAGTGTGATTCACAGGTGAGATCCAAAATAAGAAATGGAATTGCTTGGCAAGAAAGTTTGTCTGCTTTTCTGTCTAAAATGTTATTTGTAAAATTTCTCTTTTTTTCTTCTTGTATATGGGCTGCCCAGCCACATAAAGGAAGTTGCTTTTCAGTCTGACATGGGAAAACCTCTTCACACCTGGATCTGTAGGCACACTGAAGGGTTTGGTATTGGCCACAGAGGCTCGTGAATTTCAGATGCCTTGGCAAAATTCTCACTTTGTTAATTCCCACTGAGGATTGAGGACGGTGTCCATGCCAGTACTTGATGCTTTTCTCATACCGTATTACTCAACCTAGTAATTAGGAAGCAATAACTCTGTGATCAGAACTAAGTGTCAAACCAGACTAGTTCCTGATTATGGACCATGGCACGGGTAGTTAAATAAGGTTTCTAAGTCATGCCTCTCAGCTTGACAGCAAGAAATAATCCTATCTTGAATGTCCAGGGAGACTGAAAGTTGTACATTGCACCTCCCAGTATGTTTTATCACTCTCCTTTTCTGGTTCCCTCCCAGTGCGTGTCATGCATCATTCAGTTGAGGAATTACCTTATCTATGCGCTCCTAAACTCCATCCTATAGTTCATTGTCTTTAAATACCTTATTTGAGAATTTCTTTCCTTTCAAAATACCAGAGGAGTAGTGAGTGGACTTCCACTAAGCCTTGTTGAAGTTAAAACTCTGGCTAGTTGTAACCCAGATAATCACTATTTGAGTGGTTACAGGTGCCATATCCAAGCCTTTTGTTATGGTGTTCACCCAGCTACAGCAGTTTGAGCTCATAGTCTTCAAGTCTTTGTTAATTTTTTTCTCCTGTATTATTAACTTTTTGTTGTCTTTAATTCAATGGGTAATTTGAGCAACTAAGTAACCCACAGCATGATCTCACTTCACTGTTCATCATCCCTTTGCCTCCACTTTCATTTTCCTCTTGCCTGTGCTTTCTTCTCCCTAGGGTTTATACTCTTTTTCACCACTCCACAGTTCAGGCCTTAGTGTCAGATTAACCTCCGACCCAAAGCCCTCAACATGTTGTCGAGCAAAGTGATTTTCCTCTTCCACAGCTGCTTTGCATGTCACCATTTCTCTTCCTTACACCAAAAGGCTCTGATTGGCCCCTTCAGCCAACCCCCTTTTACTCTCAGAGACAGCATCTCTGCCTAGGTCTGTCCCTTGTGCCCCACAGAGGCAGGCAAGCCCAACACTTTATTTGTTAAAAACTGCTATCACAGCCAGCCACAAGCTTCCTATCAATAAAGAATGTTGAGGCTCAAGACACACAGATGTGAGGTGGTAGGTGCTTCTATTTTAATTGCTCTGCCAGTCACAAATAATGTATGTATATCTACACTGTGAGAATGAGAACTTGCATTATGAGGAGGACTTCCAGTAAACAAGTGCCAAAAACATTTTCTTTTCTTTATTTTCCAGAGACAAGAGGAGTTAGAGATGGGATTTGCCTTGGATAATATGTGAGTAAACTTGAAATGCAATATAACCTGTAGCAAAAAGAAACAACAATTTAGAGGCATGAAATAATATAGTCTAATTGTCTGGAGTGCATAATTCCTTGATGATGCTGTTGATGAACGTGGTTTCCCAAGGAATCTGTGCTATGAGCTGTGTAACAAATTGGTGCATGCCAGGATGACCTCCCATGAACTTCAAGGAGACAGGAAAAACACCCTAAACCTTTTCTTTGTCTAGTATAGTGACTATTATTTAAGACCAGAATATTGCTGGTTTGTTATGCATTTGTGTTTGAGATCAGTGTGAGGGTTCACCTCCCTTCGAAGCACAACATGGAATAATGCACTGGATTTCTGATTTAGAGCTTTACTGTTCCACCCTCCCACAAACTGTAATTTTTTATAAAGATGGATTCCATGAAACCATCCATGGCCTCAGCTTGGGACTTGGCATAAAATAATAAAATCATAAAATTTGGCCTCGCAGTACCTTTGGGGTTTTTGTTTTGCTTAACTCCAGGACTGGATAAGCCAGTAGGATGACAATTGTGCCTTGACAGAGTAGAGTGAGAAAATTTGTACCATGAGTCTCCTGGGACTTTTCTTTCAAATCCAATATGCAGCTAAAAATAAAGAAGAGGAGAAGGGTGTGGCTCATGAACTATACTGTAATTTTAATGAGTTATTATAAATGTATTCTTCTTTCTGTTCCTAGTTCAGGTCCTCCTGAAACCATCATTACTAATGGAGTACTAGTGGTGAGTGTTGTATTTCATAATGTTTCTTGTCCTGTTGCCCCACTTGTTTTACTTGACTCACAGTCATAGTACAACATACCCTTTGACTGAGCAAACCCAGCACTGAAACACTGCCATTTCCCACTTCGTCACAACACATCCTTGTGGAAGGCACCTCTGGAGAGGCTCAGGCTGGAACAGCAGGGAGATCCCCCATGCCAACACCCCTTTGCTGTTGCAAGGGCAACACATGGAAGTGGTTTAGGTCTGAGACATCAGAGCAGCAGTGAATTCTTCCTTAGAATAATTTTTCCTGAAATTCCTGTATTGCCAAAGTGACGTGTCCTGTCTCATGCACACATCATTTCCTGCCTTCATAACTGTGATTCTTACACAAGGACTTTCCAACCATGACATTTGCCCTTTTATTAACTTTGCTTCCTGATTATTTTTGTCTAAATCAGTTCTCTGCATCTCTGTTGGGATCCTCAAAGAACTGTTTTTCTTTTTGCCCTTATCTTCTCCCTTCTGTAAGCCCTGTTCATCCACCCTGCACCCCTACCTTGCCCTGGTTGTATCCCATTTAGATTAGGAAACAGAATGTCAGACTGGAAAATTCTCTGTCATAAGGTATTTTATTGTTCATGTCTCTTACAGTCTCGCAAAATCTGCTGCTTAGAAGTTCAGGTGGTTGAGAAGAAGAGGAAGAAAAAGGAGAAAAAGTCTTTATCAAGTAAGGTTATTTCTCCATCAGCTATTTTTAGCTGATGTGCTAATATTATGAAGACAGATGGATTAATGTAAGAATGAAAAAAAACCAACAAATCCAAAATATGAGAACAGTCTTGTGATAGTCTCTGTATGAATCTTTGTTACCAATTTTGATGATAAAATTACACTGTGTCTGCTTTTATGTTGCTTTCTTAGAGAAAGAATTCTCCTTTAGAGTGCAAGGCTCTTATGAGGGCACCCAAGACATTATGCTGGGATCTGATCTGGTCTTCGGCTCCTCCTCTCCTGCCAAATTCCACTATGCCAGATACAAGCAGCCAACGCTGGATGTTACGCTACCAGGGAAGAAACGACCTCCCTCCTTAGTATGTTACAACTGAGCTTTATAAAAGATAATATTGGCATGTAAAATATCAAGCACCATATATAGTGACATTAATTGGCATTGTGGACAGATAGTAACGTTCCTTACAATATAAACTTCAATGTATTTGTATTTTGTCAGCGCTCACATGTTTATGACACAGGCTCTCCAAATGTGGAACTTCATTCCATTCCAAGTGGAGAAAACATGATCTTAGCAGAGGTGAGTGCCTGCTTTTTTGTGGGAGAGGCTGAGAAACCTGAATGTGAAAGTCTGCAGCCCCCTAATGATTACCAGGAGGCTGATTCTGACAATGAAAGCCTGCAGACAAAAATGACACAACCTAACAGTGGTAGATCTTCTGGCAATTAGTTCAGGTTGTGCCTTGTTCTATTTGAATGGATGTGGGAATATGGGGCATCTTGTTACACCTTCATCTTACTTAATGCTGAATTTTGAAGCTCTGTTTTTCCCCTTCTCCCAAACCTGTGGGGCACCTGGACTGACTGAGGTAGCTTCAGACTCCTACTGATTCTGACCATGCTTTGCAAAGCACTTTTAGACTCATGGTTAAAAAAATCCAAGTAGAATGAAAGGACCACGGCTGTTGTGGGGTACAACCCATAGAAAGGGAGAAGCAAATGCTGCTGTGTAGAATGGTGTTGTGGCTGCAGCCTGGCTGTCTGCCTAAGAGAGGTACTGTTAGTAAAAATGGGTAAGGTATACATTATCATTACTCTGTAAACAGCAGTTATCCTCAGATGTTACATTTACTAGAAAACATTAGGAATTATCAAACAGCTTTCCTTTCAGTAAAACACTACAGTCAATTCACATACACTGCTGGATTATTCAATTATGCATTGCTAGAATGGCACAAGGTAAAATTCCTCCTGAGGCTGCAGAGGTGAAGTGCTAAAGCAGGTTGTCACACTCACATTGTTCACATTCTTGCTTTCCAGGATAAAAGATTTGATTTATATGCGAAGGCAGAAGACTGGTAAGAGACTTGGCCGCTCTTGGAGGTTAACTTTTACTTTGCTGAACTCATCTCACCCTTGGCTCTTTACTAATGAGGAGGCACTCACAGTAGGACAGTAGGTTATGTGATCAAGTGATGTGACGTTCACATGAGCTGAAAGCAACAGTATGTAATGTAGATAACCCATACTGAGACATGAATAATGAAAAATATGCATAAAATCTAAAAAACAATATTACAAGATGATTATGCTACCCAGTGTTATGCTCAGCATAGTCTTTTACCATTTCTATAACACCATGCAAGAGCACGGCTGATCACCTAGCACTGCTGATCATGAAGTAGGTAAACTTTTCTGCTGAATTCAAGACAAATATCAGAAATTTTTCCTAGCAGCTCTCAGTGCAGGCTAAAATATGAGATAATACAGACAGCAGATGTCTCAGAAATTAGCTGCAGGAAAGTTTTTCCTTAGGTTTTCTTTTGATAGCTGCTTAGAAATTTACTAGTCCCTTTTTCTGTGATTCTTTCATTAAGCATTGTATACCTGCTTTGGAGTTTAGAAAAGAGTTCTCCTGCAAATGTGGTACTTTGTGGATCTGGTTTATTTTATTGTACTGGAAACTCTGAGCTTGTCTACCAATAATAGAATGGAATATTCCTTTTTTCTGATTTCTGCTCCAGCCCAGACCACCTCGATGTGCGTTTAGGATTTGATCTCTGCATGCAGGAACAAGATTTTCTACGCAAAAGGCGGAATTATGTTGCTCCTGCTCTGAAGAAGGTCCTGCAGCTGCAACAGGATCTGCTGGACCATGAGGTCTGTCAGTCAAATATTCAAAACCTCTCATGAGTGTTTAGCAGTGAGGGCATAATGGCATAATATGACCTCTTTTTCTTCCCAGTTAAATTTTTCCCTGGTCATCTTAAAACTTATGTACACCTTCAATAATGCCATATCTCTGAAATCATCCTGCTGTTTGTGTCCCTTGCAGTTGCTATCCTGATTTTAACCCTTCTCCTGCTACCTTTTCATTGCAAGCCTGGCTAGATATTCCTTATATAGAAATGGCTTCTCCCAAATCATTACCTTAGGATTGTTATCCTTGTTGATAATCCTTCTCTCTTCAACCTTTGAGATTTCTTTTTAATTCACGCCTTTTCAACTGTTTTGTTTTTGGTTGGTTTTTTTTTTTCCTCAGTGGCTCATTTGGTAAGAATTAATGCATTTTTGTTTGGTTTTTACCAAACATCCACGTTGCACACATTGGAGGCAAGTGTCAGATATCTCAGCAAAAAATTGTCATTGCTTTTATTCCTGTTCTCCTTCATAAAATGAATGGTAGCTTATATTTCAGTAGAAATCATTTAGAAGGAAATCTGTGTCCGGGCACATGTGGTACTGTCAGGCTTTACGTATCATGAGGTCTCTGCTGAGAGCCCGAGTCAGCTGCAGCTCACTGTGACAGCCCTTTCTGTCCGTGTGTTGCACAGACCCCAGTGGTGGCCATCATGACTACAGGAGGAGGGATGAGGTCCTTGACAGCACTGTATGGCAGTCTGCGGGGACTCAAGAAACTCGGTGTCTTGGACTGTGCCACTTACCTGACTGGCTTGTCTGGTACTACATGGTAAGTAGGACTGGGCAGCTCTTGGCTGGAGTCTTCCTGATGACTCCAATATGCTGAAGTAGGCTGGGGCTGACGTACAGGAGTCTACCTATAATATCTTCTCAGCAGTCCTACTTTTTTGATCTTCTTCCAAAATTGACAGATTAAAGTCTTTTTGTGGGGGAAAGTCACATACTTTCCAAAAACATAAAAACAAATGTTCTTCTAAGAACAGTTTATGGAAAATTGCTCAAGTTGTTTTGATAGGGATAATGACTGTGACTTCAAAGAGAACATGACAGTTTCTTAGGCAACTGAAGACAAGAAAGCTTAATTTCAAATCAAGAACTTGAAATAGAAACATAAATTTTGGCTACTGCTTATTTCAAACCTTGGTGTGCTTTTTTTCCCTCTTCAGTATGTATTTTCTCTTCCTAGGACCATGTCAAATTTGTACAGAGATGCTGACTGGTCACAAAAGGATCTCGACAAGCAAATCAGTGAGGCTCGAAAACATATGACAAAATGCAAAATAAATTCCCTTTCCTTGGAGTATTTGAAGTATTACAAAAAGCAGCTGTGCCAACGGAAAAGAGAGGGCCGCAGAACATCTTTTATAGACCTCTGGGGGCTTGTCCTGGAGTCTTTGTTGCATGATGGGGTACAGTATGTCATAAAGAAGCATTAACATGGGCTTACAATTTTTGCCAGATTTGTTTCTGGAGAAGATATTTTTCTGTTTGCTCTGAGAGAAGTAGTTTGTTACGAGACTGTGTGAATACAAATGCATGGCCATTTCCAAAACACGGTGCCAGCCTTTTAGACACTCACCCATGGTGCAAATCAACATTCTTGTTTGTGAGATTGTGGATGTGTTTTTCTGAGAAAACTCCAAGACTAACATTCTGAAAAAAATACTATAAATTAAATATTTTTTTGCATATTCTGCAACTTAGTTATTTAGAAATAACAAAATTGCAGACTTTATGCGTGCCCATGAGAGGTGTTAAAAAAAAGAGTTGCAGACTTTTGAAAGATATGAGAGGTCTTACATTAACCTGCAGCATAATGCATTAAGGTGCCTTATACCAAAAGTATTGCTTTCTGCTCTTCATTGTTTCCTTCCATTTTCATCTTAATGGATCATCAAATAATCTGTCATCAGATTGGATGTCTGCAGGTATTTCAGTAACAGAACACTTATGGGAATTTTGAAAAATATGGAACATTTCTGAGTATAAGCCCAGCACACATTATACATTAGAGGCAGAAAATTTTCTGCCCTACAAGCTTAGATGCAGAAAAAATGTTCCCATGCTAACTTTTGTCTCAGTTTAACCATATTTCTGGAATCACAGAAAGACAACCATAGACTCTCTGATCAGCAACGGGCCATCGATCGTGGTCAGAACCCACTTCCTATCTATACTGCAGTTAATGTCAAGAACAACTATAGCACTCTGGATTTCAAAGGTAATTAAGAGACTTCTGAGAGTCATTTGTCTTTATATTTAAGGTGGTAAATCCTGGGAGTGTTTTTTTAGATAGCCTAAACCCTCCTCCCTCATTTGAAGACCAGAACCTTGGCTGATGTGTATTCATATAATCTCCCTGTGGTCAGGTAAAAGTGTGACTGTCTATGCAACAGTCTCAAAAACATCCCAAAGCCTTTTCATGTTCATGAGTTTTCATTTGTACCATGCTTACAACACATTGCTATAGATCTGAAATATTAGACTTAACTGCAAAAATTATTTTGAGGGCTGTAGTACAGCACTGTTCCCTTTTTTGTGTTCTTTTTCACAGAATGGGTGGAGTTCACCCCATATGAGGTGGGATTGCAAAAATATGGAGTTTTTGTTCGCACTGAGGATTTTGGAAGTGAGTTCTTCATGGGACGATTGATGAAGAAGGTCCCTGAATCCAGGATCTGCTTCTTGGAAGATAAGCTATTAAAAACATCAAATGATTTTATTGTTTGTTTTGGGGGGGGGGGTTGTTTTTTATTTGTGAGCTCTATAAACTAAACAATAATAACGTATTGGTGCATGAATAACAGGGCAGTTTTACCAGAGAGGATAAGTGTCTCATTGCTGAATTAATATTTACTGTAATGGATTCAGTTTACAGTAAAAAAGAAAATTCAAAGTGACAGTCAAATAGTTATTTACATTTTTAAAGTCAGTTTTGAATAATAATAAAGTATCGTTTCCAGTCTAACAATAAGGTAGTCAGCATTTCATGTGCTCCCTATAGATATTTTACATAGCCTTCATGTTGATTCTCCACTGCATTGGGGTGTGTTTGAGCATGCCAGGACCCCTCTGCTTCAGAGAGTCTTTTGGCCACGTATCACTGGCTCCAGTTTCCACACTGTCTGGGCAAGACTGAGGGGAAAACAGCACAGCCATACTCAAAACATTTCTGCTGTTGACTGAAGTGGAGTGTGGATATGTGTTTTCCAGACGAAGAGAGAAGCTGTCAGCTTGTGACTGATTCGAGATGCAAATTTCTCTTTGATTGGCTACTCCACTTATCAGGAAGGAGTATGTACTGTACTATTTTAGCCTCAGTCTGTGCTGGATGTGCATACGTTTGCACTCGCTGAACAAAAAACAGCAAGAACTTGTGCCCTAAGGGATAACCAAGAAATTGCTTCTCAAGCTCAAAAATACATGGTCAAAACCAATCCCTTGGTGTGTTAACAGGCTTATCCTCAAAAAGAGAATCCTAAAAATGCAGAGGCTGCAAGATCATTAGCCCTTATCAATATAATTCCCCATCTAATCTCCCAGATTGCAAACTTTTATCCATTTTTTTAATACAAGTTTCATGATAGTTTTTATCTCCTAAAAACCTAAATCATATTATTTCACAAAGAGCTCCAGCCCTAAGTACCATAAGAAAAAATCTGGATGTTAAAAAAAAAGGTTTAAAAATCAGCAGCCAAATAAAAATATCACATCATCCTTTTAAAATAAACTATGGAAAACCATAAACTTCAAAAATTTCATCTCATGATAATAGTTTTGAGATTCATTATAACAGTTTTGAGATTCACGATACATGAATGTTTGTATTAGAAAACTCTTTCCTTTTACAGGCATGTGGAGTAGTTTATTTTCATTCAATGTATTGTATATCTGGAATTTGTCCCATTCGTCAGAAGATTTCTGGCACAGGTGGACCCGGGACCAAATTGACAATATAGGTAAGTGATCGTATTTCTTCCTTACTGTGTATTTATTGTTAGATAGACTTGAAGTTAGATGTCTTATACTGCAAAGCACAATTGAAAAATTAAAAAATCTTCAGTCCTGTGACCTATGAGGGCTCAACACTTGTGTTGGTAGATTATTAAAATGTTCAGAAATAATGAGATTGATCTGTAAATTATTAATAAAGCAAAATGATTTTGACTGCTTCAAGTGGGAGCTATGGTAATACAAAGAAGGACAACAGTTGTCCTTTTCCAAAGCCTGAATTCATTCTGTTCCACAAATGTGTGTATGTCTGGAGCAGATTTTCATTGCTGCCTGATAGCAGATCTTGATTTTTTTATCCAAGTCTGGATTGTGTAAGGAAATTATTTGAGTGGTAAGAGTAGCTTTTAATTTTCTGTTTCATTTAGTCATTTGTGCTTGTTAGCCTTTTCATCCTAGGCCTTTTAAATAGAGAAAGCGCTAGGTTTTATTACTTACCTTGTTTGCTCTAGGCACATAGAATTTAACAACTTTTTCCTGTGCAGAGGAGGAACCCCTCCTACCACTGAAGCCACATGAGCTGCAGACTCGTCTGTTCACCCCTCCTGGTCCCCTCAGCAACACTCTTCGTGGTGCCCTCACTGACCGCCTCTGCATTTCACAGGAGCATAACTTCCTAAAGGGTTTCCAGATGCATAATAACTACTTGGAAAACATGCACTTCAGCAGATGGAAAGGTAAAAGTAGACCTGAGTGCCTAGGGAAAGAATAAACAAAGTGAATAAAACCAAATCCCAAAATTGATATTAAACCCCTTCTCCAAGGTTAGAGGGCAGGTTTGGCCAGAATCACTATTAGATCAATCTATGGTTGATCATATTTCGGGATGTAATATGGTGTAGCGTTGAGCTACATGCCAATGGTTTGCTGGTGGCACACCTCCTCAGTCTGGGGCACCAGGTCCTGCTGGTGGCTCTCCTTTCCTCTGTTCAAAGACACACTTGGTGGAGAAGCATAATAAACCCCCTTCATGAATGTTGCTACTGTCCAGAACTGCACGTGACTGGAGCTGAGAGGGCAGAAGAGAAGGGATCTGGCAAATCTCCCTCCCCCAAAGATGGTAACCAGTTAGGGCTCTGTGGCCATAAGGGTTGAAAATGGGCTAACCAGTTTTGCACTATTGCACTTACAGCAAGAAAAATCTTTCCTTTTAGATACTGTGTTAGACACGTTTCCCAACCAGCTGACGCAATCAGATGAATTCCTGTCTCTGGTAGATACTGGATTTTTCATCAATACAAGCATAATGCCACTGTTAAAACCAGAGAGAAAGGTGGACATCATCCTGCATTTAAATTATAGTGCAGGATCCCAGACACAGGTGAGAGTAATTGAAGCAGTCTCTATTTCTTCTTCAGCATGTGTATACCAACAATTTTTTAACACTTAGGTGCTTTCTATATTGCTCCTACTAAGTCTTAACCGCTAGCATTTTTAGACTAATGCTGCAGTGTGATACATCATGTTACACAATGCTTACTGATAGGCATTTCAGAGCTTTCACACAACAAGTTTGGAAAATGTCCACTTTGTTGCTGGACTCCAAGAAATCCTGAGCCCTGTAATCCTATTTTAAGTCTTAGTACTGCTCTGTTTCTTCATTCAGGCTTTGGACCAGACCTGCAAGTACTGCTCTGAGCAGGGAATCCTTTTTCCCAGGGTGGACTTGAGTGAAGAAGACAGGAAAAAGCTGAAGGAGTGTTATCTCTTTGATGGTGCTGAGACTCCAGGAGCACCAGTACTGTTATTTTTCCCACTAATTAATGATACCTTCCAAAAATACAAAGCACCAGGTAAATAATCAAACATGTTAAAAAACATTGACAGTATATTAAAAGGAATATATTTAATACTCCAACTCTTGAACTTCACTGTTTGCTCTGTTTAGTACATCAAACTACTCTGTTGCTAAAAGTTACTTTTTTTGCCATGCCAGATTTAATGCCAGGGCTGTGCTGTTCCAACCCTAAGCTACCTAGCTTGCAAGTAACTTTGATGTAGCCATGTAAGCCTTGGGTAGACACATGTAAGAGTAATAATCACCATTTTCTCTCCCCTCATGTGAAGCAGCTGATATCACCTGCGCCAGGGACTGACCTGTCAATTTTAATAAGAATTATTTGGGTTTGTTTTTTGTTTGTTTGTTTGTTTGTTTTTTACATTAAACACAATTGAGTAATTTAGATTGTGAACTCTCTCTGTGGAGAGAAATCTTTTGCTCCTCTGTTAAAAGTTTACTTGTTTATGACCAGAGTAACTCCCTTCTCTCAGCAGTGATTCTCCCTTCTTCCTCCTAGGTCAGAAGCGCTCAGAGTCAGAGATGGAAGATGGCCAAGTTGATCTCTATGGCTGCTGTTCCCCTTATTCAACATATTCAATTCAATACACCGAGAAGGCGTATGACCGCCTGGTTCAGCTGAGTGAATACAACATCCTCAATAATGAAGACCTCATTATGCAGGCCTTGCGCACAGCAGTGGCACGGAAAAGGCAGATAAAGAAGTAATGTCAGACAAGGGGGGATGCTTTTATGTCCCCTAACTTGCAGAGAGACTGAAGCTCTCTTACTATTAGCCAGCAGGCTGCAAAGGATTCCTACTCAACCTTATTAAACAGTAATCTCAGATGAACAAAGAAGAAACCAAAGGGAAACCCTTTTCTCCAAAGAATTTCACTGCAGCAATTCATTGCAATTCAGCGACAACAGTGGAGTATGTGTCATTGTATGGCACAGAGGATGAGCAGCCATAAAGAAGAAGGTGCTAAGATGATAATAAACATGGTGCTAGTTGCCTTGAGAAAGAGCTTTAAATGTTTAAGTTTAACGTGTTCAGGACAGACCACATTAAATGCATACTTTATGAACTTGGCTTGTGTTTTGAATTTGCAAGGTGGTGGTGAGACAAGCAGCATGGCACACTGCAGTCAAGAGCTTAGAGAAAGAAAGGCACATGCCACATGGAGAGCAGCACTGTGGAAAGAGACCTGGGGGTCCTGGTCAACAGCAAGTTGAATATGAGTCAGCAGTGCCCTGTTAGCCAGGAGGGCCAACCGTGTCCTGGGGAGCATCAGACA
Organism: Platyrinchus mystaceus; assembly: GCA_035041135.1. Lineage (NCBI taxonomy): Eukaryota > Metazoa > Chordata > Aves > Passeriformes > Tyrannidae > Platyrinchus > Platyrinchus mystaceus. The sequence continues at coordinate 26,269,500 of JAWWLV010000179.1, read as the reverse complement.
AAGCATCACCAGCTGGTTGAGGGAGGTGATTTTCCTGCTCTGCTCTGCGCTGGGCTGGCTTCACATCAAGCACTGTGAGCAGTTTTGGATGCCACAATGTAAGAAAGATATGAAGCTGTTAGAAAATGTCCAAAGGAGGGCTATAAAGATGGTGAAAGGTCTTGAGGGGAAGCCATATGAGAAGTGGTTGAGGTCACTTGGATTGTTCTGCCTAGAGAAGAAGAGAAAACAGAGGGTCAGGCTAACATGGAGAATTTTACCTCTACTTTCCCAACAAACAGATGAAGATATCCAGAGTGTGCTGGGCTGAATTGTGTCACTCTGAAGCTTTAAATAGCATCATCAGAGTCTGGCAGAGGGAGTGGGACACAGTGTTTCTGCAATGACATGCCAGCCAAGTACAATAGTGCTCTGTGCAGCTCTCTGTTTTAGAATACAGTGAAGAAGAAGTGTCAGTGGTTGGGAGGGGTGGCTGTGAAATGCCTGCCTTGTTCCTGAAAGGGAGTGCTCTGGACATAGTTATGCTTTTATTTCTGTCCTGCTGACAAGTTGTAGCTATAACAGTGTGGTTTGTCCAGGGTAGATTCTTGAAAGATATTTTTTGTGGATTACAAACAGGTTCTAGCTCTTACTCTTCCAGAATTAAAGTCTGAGAATCTGTTCTCTGGTAGTCAGGCTGAATTGATCTTCTCATGACCAGTTCACTTTCTTTGCACAGTAAGTGTGCACATCTCAAAGGATGGTTCTTACAACTTCAAGCATGCCAGATTTAATTTTCTTGCAGAGTATCACTCATGCTTCCAGCTTCAGCCCTTCACATGCCAGTGAGAAGCTGTATATCTCCCCTGTGGTTCTGCGCTTGCCTTTTCTTCTAGTATCCCCCCCCCTCCACCTCTGCCCCCCCCGTCCCCCTTCTCCAGTGGATAGTCTTTTTGAAACCATGCTGGTCATTTTAAAACTGTCTCATTTTAGACATTTTCTGGGGCATGGTATTGCTCAGTCTGGCTCATCTCAAGATTCAACAAGCTTGAAGGAGGCTTTTTACACCTTTCACATGTGAAAACCAAAGAGGAAATTCAACAAGGAGTGCAATAAATAAGGCTGAAAGGTCTTAGGAGATGTGAAGAAGGCCTTCAAAGCTGTTGCATGCTAAAGCTAAGCCTGGAGAGATATTTTAGGTTTTTGCATCCTTTGCCTTTGCACTCCTTGTTTGCAAGTACATGATAAGCCTTCAGCAAAACTTTGAGGGACAGTTTCCTGGGCTTTCCCAGCCTTGCTTGCTGAATGGTCCTACCACCTTACACTTCTTTAATAAGTCCATTTTATAACACAGAGCTCTTGAATTGCTTAGCTCTGGTTAGCTCCTACTATGCCATGGAAGAACAAAGTAAAATAGCAAACACAGTTTTGTATTTGCACTAGATTATACATGTATCTTATTTCTTTCCATGACTTATAAAATCCAGAGGTACCATCAGATCATCTTTTTAGACTTGCTAGATATCAGAGCTGTTACCTGCCATGCAGTTACTTAAATGTTAATCCTGATCACCTGTGGCTGATCAAAGTCTGTCTTGCAGCAAATGGATTCCTCTTCTACAAATATCAGAAATGGGGAAATCACCACATTTTATGGAGGTATGTTGTAGTGCCAGCAATAAGTATGCACCTTGTTTCCATCCTTCTTTAGTTTAGCCGGAGCCCAGACATTAGCATATGTTACATATTTTCCTAGTAATTTAAAAGACATCTCATAATGACTGTTTCTTCATTAGGATCAATTTTATAATATCTACCAACCTTATATCACAGTTTTCTTTTTGTCAAACCTGTAGATTCAATCCTTCATGTTCTGATTACAAAAATCCTTTTATTTGCTATATCCAGCTGTAACTCTGTTTTTGCACTCCCTTCAGTTCTTCATTGTCCCTTTATCAAATGTAAACTTCAGTACCCTTTCCACTACTGCTATACACTGAGATTAACATTGCTTTGTTATTCTTATGTTCTCACATATAAATGAGTTTCCAGTTTCAACGTACAGAATCCAGTTGTCCTCATTTGACTTTAGAGACAAAGTTGTTTGTCTTCCATAAGCTGGTGAATTAGTGTTTTCCACACTACACTCTTCCCTTTTGTAAGGGGGAGTAAATTGTAACATACATTTGTCATTTCTTTAGTCATAACTTTGCACTTCAGTGCATTAGATTTTACCATGGTTAATCAGGCCAGTTTATCAAGCAGGTCAGATCGTTCTCTATGATTACCCTGTCCTCAGTATTGCTCCATCACTCTTTGTTCTACTGCAAATCTGGCAGTCAGAGTGCCTTATTTACTTCCAAAACACTCACAAAAATAGAGGGAGTTCGAGACTGGTAAACTCTTAAAAAAATTCCCCAGAAGAAAACTTTTTTCAGTCATGTTTCTCACTGAGAACTAATTATGAAATAAATTAGAAAACAAATTCTTAACCTTAGTAATATATACTTCCTTTTCAATCTTTGCGTAACAAAATCTTACTATCTTTGCACAATAGACTATTAGTAAAAAACCTACTGTTGCAGGATAGAACAAAATCTCCTTCTTTGTCTTGAAAAAAACTATTTCCTGCTGACTGGCTTCCAGAGATGGCTCAGGGCTTACCAAAATTGCTCATAACTTTTCAGGGAACCCCTGGCTAATGCTAACCCCAGAAAGATTTCTTTTCCCTGCAGTTACCTTGCATGACCATTTTGCTTTCCCATGCATCTTACTGGTAGAGCTTCCTGTAATAGCTTTGACATCCTTTACAACTTTATTGCACTCTGGTCGCTTAGAGGCAGATTCAGTACCCTGCTTTGCAAGATGAAAATGTGCATTCATAGGACAGCACACATCAGTTTTGGCAACACACTAGCATCACCTAGCAGTGTGTTGCCAAAACACACTGCTAGCATCATCTCTACAACATATACTAAAATAAGTAAGGAAGAATTTCTGTGTGTAATCCAAATATAAGACTTTCCCAAAGCTTAATAGAAATAAATTTTAAAAAAAGGCTCAATTATATCTATTAATATCAACTTCCAAAAGCTTTCCTGTCCTTTTTCCCTGTTCTTTTATTTCCCATGTTTCTTAAGCTCTTTACTGAACCATATGGCTAGGCATTCGATTCACAAGCGAGTGAGGTATGTCTCTCAGCCTTCATGAAAAGGGTTTCAGACATAATTTTTACTTCAAGTCTCCTTTGGTGTTTTTGTACACACACACATGCACATAACACATTCGTATATGGAATTTGTCTGGGTGGAACCACCTGCTGTCCAGACATTAAATTGTACTAGTTAATGACTGTCCTAAGGCAAACTAATTACATATCAACAGTCTTTTTTAGGGAAAACACTCCCTTGTGTGGTGGAGTGTAGTTTTCAGTGTATAATTGCTATGTATGATGAAAGTTATATGTAATATAAACATGCATATTAACAAATGCTGTACAAAATGTATGAAACATAGATGAAAAGAATGCGTGCAACTTGAAACCAACTCTTGATTTAAAATAGGTATTGCTATTAACTATGTCAGGAGTGATGGAACATTTGGTGTGTGTGACTGCCAGCCCACATTTTGAGAAATAGCAAGAGAACCAGGAGTTGTAATAAATGATAACTGGTTTTTAATTAGTCACATATTGTGCCCAGTATGACAATGGCAGCCAAGAAAAACAAACTACTGGCACATTACCATATCCCTCTTACTACTTTTGAAAATTAGCACAATATTCACTTTCTTTTTATTTTCTGCAGTTTTGCAGTAACCCAGGAATTAAAATAGCTGAACCATAGACAGTCAAAAGTCTTAGACCACACTAATTGGCACTAATTGGTAAGAACGATCGCTGTTCAGTATTAATATGTGTTGTATGATTATGCTTTGTAAAGCAGTTCATATTGGTTGATGAAACATGTAAAGTGGTTTCTTTCTGAACATGGAATAAAAATGTTTTATTAGCATTCCTACCTTAGCAGCATAATTAGTAATTATTTTTCTTTCTATATGAAGTAATTAAGTCCAGACCTTTGATAGAATTTTGCTTTCAACTCATACATTTCCTTTATATTTGCACATATACATATGTATCGATATGCTTCCTAATATCACTCCTGGAAATGATGTTTTTTTCTGTATTCTTTAAGTTTTGGTTTATGTTGAAAGCTTTGTATTTCCTAATTTCCCAAGTATTGTGCATTTCACATCAAGCTGCTGCCTTCTTATTAACTCTGAAAAAGTCTGGGTTTTTCAGCCAAAATAGTGAAATTGGGAAAGCTCATATACCACTAAGATTTCCTCACCTGCAGCAGGAACAAATTGTTACATCTTCAGAGACATCTTTTAGCTCACCCTGACCTTTCCCGCTGTTTTTTAGCATGAAGTTGCAATGTTGACCTCCAAAGCAATAGAGATTTCTCCTTGTCAATCAAAAGTTTATTTACCAAGAGCCAGCCTGAGCTTATCATTGTCTTGGACTTGTGGAAATACAGGGAATAATTAATTTTCTTTTCATGTTGTATCTGTGCAATGTGATCTAACTGAGTAGGTTTCAGTCATTGCATCACATAGGGTCAAAATATCAAAACCGTGTGAGAGCTGCATGTAATAGCTGCTTTAGTAACATGTGCCTCCCTTACATTTATTATAATGGATATTCAGCAATGTTTGCCACTACAAATTTGTCTTTCTTTAATCTATGTCTTCTTGACCTGACCTTAGAGTCACGTTTGTCTTTGATGTCTGTGAGTTTTAGCACAGTATCATGTTGCAATGGTGATTTAATTTAGGATGTAATAGGATGTACTTACATAATTGCCTATCTCAATCTCCTGGAGAATGTTTCTTTCCTTATGCACTGGAACACTTCCTTAAGATGTTTTGCAACTGTTTCTTTAAAGTCTTTCCATGTGGAGCTACTCACATAGTTTAATCTTTGTGATCAGCTCTTTTGTGAGTAAGTGGCCACACTAGATTCCTGCACAGGTTTGTATTTTATTCTGCAGGAGCTTGTGGGATGACAGTGAGACTCTTCTGCTTACCAGCCCTAGATTTTCCTATACTTGGCTCTACAGACAACTGTGAAGCCTTTTGAACTCTCTGAGAAATGGCATTGTTTTTTTGTATCCATATGGAGTCATGTATGTAGCATCACCGAGACCACATCCCCTGAGCAATCAGTATGAGGCATGGGAGATAGCTCAGACAGCACAAAATGCAGCTTTGAAGGATGGCTGTGTGACTCCCAACAGCGCCTGAGTTTGTTAAGATCTGCTTATATGACGTACCAGGTGGCCTGGAAAGGCTATCGCTTCATATTTTCAGTGACAATGCACTGTAGATAGGGCAAGATTGGCTGCTGTGCACAGAGCTTCAGATTGCACAATGGATCACGAGGCTTGAAGTCAACATGGCAATTGAAACACAGCTTCAGCACATGTGTAGAGATACTGGATTCAAGAGCTTCTGCAATAGCCAGGCCTTTCTCATACAGGGAAGACGCACCAGGAATTTCAGCACTGCAAGATGAGCTGGCGTGAGTACATCACCTAATCCTGTGCTTCCTCTTCCTCTTTATCCTGTAAGTGGGATGGGAAATGCCCACCGTGGCTGGCAGTATTTCTTTATCTGGGTAGTCCTTTTCCTAGAACTCATGTTTTCTCACCAGGGCTCTCATACTGGAGACAGCCACCTGCCCCAGCTTGTGGAGGAGCAGGGAGCTGTGTCTTAGGGCAGAATCTCTCACCTGTTTCTCTCCCTCTTGATTAATTAAGAGAGAAGGACTTAATTCTCATGCAGTACTGCATCAGAGGTGGGCTCTGGTCTCATAGTGCACTGTGCTATCATCTTTTGTAACAAAAAAATTCAGGAGTCATAACAAATCCTGAGCCATTGCCCTGTTGATAAAATCAGTCTCCTAATGTCTGCAGAAACACTCCGCTACGCCTCTCTTGGCTGAAAAGGCCACTCAGGAAGGTGCCACAGTCATCTTTACACTGAGGAAGTAAAAGGGATCCTTCTTGCCAATGAGGAAGGCTTTGAGCAACTGTCAGAATCAGTGGCAAACCTGTCACCTGCATTGGGGTACACTTAATCTTGTCTGGGACTCTCAAATCACAGTCCTCTTGGGAAACCACATTTTTCTCTCTAGTCAGGAAATGCACTCTGGTGACCAACAGATTTATGTATGAACTAGATTCTTACAATGTACTTTATTCATTGGAGATAACAGCAATGAACACTGGAAATCTGAAGTTGATGATAGCATATGATGTTACATATATTAGACCAGAATAGCAAGCTCAAAGATGTACCTCACCAGCATACGCTGATTTTATTAAGATACTAAGATACTATTAACTTACTACAGCTGTAAATGTTCAGAAGGCAGTTATTTCAGGATAAGTTGCTTTAGCAGTTCCTATGTCTTTTAGTGTTTGATGGGAAACTATGGTGATGCTGGTAAGAACTAGAATCCATGCAGGGCATGCCTTACAAATATTTAAGTTCCATAATAAAAAAACATTGTACTTGTGCATATGTACAAGTCTTTTACAAGTCAGATCAGAAGAGAGATTATGTTCTGTGAAAGAATAAGCAGACCAAATAACCTTTCAAATCTGAGCTACTGTCAGTATTTGTCCAGGACATTAAGTACTTCTTCAACTGTTTTTGAAATATTTTCTGAATTTACATTTTCTCTGAGTTTGGATAAAGTTAGTATAAATGTAACAAATATCTATACTTTGTACTTGTCATGGGTAGGAGCATACAGAGCCCTCTGAAAAGCAATATAATACTCGCAGTTTACAGAAACACTCCCTTTTCTGCTCATTTTACTTTATGGTTGAAATTTTATCAATCCATTTCACTTTTTCTGTCCTTATTTCTTCATCATTTAGCAGTGGACTTGGCAGGGTTGGGTTAACGATTGGACTCAATGATCTCAGAGCTCTCTTCCAGCCTAAAAGATTCTATTAATCTAAATTTGAATTATAGAAAAAGATATTTATGTATAGCTTTCTCATTATTACATACGTATTTATCTTTTTCAAATAAAGAGCATATGGGTTACCAGCAGCAACTATGGGGATCAGGCAAAGTTTCACAGCCATTGCCATATTAAAAGTTGATCTTCTGAGTGATATTTGGCATTGCTGTCATGGAGATTGTTATGATCTCTTGATTTTCTGACATGAATTTGAAAGTTTTTGCTTTTATTCACATGAGCCACCTTGTAATATTACTTTTAATGTCTGAAGCATCAAACTGATGCACTTTAGCTTCATCTTGCTGTATCCCTGAGGAATAGAAGATGTTTGTTTCTAGTAAAGATACTAATCAGGAATACACCAAAAGGGCTTATAGTGAAGCTGGACCATCTCTTTCTCCTATGTTCCAATAGGTGATCTGTAAAATCTGAGAGGAAGATGTGCTGAAGTACATGATGTGCAAAAGCCCGTGATATAGGAATGAGACATAAAGAATATTCTGTAGGCTGCAGAGAAGCTGTGAGAGCTTCCCCCTGAAGAGAGGGATCATCAAGAATGATTGAGAAAAGTCAAAAGAAAGCACAAAATTTATCTGATCTTTTGTTTGTACTTAGCAGTCACTTCAATAAAACTTTGAATAATTTTATCTGATCCAACCCATGTCTTTGAGCATTAATGTTAGAAATGGCCTAGCTCAGCAACTGGTTGTAATTTTAGAATGTGTTTATTGTAGTCTTAGACACCATCAGACTAGTCCAGAAAAAAAAAAAAAGTCATTGCAGAAAAAAGCCTTAAATGACAATCAGTCCAAGGCAGAGCACTTTTGGGTGATCTGCATCTCACTAGTAGCTCACTGGCTGACAGACCCCAAAATTACCATAAATGTAAATATCTAGGAGTGGCCCAGCATAGTTTCTCTGCTCCTTGAGCTGGACTAAATGTATTATTTGACCACTGAGGCTCTGCCCCACAAGTCAGGAGTGCATTACCTTTAGAGAGTTGTTGCAGTCTCTCCTGTCAGTCTTTCCCTCTGACATTCCCCATTTGTCCCAAACTTATCTCAGATTCTTATAAAGCTGCTGCTGAACTTGCACAGATTGCAGCCTGGGGTTTAACAGAAAACCCAGCTTACTATTTCTCCCTTACTGTACCTGGACATGAGCAACCACAGTACAGCCTTTGTCTTATGAACAGCAGTCCCATGTCAGGCTGTCCACTTCATGATCACAGGAGCCTTAAGTGATCCTGAACTGGAATATGGCCGGAAGTTTGTACTTGTACTGGTACTTGCCACATTGAATTTTGCATTCTCTGCCACCCTGGTAAAACCTCTTCTTTGTTATTTGAATAAATCCCTGAGAGGATTTTTCGTTTATATGCTAATAGAGCTTTTGCCCAAGGGTGTTTTGCAGCTTCACATTGCAACAGGGTGAATCATGTGCTAACAACAAAACCAAGTTCCTCAATGTCAGGTTCCTCAGCATCAGTAACTCTGGAAACAAGTGATTAAAGAGGACATACTGATTACTTAGGGTGGGATTCACCTCAGCTACCTTCAGACATTCAGAAGTTAGGTGTCAAGTATGACCTGGACTTTTGGGCTTCTCCAGAAGATTCTAGTATAGAGGAGTTTAGTCACTACTTGCAGTTGCCATGCTTTCCTTTTCCTCCATTCAGTACAGAGGAAATAGAAACAATCAGCTTCTACTACAAGTCTAACTGTTAGATGACTTAACAGTCAAGTGTATCCTAAGTGCATGCCTTGTGAAAAGGATGTTTGCCTCAAAAGGAATAGTGCTTCATAGCGAAAAGCAATGTTGAACCTTGAACTAATTTAGGAAATCCACTACCCGTGTCAGCTTTGAGTCAAAGGTACCTTGGGCTGCCTCTGACCTGAACCTAAAGAACAGGTATTTTATATGAGGAAGGATTGAGTCAGGAAAGAAAAGTCAGTTGTTAGGCAACAAGCAACTCTTAGTCAGCTTCCTAAGGGATGCTGGAGGCTTTTTCCCCCACCTCATTTCATTTTGTCTGTAAACCAAAGGTACCCTATGACAATGTAAATGAAAACAGGATCTCATGCAAAAAACCTCACACCCATTAGCTTCCGTACATCACAGAAGCAAGACCTGGAGCTGATAGCCTTTGTGGAGCACAATTACAAAGAAATTGTGGCTAATATTCTCATTCCTTTGTTGTGGTTCTGTACCTCTTCTAGAACTTCTACCAAGGATACAGATAGGCTGTAGCAGAAGAAACAGAAAATGTGTGTGTTTTTGTGTGTACAGTGAATTTTCTCTAAATGATTTCTGGTCACCTTTTTTACAGGAAAAAAAGTCAGATTCTAAAACTTTTTTTACAGAAGTACAAGTGCTCATATTAAGCAAAGCATCAGCCAAAGCATGGGAGAGGTGTGTGACTCTCCTTAAAATTTTGCTGTAGATTATCTAATTCTTGCTCCAATTAAGCAGTTCCTGTTCCATCAGAAAGTTTCAATACAATGAAGATGAGAAAGGAAATTCAAAGAAAAATTTTCACTTTCCCTTCGTGGCAAAATAAATGTGCTTATTTCATTAAGCAAAAATGAAAAAAAATATAATGAGTATATAAAATTAAACCTAAGAAATCAAACTTTTGGAAGGAAGGAATACTGTATATAAAATCATCAGATTATCTTGTTCTTCTTGTAACAACAGCTTTTCATATCGATTCCTCTGTTCATATAAGAAAAGCATGTAATGAGACTGCTAGAAGTGATTGGGTTTGTGTCTAGTTTCTGTCAGACAAGGTCCTTGTACAAAACTCATTGCCCCAGTCAGAGTGACTATGATTTCATACTTATACCTGGCTGTAAAAGGAAGCGTCATGCTCTGTCATCCTATTAATCTCAAATTCTTTCGTCAGCACTACTTTTAATCTTTTGGGAGGACTTTCAGAACAAACATGTATATGTCTAATAATGCTCACATAATGAATTAGAAAATTTAATCACTGAGCTTCCTGGAGTTGTGCTGAGCAAATGCAGATCCTCATGAGATTTAAAAAAAAAAAAAGTACAGAATCAGTCAATTAAATTCCACTAATCTGCTAATAGTGCCCAGCTGGTTGGTGATTTGAATAAAGTTGCTCAGAAATCTGGATGTTTCTTGAATCAGAAAATGGCATTATTGTTTGTTGAAATGCTTCATGATTTTTCAAGGTGAAATGTTTAAATCTCATTTAAATTTATTAAGATGCATACTGTATTAAGTGTGAAGCCCAGAAACAAGTAATACACTTCAAATGAAAAAAATGATACAATGTGTTTTAGGGAGCAGAAAAATGTGGCTTATCAAGTCTTCTTTCATTTCTTTTGAAGTAGAATACTACAAAAAAAACAAGTTATGCACACAGAAACCACAATGCAACAGCATTTTCAGGGAAAATGTTCCTTCAGAAGAATTCTTAATATCTTCATACATAAATGTCTTCTTTCTAATGATCATTCCCACTGTTATTGCATTTCCATGTGCCCCCAGGTAGGAACTATCTGGTCTCTTAGTTCACTCTGCTCAGTCACAAGACCTGCCGACATGAACATTCATACCCTACAGGAGACCTGCTCTTTGAACAAATGATGTGGGTGGGAAATTTTCCTGTTTCAGAAATCATGGAGGGGTGGAGCTCTGACTCAATGTAATAAAACACCTGTTCAGCAACTTCTGACACTCTTCAAGACTGAAAATTTGTTTTAGGAGACACCAGCAACTGTGCAGCCTACTGCTAAGGTGCCATTCACAGCAGCTGCTTTTAATGTAGCAGTGACCTCAATGGCATCAAACTCTGCCTTACCTCAGGTAAGTGGAAAACAGAACCAGCCTGGAAGGAGTCTCTGAGTTTTTGATTCAGATTTGTCCCTGAACTACAACAGTTCAAGTGTACTATTACCTGTAGGACATAAATGTCCAGGGAAACAATATTGTCCTTTCTTGGATATTTACAGCTACCAGGACTGGAGTAATTATTTTTCCATATAGCACAGCAACTGCTGCCACTTTCCTGGCAAAATCATTTTATTCACCACTATGAGGAGGTACAAATTGCCCATTCCACTCTGCAGTTACACATTGAGGAATTGAAATAAGTAGAAAAATTGATCTTTTTATCTCTCCTTTTCATTCCCTCTTCTTCTTCCCTCAGCAGCGTTCAAGCAGAAAATCAAGACTCTTGGAAAATGAAGAAAGAAAACGGATAATGCACTATGTAGCCCCAAGCAATGATGCTAAGGTACCAACTTCAACAAACTAGAAATATGTGGGACTAAACCAATATTTTTTTGAGAAGGGTAGGATTTTTTTCCCCCAAAATTGGCTACTAAAGACTCACATGCTTATTTAGAAATAGGAACATTTAATGAAAGAAAATTTTCTTTAGGTGAAACATCTCAATTCCATTATTTTTTTATTCCATTCCTTTAGCTATTTACACAAAGTGTGTTATTTACATGGGTTTATTCCTTAGAAAAATTCCTTAATGAAAATGTTCTCAACTTTCTGTTAAAATGGGACTGACTTTGGCATTATTTTAATGTTGTCTATCTCTATTGATTTAATGGAGCATTAGCCCAGAATGTTTGCCAGAACTGTAGCGTCAGAACATGGGTGTTATTGATTCTTTGGGTTCTGGACATTAATGCCAGTTTCCAGAAAAAATGCCCACTTTGATCACTGTGCACCTCATCACAACAAAAGAACAACTCTAGCTACCTTTGCAGGGCCTGTGACAGAGATTAATCGCATAAAACATGTAGCAGCTATATCAGTGATGATTTTTGTCTCTGCTCCTGGTTAACTTGCAGCTGGTATTGTGTCAAGCTACTTCAAAGTAAAACCTGTGTACTCTAAACAAAAAGAAAACTTACTTTTGATAACATCTTAAATGCTGTGTGATTCAAGTGTCTATAGCTCATAGGTGACCTGTATTTTAATTTTTTGTGTGTGTGTAACCAGACTTCCAAATCAACAGAAAACTACAAACACTGTTTTGATTATGGATGTCATAACCTTATCAAACTGATTGATCAAACTGATCTCTTGTTAACAGCATTCTGGCAGCTCCTAAAGACGGAAATTAGTGTACAAAAGGGTGACAAACTACCAGTGGGGTATGAAACTTGATGTAAATGGCAAAGTAGCATAACCAAAACTGACATAACATTTAGTTGTTCTCAATTTGCTCTGTGTTTGTGTCTGTGTGTTAAAGTTCAATAAGGGAGTGTACTTAAGCAGGAAAAGCAGCTACTGGGGAAAACAATGACCCAATCTCCTTAGCAGTTTTGTAATGATTTATTGCATTCATACTGAAGTTGTGTTTTGCTTTAGAATATCATGGATAAAAGCATCCAACCCTGCTTTACCACTAATATTGTTACATTTACACAGAGATTGTTATAATCCAGCATATGTTTCTGAATGTACATAAAGTAACACAAAAAAAGAACTTTGTGTCCATAAACTCCTATATATAGGGGCTACGGAACCCTTTCCACAGCTTTAATGTATTATTTGTGTCATAATTTCTCCCTACTAAGGGAACTTCTGAAAGTTCTCTTTGCTATCCGCAGGTGTTTAACAATGAAGACACTCTCAGACACTTGTTTGCCTCCTGGCTTTGAATATGTCTTCTCTCCTATTTAATAAAGCTTGGCAGAAAAATGGCATTAAAGGCACAGACTTGCCTGAGCTGGCCAATTTCTGCCTCTTACTGGCATTGGGTTTCCAGGGTAGCTTTCAGTAGTTGCCTGGATTTTTGCAAGTCATAGCTTGCCATCTTCAACAGGAGGATAATCATTAGTAGAGAGCTCTTAGAAAGAAAAATATGCTTGTAGCAGACCTGAAGCCTCAGAAGAAGTAAATAGGGTATAAAGCTTTCCTTAATGTGAATGTTCAAACATTTGCCCAAGTACTTGCTTCAGTTTGAGAGAACTTTGATAGTTGTGTGATAAACTGAATAATTACTGGATTTGGTTTAGAAAAACATGCCTGGGGCTGTGCAGGGAATTTAGCTGTGTCTCTTACCTGTAGTGCAAAGCCAAATATGCCCCACTATTAAATTTTCAGGAAAATGTAACAACCTTGTGAAACCTCTTTCATATTTTAAAATGGATAAGAGAATCAAGAGAACATCTCTTTAGCTTTCTCAGGGACTCCTGAACTGTCAGTTTGCCTTAAAGCAGCTTACACATGAATACAGGAAAGATGAAACATACTAAAGGAAGATCATAAATAGTTGTAAGTAAAGGAGCCCATAGTTACATAAATCTAGAAAGTTTATCACTGGATATTATTTGTTAGTGCATTGTCTTATACAGAATAATTACTTCTTTCCAAAAACAAACAAAAAAAAAAGGTATTTTCCTGGGAAATTATCAATTTAAACAAATAGATGTTGGCTTATCATCTGTCTATGCACTGAAAACTGATACACAGTAATGCAAATAGCAAGAAACTAGGAAGCATAATCTCAGCTCAAAGTTAGTACTATTAAAATAAGACAGAGAGTCTCACCAAAGTATTGCGCTGTACATAAAATCAGAAACCAGAGAACTAAGAGAATTTTAATCAGTTTTTGATTTCTGTAGCTGATAAACGTTGTTCTACATATTCCTTAACAGTTTGCCACAAAACTAGAAAAAGGCATGACATTACTTAGGGCCCTATCACCCTTCCTTCTTATAAAAAAAAGCATCTGTGATTGAACTGTGTCGTGTAAGGTTATCTTTTGCAATGGTAACAATGAGCCTTTGACGGAGGATGCTCAGTCTGCCCATCACTCTGCAATTGCAGGGAGAATTGCAGAGATTCAAGGTACACAGATTTATTTTTGTTAGTGGGAAGTGCAAGAGGATTTACTGATCTGTGTACTGTGGATTCTCAAATTTTTGATACTACTTCCTTTATTCTAGGCATCAGGAGTTGCTCATGGCTTGGTATGGATTTTAATGTAATACAAATTATAATCAGCAGAGGCAGCACATTTGCTTTTTAGTTTATTAGCATTGTTCAATGTATTATTCCAATGACTAGAGGGAAAAAATTGTTAGTTGTATGACTTTCATAATGGCACCAGGGACTTGAGCTTCAGTTACATGAAAATGTTATTTGCTCTTTGAATTATCTGCAGTATTTCTCATCTCTGGCATTTGGCCATCAGAAAAATATTACAGGAAGTAATTTTTCATTAACTTCTCTGAGGAGGATATCTCCCTTATAGTTAATAGCTTGCTTAACAGTTAGCTCTTTTCAAAGGCATTGGTGCCTCAGATTATTATTATCATGATCAATGAACATTGTTCTTCATTTTATGCCCTAAGGAGGGGATGAAAATGTTTTCTAGAACAGAGTTGTTTGTTAGTTTTTTTGTTTCCAAAGAACTTCAATTTCTGTAATATGGCCATCTGAGTGTCATACTGAGGGGTGGAGTTTGACATTTCAGGATACAGACTGGTTCTGTGTGCTGTGAAAAATATTTTCTAACTAGTAAAAATAATGAGGATATGGAGATAAAACTAGTATTTTCATTATTCCTTCAAATTTAAAGTAATCATGTTCTTGGGGGAAGACTAATAGTAGAAGGGATTTTGCTAATAAACTATGCTGGCCCAACGAATAGACCCAGAGAACAAGGCTCAGGCTGAGGGAAAATCAGCTATGACTTGCCTGACTCCATGTTCTCTGCCACAAAACACACTGAATGTGTCTTTCAGGTTCGCATCACAAGCTCTTTTCTCTGTTCTGAATGATCTTTGTTCCATGACTGAATGTTGAGTGTGCTCTGGCTGGCATCACCAGTACCTTGCTCTCACAGGACTCTCTAGGGCACTATATGAGATTTCCTCCTAGTACACAGTTTACATGCACAACTCACACTGGGTTTTCTCTTATGTAGCCCCTGCTTAGACCTTTTGTCCTGGAGGTGTGAAATAATTCTTGCTTCTCACTCAAATTTCTAATCTGTACATTTGGGCTGATTGAGTTCTCTGCCCTATTGATCCCTTGTCAAGCTCTTAAAATTTAAATAAAATCCTGCTTTTTGCACCAAGACATCTGCCTGTGACACCAAATGTACCCATCCACTTTCTCACCATGATTCTACAAAAATGAGGTATTTGAAGCCTTGCATAATCTTTGACACTGTCTAGTCTGTGTCATATTTTACTGTTCTTCATAGAAACACTGGATATGTTCTGTTTTGTTTGGGTTTTTTGTTTGGTTGTGTTTGGTTCTTTTCCCTTCTTAATACAGCCCTCCCATACTCTTTTATCAGTTTGTTTTCATTTGCATGCAAACTATGAGGGTTTTGTGGTGCATTTATCCCACAGCCTCTACTCTAATCTGCTGCAATGAAACTCAGGTACAAGCACACGAACAGTGCTTGGTGAAAGTGTGTCTTCACAGAACCCACTTTTATTTCTGTTTCTGTCATTCTACTTACAAAGTCATAGTAGTTCATAGACAACTCTGGCAATCTTTAAAAACACATGTTCCAAAATGCTAGCTAAGGGACTGGTGCCATTAAAGAAGGCTAAGAGATCAGCAATACTAAATGCAATTTCTTTAACTCTTTCCATTATTTCTCCTGATATATGTCTGCCAAAGTTTTTATGTATTTCTCTAATTTGAGTAATATTTTTGAGAAAGTTATAGAAACAAAAAGACAAACCCAATGAGTGTTTGTTCTTTTAAGAACAAAACAGTTTGAGGTAAGTAGACATGGAGTTGTTCCTTGTTGATGGAAGAGGAATTGTCTAAAAATATTGGTTGAAAAAATATTGTGGAGCTGGCTCAGCCTGTGTCCTGACAGTGTTGAGATGTTACTTCCCCTGTTTAGAACACAGCCCTATAAAAAATCCTGTGCCCTACACAAAACTTAGAGCAACAGTGATTAATTTCTTTTTTAGTTTTAAAATATACCTACCCAGAAGACAAGATATTCTACCCCTTGTATCCTGATATAGACAATGCATTTATTTGGCACTAAGCCCTCTTGTTTTGAGTGTGCTGCTTCTGTATCTCACAGCAAAAAGTATTAGCATTTTAACTAGTCAACTCATTGAAAACATTCTGACATTGCAATTCCTGGCTGTAAGCTTGAGCACAAGGGCAAAGCTTTCTGGTTATTTTAGGCACTGGCTAACATCTATTTAAAATGCCTTTCAACTATCCAGCATCTTATAAAAATTCAGTCTTGTCACCTCATTGAATTACTTCATAGCTTGAGAATTACTGCATTTTTTTTGCAAATTTCTTTTATGCCCTTCATGTCTTTCCTTCTCATAGGAATAGAAATTATTTGTGAGGTTAAGCAAATTTTGTCATGATGAATTCCTCAT
>JAWWLV010000179.1:26238433-26251795 GCA_035041135.1 Platyrinchus mystaceus | reverse complement strand
CTGAAATTCCTCATTTTCATCTGCTTTTGTTCCTAAACAGTGATACAGGTAGCCATCCCCACTGCTGATTTACCCTTTTTGTTCAGTCTCTTGCATACAACCATGGTCCAACTCTCTTCTCTTTCTATAAACTTTAGCTGTTTTGACAAATTTTCCACAACTGTTCCCATAGCCAGGGTATCAATTTAGCCATCTGTGCTGCAGCCATATTAAGCTTTGTCTATTTTCTACCCCTTTCTGCCAACACCCCACTTGCTCTAGTTGCTGCTAATGGACATGATGAGCATGTTCTCTGAAGATGTAAAATCCATAAAGCACGTGTGATTGTCACAACTTTTGCAGGCCTGACACCTTCAACAAGGAATTGGAGACAGCCTTCTTTGAAACTAAGGATTGTAGTCCAATCTATGTACTTCATTATACTACTCCACATCCATGAATCAGATAAGCACATTTGGTAAGGAAAACTTGTGTTCCCACAAAGCAAGCTGGAAATGTTTATCCAAAGCTGTGTACTGTGTATGTCCTGAGACCTTCCCCATGGTGCTGACACTTATCCTTAGACACCTCCTTGTCATGAAAATGATTCTTTTAAAAACAAGCAAGAAAAGTTTAAAAGAACAATCTTTCTTTTCCTCTCTCCAGTTATCCAGTCATTGTATTAAAAGCAGAAACTTTTGTATAGGTCTTGATTCTATCTACAGCACAATACAGGCTGCTGTGCCAGCCAACCAAATTTAAGCATCTCTGGTTTGTGGATTCACTGAATTTTGTCTTCATATTGGATGCTGGTGGTCATATGTATGATTTAATATAGCTGGCTAACTGAACTTTCTCAGCTTATATAACCTGTCTCCACTTTCCTACTCACTCTCTTCTTCCATGTCTTCTGTTTGTATGCTTAGACAACTATAGCCTTTAGGGGTCAGTGAGGTTTGTGGAGAAAGTGCATTTTGCCAACTATTGCATTTTTGCTGTGATGCCAGCTGGAACAGAGTGCTTTAGTAGAATCTGGGTTCTTTTCAGTGTTTGGTTGTCATTACAATCACTTATTCAAAACTTTAAAATACATCTCCTTTTTTTTTTTTTCAGCAGGAAGAAATGACACCTTACTCCTTGCTCACTGTGAGAATCATAAAGTTGAAAAATGCTCATCAGGCAGATTTTTGTAAGTATCAGATTTTCTTGTTGACACTATACAGTTCTTAAATTACTGTTTCAGCCCCTGATTGTGCTAGATACTGTAAATCATACTAGCTAAGAAATCACAATCAAAGGCAATTTCTGCCACAGAATATCTATGTACAATTTCAGAGGTTTATTTGGTTGTTTGCTTTTTTCTTTACATTACTTATCTGACAAGTTGTCTATTTCAGAGGTGTAAAAATATCTTAACACCAGTTAAGATATAACACCAGATGTTTATATACCAGGTCCATGACAAATGCATAGAATATAGAGCTGAAATCCTTATACATCAGTCCCTCTAAATTTTTTGCTCTAAAAAGCCCTGCCATATCTCAGAAGTCCAGTGAGGTATCTTGTGTACATGTCCTAGCATCCGAGCATTATAGCATCATAGCATCAGCCACATTGTTATGGATGTTTCTGACTCTTGCTCCCAAGTGAAAGATATCTAACTGAAATCTTTTGGGGAGAGTAGTACATGATCTGATACAGTTCACATGCAAAGTGCTCTGCAAATGTGTGATATTTGGCCAGCCCTTACCTGGTGGTCCACATTCACAGAGGCTTTCCTTTGGAGAATTTTCTCCTGCCATTCCTACATGTGTCTCATGAATTTGACACATCACTAATGACTACAGTTTTACATATCCCTTTATGATACGTCCATCTCTTGTTTTGCATTTTCTTTCCTTTTTGGAAGATCTGATGAAGTTTGCTGAAGCCATAATATCCTGCAGATAAAAGTCTCACCATCTCTTTGTATTCCACTCTCTTTGATGTTTCAAAAACATGGGTGTCACCATTGCCAATTTTCCAATCCAGTGGAGAGAAGTGTTCAGCTCACATAGTCTGTAATACTGGGTTGCAGAGAATAGAAAAAATATTATAGGACAGCAAAGAAAGTCAAATTAATTTCTATTCTTTTTGACAGCTATGAAGCACTGCATGTATGTGCAAGATCTCACCTTCAATCCTTTGAAGTGCTGATTTAATTTCTCTTCATATTGCCTTTGATCTATCACGGAAATTGAATTACAAGATAAGATCCATGATTCAGTGGCTTACGCAAAGGGATTGCACAAAGTAAAATGATGCTACATTCTCAGAGATAGTATTACTGTTGTGACCTTGTGCTTCATCCGGAGGACAGTGTGGTTTCTGAGAAAGTCTTGTTTAGTGATATGAAGACATTTTGAAAATTCCTATTATCAGCCAAATGTACATCCCTGGAGTAGGATTCAAGATCTGTGGGCTCAGTTTTTAGCTCTGTCAACAGACTTTTTGTATAAGAAGTTTAAGTACGTTTATACATCCAAACACTCTATGCCTCTGTTGCTCTGTTTACAAAACCTGGATAACCAAATATCTTCTCCCACACATCTTGTCTCTCTTATCTGTTTAGGTGATGTGCTCATCTTGAATATTTTATTATATGTAGAGGGATTCTAATTTAAGATGCGAGGTGAGGCCTAGAAACACTGAGAAGTATCTTCAGATTCTCTTGTTAATTACCAGTAAATAAGAAATAGAGAATGGCAGGTAAGAAGAGGACGTCTTTTCTGTCTGTCAGTAATTCCCCCAGGTACTCCTTGACTTCTATAAGGAAGTCATATCAAAATGAAGCACTGTAAGCCAACATGCTATTGAACAAGGAAGATAAACAAATATTAGATAGCTCTTTGCTGACTGAGCAGCAACCTGCCTGTGCTTTCAAAGAAGCTGGAGTCTCAAAGGAAAAATAGTGTGATACGATGTGATTTAAATACTTCAGTACAATGCCAAAAAGATATATTGTACCTTTTAAGTGATTGAATTTGCACTGATACTGATGTCCTTTTAGCTTAATGTTTTATTTTTAACATTTGTATGCATTTGAAGTATCAGAAAACTAATAGAACTACACATGCTAGTGTGTGCTAATGAGAATTAGAAAATTATGTTTACCTAGCCTTTTCTCAGAAATATGATCTTTCTCCTGGAAAACTGATAATAAGCAGCTGATACAGGTGCTATCTGACTGTGAAATATTTGTGAAAGGCTGACAATTTTTTAATAACATATTTCAGATTTCCCTATATTTCCATCTTCCCTGTATCAAATCTAGGAACAAGCCACCTTTCCAAACAAGTGCAGCAGATTCTTTGATGTGCTTTTTCTGTCTGCATGCTGACTTCCCATCTTTCTCGGCATGTGCAATTGTCTGCTTGCTAGAGTTTCTGTTCACTTCATTTTGGCTAAAAAATGCTCCATTCCACATTTTTTTCTCAGTTTGTTGCAAGTACTGCCACACTAGGTCCTTTGATCACAAAGTTTCTGTATTTTTCCCTGACTTCCTTGGCTTCATGGAATGCCACTTCTATATATTTCCACTGACAATCCTCACTGTCTTGCGCACCCAACTTAATCTTGGCTGTTTTTTAAACTCACACCTCAAGATCCATGTGATGTGTGTTTCACAAGCCTGGGATGAAGTCCCAGCTTATCCTGAAATCTGATGTTACACCTTCGCCTGTAGACAGCACTTGCTGGTGGAGTTTGGCACACAAATAAAAAAAAATTAAACCAAAAAGAAAGCAGCCCACCCCTCAATGGATCAGTTAACCTTTTTCATACACCTACTGTCACTCCACCACTTTTGCAGTCTCCTCTATACTTAGGTGATGTTCCACTCCAACATTTGTTTTGTAAATACTTCATGTAACTGGTTTCTGTCTTGTCTTCTCTTATCTTGTCATGCAAATGCTCTTGGCAGACCTGAGATAATTATTTTCCACTGTACTCCTAAATAACCTTTATGCCAAGTAGTAGTCATAGGTCAGACTCAAATATTTCTGGCACTCCTTGTCCTTACTGTGGGCATTAGAGAGGAGGGTGGCCAGACAAGGCCACTATCACTCATCCTGCTGCCCTGTCATCACCAGGCTCCAATGCTGTATGCAGTTAGGCTGTGGAGGTGCTGGGCATACTAGAAAGGAAGCAATTCCGTTGAAGTTTATGGGTTTTTTATAGTCTGGCATCTGCTTTGTGGTGGCATCTGTGTCTCCTCAGTCTGGAGCTGCAGACAGCCTTGGGTAAAAGAATTACTTTTTAAGTCATCAGTGTGTCCATTTGCTCCTTCTCAGCTGGAGATCAGTGCCAAGGGCCTTTACAAAAGCTCATGTTTCCTAACTCTATTAATAGCATCACTTCTTCTACAGAATTCCCTATGTGTGGGAGGAATATCTGGCAAGGATGAGGTGTCAGGGAAAATGGTGTATTAGCTCCTTGCTGCTAACACCCCTTCCAGTGACTCTGCTTCACAAAAGAATGTGAAAGGATCCAGGTGATGGGAGAGGATGACCATGGTGGCACAGGCTCTCCAACACCTTCCAGCTGCTCTCCTTAAACAAATGAGTTGTTGGGTGACCACATAGATCTGCATCAAGCCTGGCCCACCTTCACCATCATTAGTGTTTACTTGTTTTATGGCAGTCCCTAAATCCCACAGCTGAAGCTGACACCTTACCTTGCTCCCATGGACAAGTAGACCATCAGAGAGGGGATCAGCCTCAGCTGGCATGCCTGAAGCCCAAGCGCCAAGAGAGGAGATTTGCCCTGAGATGCTGCAAGTGGGAGGAAGCCTCTCCCAGGTCCTTAGACAGCACAGGTGATAGACCTGCAGTGGTGTGGTCTCTCCACCACTACTTAGTGCCTTGTGAAAGAGCAAAACTCTATAGGACTCCACTGGATCTCACATGACCCTGAAGACCTGAGTAAAGAGGTCTCTGTGACAATACTGCTCTCTGAAACTCTGGCAGCCTACATGGGTACTAGCTGATTCCACATCTTTGCTGCTGGAGACCATGTTCAGGCTCACTAACGCAGATGGGGTGAAGAGTGGTAGTGTCAGGTCTGATTTGACATATTTGGCCTCAGTGGTGCAGAGTGTTAGCAACACTCTGCCTGGACAGCAGAGGTGAATTTGAGATGTGTGTCCAATGAGAAATTACTTGGATTGAGTTTCAAGCTGACAGGTGCTTTTTCCTGCGAGACAGTAACTTCTCTGAGAGGATTTGTCTTGCCAGATCAAGGGGCTGTGGGTAGAGGTATCCCTGTGATGCAGCAGTCAAGAGCTGAGGTAGGAAACTTACAATCTTGGATTGAAATGTGACTGTGCTTATCAGGTATATTTTGTAACTGTAGAAATCAGGAGCATGTGTAAGCTATGTCAGCTGTGGAAAAAAACCTTCTGGTCTTAACTGGGAGGTCAGAACAATCATTGCTCTCCCTCTACTGTTCCTTTTGTTTTCAGACCCTCCTCTCATTTTCAGACCTTCCTTTCTTTTTCAGATCTTCCTTTCATTTTTCATCTTTGGATGAAGAGAGACCTTGCATATTGATAAAGGAGGAGCTCAGAAACTTTTTCCTCTAACAGCTTATGAAATAATTTTGTGGAAGTTCTTATTTTATCCTTTCAGAAGAAATGAGTCAGTTATGAGATGATACACTTGGAGTCTTTGCAAATCAGAGTGATTCTCCAGAGATATTAGGGGCTATTATTGCTACAAAAAAAGAAGCATGAGCAAATTAGGTAGAGTAGAGATGGTGCAGGTTATCCTAATGGCCCTGTTGCAAAAATGCAAGTGGTGCTGGTGGGAGCACAGTGGTGCAGGAGGGAGAGGTGACCCAGGGTGCAAAAGTTTTGTGCTGTGACTGCAACAGGTACTGCACCCACTGAATCTGCTCCAGGGAGAAAAATCTTGCTTTGCCACTTGACTTAAATGACTGGATGGTGTGGAGGATTCATATGGGGACTCCATTCATCCCTGGTAAAGGACATCACTGATTAAGCATGGTAGATCTACAAGCTTTTGTTATTTCCACAAGCAAGTTACAGAGAGTAATATTGTGCTTACAGATGAGTGTTGCACCTGGATACTTGGAGAGGACTGAGTTCAGTTTATATCTTCTCTCAGATAGACAGCAGTAGGAAGTAACTTCTTAATATTGTTTGTATCATATTATGCTGGAGAGGGAAAATGTTCCCAGAGACCATGTCCAAAGATTGAGAAATGGGAGTGGCTCTCCTCCTCCTTTTGGGTGAACTGCAGTAAACTGGAATTCAAAGGGAACCTGTCTGTGCAGGTGGAGAGGATTTCACTAGGAGAAAATTATTTCTTTGTTTTGATGTTACGAAATGCAGTAGTAGGACAGATGGGATTTTACAGTTTATCATTCATTGTTCTTATAAGATTAGTTTTTCTTATATGCTTTGGTTTTCAGTGTTGTAATTTCCTTCTTACTTGTGATGGAGTTGAATGATTTTAGCTTGTGATGGTTCATTTCAGGTACAGCTCACAGGACTGTACTCTCACACAGTAGCAAGCAGCTGGCTGCAGTTCTGCACTTCTTGTTTCGGTCTTGTATTTTTAGCCCATCTTTAGCTTGAAGACAGATATGAGAAGCAGTCCCACCAACATAAAAATTGAATCAGAAGTTAAAAATTGTGAAAGGATATCAGAGTCACTTAGTGCTGGCTTTCAAAGAGACTGTGAGTTGAGAAGTCTCAGCATGCACATGAGGGTGACATTATGTCATCAGGGAATGAAGCTGCAACATGTGCACTGAAGTAAGGGCCTGGCATGGCGTGAAACTGCTAATGAAGCTCAGCAACTGCATTACAACTGGAGTATGAAGAAAATGCAAATATGATTTTCTTTTATTAGCTCCCAGGTAGCAATGAATAAACTGGAACATTTTCAGTAGCTTTCTTGTACACTTTTTTCAGAGATAAGAGGGAGCAATATAAGCCAGTTAGTCATTTCAAGGGTTCTCATCTAATGAGGGTATCATAGTTTTCATAGTATTCAGCAGACATTCAACTCTCCTGTTATTTGATTTCTCTCACTGCCTCACAGTTTAGCCTGGGTTCAAATGAACTGTGACCTTCGGAGAAAAACATAAGCTCAGTTAAAGTCACAGCATGAGGATACTGCTTGTCATGTGAAAGGTGGTAGTTCAGATTTTTGCCCTCAGTCCCCCAGAAAAGTTGAGACCCTGGTGTCCGACAGTCTGTCAGCATCTTGTAAGGAGACCCTTCACCAACAGATTCACAAGATTAGAGGGTACCTCAACCTCCTTTGTTAGGGAGAACTCAGCAGAGCCAGGACCCCTCAGCAGGTCCTGCCAAGGTGTTATCCACTGCCAGCAACCGCAGGACTTACTTCAACAGTTTACGGAATAATACTTTCTATTAATACAAACTATGACAAATTAATAAGGTTTGAAGGTTGTTGGTGATAGTGTCTACTGCAAAAATATGTTTTAAAGCAATCTACTCATACATATATTAAGCAAGCACAAGCTCTCATAGGAAGCAATCTAATTAATATGCTATGGGGTAAGCACAAGCAAAAGCTCTAGTCCTAAAAGCAGCATTTAATGCTTGTAGAGCATATTTCTCACCCAAGGCGTCCCTCTGGGGCAGGGGTAGAATATGGACTCAGCCTGTTGACTGATCCCAGCAGTTTTGGTGGAGGTCTTCTCACCATTTCCCCCTATTCCCAACTTACTGTTATACTATTATCTTTATGTTTGAGTGGAATGTGAGTGGCTCTAGTCATAAATACCTTTTTTTTCTGATGGGTGTACCTAATGGGAGAGAGGTGGTGATCATGGTTTGGCACCTGAGGAAGGGGTTTGACATGGTTGTTGGCTTCAGCAGCAGAACAGCTTGATTCTCCCTTATCAGACAGGTACTGTAGAGTCTTAGTATCGCAATGTTCTCCTATTCTGCTGGGATTAGAATGGAGGGGGGCCATGTATTCTCCACTTCATTCCACGCTTCATTCTCTTTCTCTGAGCAGATGTTTATCATTGTACTGGGAAGCATGTCAACCTCAGGCCGTCCAGGGAGTTGCAGCTGCTTTTTACCTTAAAATTCTGAATCCCCTCTAGGTTTAATTCTATCCATCATCCCACACTGTACAAGGAAAATATGGAAAATCAAAGGAATCCTATGGAAAACAATAACCTCTCCATATCAGTAGTGATTGTAGATTAATTGTGACAAAACCACATGTGGCATAGTGCCCTTTCTCTACAAAAAGAAAGCATGCTTTGTCCTAGTGGTATCACCTCACATCATTTTCAAGGTCAAATTTGCACACAGTAATTACTAATCATAATATGTAATTTGGCTGTGACCGACTAGCCTTGTTATTGCAGAATGACACAAAGTGGCTGAGGTGTGAAGGCATCTTGGGAGATCATGCAGTGCAGTCCCCTGCTCAAAATATTGGCAGCTACAGCATGTTGCTCACAGCTGTGTCCAGTTGTGTTCTGAACGTCTCAAAGGACAGAGACTTCACAACCCTTCTGTGCAACCTGTGTCACTGTTTGACCACCCTCATGGCAAATACGAAGTTTTTACTTATGTTTCAGTGGGATTTCCTGTATCTTGGTTTGTGTCCATTGTCTTTTACCTTCCACTGGGTACCACTAAGAAGAGTCTGACTCAGACGTCTTTATTTTCCTGTCCCCCAGTCAAGTATTTACACACATTGATAAGACCTCCTGAGCCTTCTCTGCTTCAGGCTGAAGAGTCCCAGCTCTCAGCTTCTCCCCATACAGCAGATACTCTAAGCCTCCATTTTCTTTGTGGATTTTACATCTTTACCTCTCTTGTAGCAGGGAACCCAGAGATGTGGCCTTGCCTTTGTAGAGAGGATCTTTCCATGTGATGGCAGCATTCCTTCTGATGCAGCCCAGTGGATTGTTGACCTCGCTTGCCACAAGGGCACATTGCTGTCTCGTGCTCAACCAGGTGTCCACTAACATGCACAGGTCCCTCTCTGCAGAGCTGCTTTCCAGCTGGTCAGCCCTCAGCCCATCCTGGTGCATGGGGTTATACCTCCTCATGTGAAGGACTTTGCCTTTCCCTTGATAAACTTCACGAGGCTCATGTTGGCACAGTTCATCTGGACAAGCCTGTCCAGATCCTTCTGAATGACAGCCTGCAGCTGAATTTTGTGCTGCTGATCACAATCCTTTGAGCCTGGCAGTTTTTAGTCTACCTCACTGTCCTTTATCTATAATGTATTTCATCTGTTTGACAAAGATCCCTTCCAACTCAGAATATTCTGTGATTCAGTAATTGTCAATAGCTTATTTTACATAAATATTTATGAAATCAACACGTATATAGAAAGATAGTTTTAGAAAGTAGCCTCATGAAAATATTTTGTCAAAGAAAACACTTCAGAATATCAGTAAATTCCAGATAAAACAGTAACAAAAGACATTCATAAATGCTGTGGCTGTCCGTTCATGCTTGGCTCAGAGTTTTAGTACTGCCATCTTTCTCAGTCTGTCATGAATCTTGTTTTATACACTGTGTGGTGGGAAGTGGGAGTTTAATATCAGGCTAAAGCATTTTGTCTTTGATTAAGAAAAAGAAAGGAAAAAAAAGAATTGGCCTTTGCAGCTACAGCAAAAATATAAAAATGAGCCCTTCCTGCACCTTATGATGGCTAGAAACTAAAAATGAGGGAAATTATGTCTCAGATCAGTTCAGAAATGTCAATTTCAGTAGTACATCCCATTTCAGCATCTTTAATGATTTTGGGGATGTTTTTGGAACACTTGAGACTGGCATTCGTAAGTGCTCTCATTAATGGCAGGAGGGATGGTCCAGATGCCCTGAAGCTACATTTAGTTCTTGGCTATTGTACAGGCTTCCTTATGAGCTCTTGAGAAACTCTGTAGATCATAGGCAGCGATACCACTTATCAGGATGAGCACATCACAGCTGTCAGACAGCACAATGAGAAGAGATGGTTCAGTTATGAGACAGATCAGTAATCAGAGCCCTCCTGCTCATAGTAAATTGAATATTAATATATTGAATATATATTAAAATAAATAATGTTATAATAATTATAATAAATAATAAATTATAAATAATAATACTATATTAAAGTCAATGTATTATCCTGTCACTTCTATTATGTAAAAACATAAGACCCTGAAATGTTGTCAGTGAAAATAATTTCAAAGACTGAAAGGCAATCTACTACCTTCTTGAGAGAAAACTCATGGTAGTGTCAAGAAATTCCTTCAGATTCAGCATGAATTGTTACATGGGAATCTTCCTGCCCGATAGTCATCCTCCCCTGGAGATGTTCCAATCACAGGGTTTCTGGATTACAGTCAACATGTTGTTTTTAGACAAAATATCCCAAAGCAATACATCTAATATCCTGAACAAAGACACCAGGATAAACTCTCTTTTAACCTTGAGGAGCCGCCGCAAGACCTGTGCCATGCTTATACATAGTAAGTGTTCATCTCTCCACTCATGAGGTGATTATCTCTGTTGACTGCCATGGGACCAGACTTCTCCTCTTTTCTCACCAAAGCCTCTTTTTACACAAAAAAATGGATCAGTCCTTCCAGTTACTTCTGGAACAGTGCCTGTCCAAGGTCTGAGAATCTCTTTGGTGTTCACTTGATTCAAGATCTATGGCAGATGGTACCTTACAGCAAGTGCAGGCTCACTCTCTTCATCCACAAGATCCAAATCCTTTCTGACACTTCATTTTTCCTGAGGAGATATGTGAAGTATGAAATAGCTTCCAGGTCTCTATTTCTATTTCTATGATGCTTCTCCATTGAAGCATCAACAAACGAAAGGAAGGGGCTCCAGCTCCCTACTAACCTCCTGAAGCAGCAACTGGGCTCCTGGTAGCCCTCTCCCTTCCCACGCCACCTAGGGAGATAATGATCAAGGTGACTTCAATATTTAATTTTCCATCATGAAGAGTTAATAACTGGGTATACCATATATTTACTATCTGAATCAGACTGAAACCTGATTCTTTTAAGATTTCTCATGTTAAATTGCCTCAGATACAATTTATATATAATCCCTCTCAGGGTCTGAAGCTCACACTGTGCTGCCTCTGTAATGGTTTCTCCTACCCAACTTTGTTGATAAGGAGCCATACAAAACTCCTGGCTATACATACTATCCACTAGCTAGGACTGTATATTTAATTTTAGTGTGTGAGATTATGCATAGTTATTTGAATATATAGCTTATTAAAAATAGTGTTGTGATGAGCAAATTAATTTTATCCAGCTATGTGATTTCTATCTTTCTGGTTTGGCCTATGTATATCAGAAAGAACTGGCCATTTCTCATCCATATTCAAACTATGGAGAATTTAAATGTTTCCACTGCTTGTGTCATGATTCCTCTGACATATATTTTGTTCCTATTTCTATAGTAAGTCAATCTGATTGCTATGTGAGCCTCTGGTTGCCAACTGCTTCAGATGAAAAACTCCACACCAAAACCATCAAAAACTGCAGAAATCCCGTGTGGAATGAAAGTTTCTACTTCCGGATACAGAGACAAGTCAAGGTACCCAAACCAAAACTTCTCTTCTTTATTTTGTCTCTGTGTAGCATCTTTCAGTTTAGATCAGAACAGGAGGTCATGTCTTCTAATGCCTTTCTAAGTTTACTTGAAATTCCCCATGCAAGCTGGAGAAAAACAGTTCTGGCTTTTGCTGGAATCCACTTTACTCCCAACAGATAGTTATTATTTATATATGGGTAACGTGAGTCTGACCTCCTTGGGGAAGGCTAACGGGACCAATGATAGTTACAACAGAGAGAAACTATGAAACGAAAATATAAAATTACACTATAAGAGAAAAACATATCTTTTACTGAGAGGACATGAAATAATGGCATATCAATGCCAGGAAGCTCTCAAATTCTAGTAAGATGGAGATCTTTACTCAGCTTGCTGCTGATGGTTAAACTACACTCATATGCCTGTGAACAGGTAGCTGAAAGCAGAATGAATGTCCAAGGATCTGGAAAGGTGACTATTGAAATGAAGTGTCCCTTATTGAACCTGTTGATGGGAAACAATATAGGAATATGGCAAACCATATTCCTCCCTGAAAGATTGCATTTTTTGTGAAAGCTACTTAAAAGCATAATAGGTGACAAGAAAGATATCTCAGTTCAGCCTTAACTGATGAGACTAAGAGCTGTTTCTTATAAAGCAGACAATACTCACTTTCTTACTCTTCCTTGTGACATTTTTTCATCAATATTTTTCTATTTCCTTTCTGTAAAACAGGCACTAAATCTGCAAGAGCTGAAGAATATTATACTTCTTGAGTACATGTTAATGAATTGGATATTTTTCATTTCTTTTCCCAGAATGTTCTGGAAATTACTGTTTCTGATGATGACATTATTCATGATGATGACCAAGCAATTGTGCTTTTTGATGTAGCAAAAATTCCCCTTGGGGAAAGAGTGTTTACAACATTCCCGCTAAATCCACAGGTAAGAGCTCAGTCAGACATTTAGTACATCCTAATGTCCATTCTCTCCCCTCTGATTAAAAAGGTGTGCTGCCTCTTCTTTTACCACCAGGACCAATTTGGTAGTAAAAATGTAGCAAAATTTATTAAAATCCTGGAAATTGCACACCAGTGACAAAACAGATAGCCTTCTCAGATTCCTCTTGTTTTCTTCTGGCACAGGTCATGGCCAAAATCCCAAGCCCCAATGCAGATGCAATTTTAGGGAAGCTTTGCACTCTTGATAATCTGATACAAAATGACAATTTATCTAATCCTCACAAAGATTGTGAAAAGAAAAAAGAAACAAGGACAGGAAAATGTCCTGTTTCCACAATATTTTACTAAACACCAAGTCTTATGTTTAGCACATGGAAGCTGGCAAAGATAAAGGTTTAGTAGGGAGACTTGTAAGCACCAAACACCATTTGTTCTGCTAGTACAATTGAAATCTTATCCTTGGTGAAGAAAAAGCTGTCTCTGTCTTTTAATGCTGACAATAGCAAGCATGAAACAGAATATTGTTACTTATTAAAACATAAAGGAAACTGTGCTGTCAAAAATGAAGGTCACTTTGAAAACCTTTGCACATGCTAATGGAGACTGCTTCTTTTTTTATTTTCAGAGGAGGGAGGAGTTGGAAGTTGAGTTTGTATTGGAAAGCATGTGAGTAAAACCCCAGTATTATCAGAATAACATCTTGGAGTGGTGCACTAGTGCAGGGAAACCTTCTGTAGACACAGTATCATCTCAATAGCCAGATTCAATCTTTTTCCAAACTTGATGTTTGCATTAATAAATCATCCTA
>JAWWLV010000179.1:26217128-26235039 GCA_035041135.1 Platyrinchus mystaceus | reverse complement strand
AACACATCAATTTTCTATTCATATTGTGCTGCAATCAATATTACATTGTATGGGCCACTCTGATACCTCTACAATTTTTTGCCAGATGCAGATTTTCAATAAAAGCCTCATTTCAAAACTAATTGAAAGAAACCTTTCTGTTTCCCAAGGGGTTTCTTTAACTGTTTTCTTTCACTAAAGGACCAAAATCAGAGTGCTCTACAGTATGAAAAAATTGAAATAATAAATGTACCCTCATTTATTTTTTTTCAATGTGTACTCAAGGAGATAAATGCAAATAAACTCGTGATGCTTAATTCTAAACTAAGGAAACACATTGTGTATTTTAGAATATGATTAAGCCCTTAATACAATTCATAAGATGAATATGTTGCATTGTGTATCACATTGTAATGGAATAGAACTTCCAAAAAAAGCTGGTTCTATCATGCTGTTTATTTTCGGTAAATATGCTATGAGATACACATGCCATTTACAGCATCATTTAAAAACTTCCTTACCATGCCTAAGAAGAATTTTCATAGAAGCTTCCAAAGAACAAAAGTAGTGCTTATAAATATTAAAAAAAAATAAATCTGATGGTGTAAATCTACAACTTCAGTACACATTTCACAGGTATCAGTGGAAGTTTGCACAACTTTTAAAAGCCACCTTTAAAACACTGCCCTCTGCAGGCTTCTGGATTTATGTCTGAAAAAGGAACAATTGTGTTATATGTAGCTATATTTAATTTCAAGTACCTTTGGCAGAGAGAAAAAAAAAAAGAAAACCCCTCAATTCAAAGAAAGATGGAATATTTTTCTCCAAGAACAAACTAGAACATGTAATATCTTCCCGCTTTGCTTTATATAGACCTGGTAGTGAAGGCTTCTCTATTTGTAAAGTAGAAGAAATTAAAATGCTGACTTAAACTACAAAAGTCATTGAAGATACTTGATACTTGTTCCAGTCAGGAAGACCTAGATGTACGCCTGGGGTTTGACCTGTGTGTCCAGGAACGGGATTTCATTTGCAAGAGGAAGAAGGTGGTTGCAGCCGCTTTGAAGGACATTCTCCAGCTGGAGGAGAACTTGCAGGATGATGAGGTATCTGAGACATAATTATTCTCCGCTTTCTCCACAGATGAGTGTCAAAACATATCACTGATGTTTACATTTTCCTGGACACAGTGTACAGTTTCAAGTACAAGCTATGGCTGACTTCTTTTTTCTATGGCTGATTTCTTTATTCTAGGGAAAAAATGAGTACTCATAGGAAACATTAATAAAAACCTTGTAGCCCTGTTGCTACAGAATCTAGCCTTGTGTTCACTAGCAGTCTGCACCATAATGCAGAGAAGGGCTAGGTGCTCTCAGAACCTAAACCAAAGCTTCTTTTAGGCCCCATAGGCATCTCGGCCAGATCTAAACTGTTGATTTAGCACATCATTCCCTCACAGTTAAACAGGACTTCATTTTGTTTATCTTTTGTGCCAGCATTTAGGTTCCTGTTATGTAAGCCCAGTACGCTGCCAGTCTGACTTCATCATCTGCTGTAGTCTCTGTTTGCTTGGCACATGGGATTAATAATAGAGGTTCCAAGGCAGGGGAAAATTTTTAATTGTGCCCACAACTGCAGTGTGAAGCCTGAACTCAAATGCAGAGATGACAGATTTTCCTCGTTTTGACTTAAACTGAGTTCAGCTCTTTTTGTTCAGCTGGACCTTTCCAACACAAGACCTTGCTTTTAAATTCCAGCACTAAGCTATGGGCCATTTCCTTCCCCTCAGATGTAGAGCCACCCATACTTCCCTGCAGAACAACCTCTCTAGATTGTCCTGATGATTTGTATATGAGTCTAATTCACCCCAGTGCATGGTAGCTGTCTTTGCTATTAATGGAGCCAATTTACATTCACAAATTAATTCTTTTTCTAAGACTACCTGTCCTGGATTTCCATCTGATCACAGAAAGAAGTAATTGCAGCTCATTTGCATAGTATTGTATGTGCACACGTGGTAGGTGGAGTGAGCATTGTTTCTCTTTCCCTACAGCAACTGTAAAAGGAGATGGCATCACCAGCCTCTGGTCTCAGGCGTTCTGAACTGGCCTGTGCTCTTAAATCCATCAGTCATGACACCTCTAGTATGGCCTGTGAAATAATTATACAATAGTAGAAACTGACCTTAGCAAACTCCAGGAAAAGAGAGGTTATTACTGCTCGCATGGAAACCGTGAGATAGCACCGATGTTTTCTGGTCTATTGCATGTGATAAAAAACTGATTCAGATGGTAGGAGGTACCATTTCCTCTAGGTTTTTTTTGCCAGCTTGTGCTAATAGTTTTGCAACAGAGCACTGAAAATGTGATGTTTGAGATGACAGATTACATGTTCTAATGCACAGCTGCATGCCAGAGGAAATATAAAGTATTTCTTACTCCTTATATTCCCCATTATTTATTCAGGATTTTCTTCACTTTGGACTGGTGGCATGCAGAATCTTTACCACTTTACCAGTGCTGTTACTTCTTTCTAACCAAAGATGTATTTCTCCCTTCTTAGACCTTGTCACTAAATGCATGTATTTTGGGATTGAACAGGTACCTGTGGTGGCAATCATGACAACAGGTGGTGGAACCAGAGCTCTGACAGCCATGTATGCTCACCTTCTCAGTGTGCAGGAAATTGGAGTCTTGGACTGTGTCTCATACATCACTGGTTTATCTGGCACAACATGGTAAGACGAAGATATGCAAAGTTGTCCCATGAATTTTCTATATATGACATTAAGAAGTGATCTGAAGAGTTGTATGATCTTCACTGTCAAGGAAGGGATTTCTTTTTCTGCAGTGGCATTTTTTTGTTTCTTTCAGTGAATATTTTTCCACATTTGGAATTTTGGAATTAATTAAATATGTGGATGGTACCACACACATGGTGTTCTTTCATGTAAATGAAGACATAGTACACAAGCCTCCATAACTTCACAAAGCTCTGCTTCATAACTCACAATAACTCACACTTTCCTTGTGGGGTTTTGGTGTTTTTTTCTGTGGTGTTTTTTTTGTTTGTTGTTTTTTTTTTTTTTCAGGACCATGTCAAACTTGTATGAAGATCCTGACTGGTCCCAGAAGGATCTTAAGGAAACACTCAGTGATGTTCGAAAACATGTGCTCAAAAATAAGTTTGTTACGTGCTTTGCACCTGATCGTTTGAAATACTATTTGAAGGAGCTGTGCCAGAGAAAACAGGAAGGACACCAGCTATGTTTCACGGATCTATGGGGACTCATCATTGAAACCATGTTCCATGGAAAGGTACAATAACAGCACCTTTCTCTTCAGATTTGAATATTTAGTGAATATAGCAGTGAGTGAAGATAGTAAATCAAAAATTAGTTGAGATTGAAGGGGATCTCTGGAGTTCATCTTGTTCAAGCAGGACCAGAAAGGGCAGGCTTTGAACATCTCCACAGGTGAAGACTCCATAACTTCTCTGAGCAACATCTGTCAGTGTTTGACCACCCATACAGAAAGGGGGTTTTTTCTGTCTTGTTTGTTTTTCTTATAGATGCTCAGAGGGACTTTTCACAAGCGCATGTAGTGATAGGACAAGGGGGAAATGGCCTTAAGCTGAAGGAAGGTAGGTTCAGATTGAATATTAGGAAGAAATTCTTTACTATAAGGGTAGTGAGGCACTGGAACAGGTTGCCTGGAGAGGTTGTGGACTCCCCACCCCTGGAGGTGTTTAAGACCAGCCTGGGTGGGCCTCTGAGCGACCTGGTCTAGTGGAAGGTGTCCCTGGTTGAAACTAGATGATCTTTAAGGTCCCTTCCAACCCTAAACATTCTATGATTCTATGAATTCACATGTAAATATTTAAATGAAAATCCTGCTGTTCTTTTAAAAGAGCTGCACAATGTGACAACAAATGAAAATCACAAACCCAAATGGAGGATCTCTGAGCTATTTATGGGATTATGCTACCCCGTAAACACTTCCACCAAAAGGCAATATTCAAGCCCTATTTTAATCTTCATTAATATTTCCCTCCTGAAAACATTCCCCCTGTACTATGATTAACCCTGTACACATCCACATCACACCCCCTGGGGGTCTTCACAGTAGAGAGCTGTGAGTGTCCCTGCAATGCCATAGCTCTGTTCCCTGACCAGCACAGCCCAAAGGAAGTCCAGTGGCACTGGTGGCACAGCCATCCTTCCAAGGGCTGCTCTAGTGAGGAGGAGCACCTTCAATTCTGCTTTGAGAAGGATCTGAACTGAGCGCCCTTTCAAACTTTGATTCTACTCCCAAGCCATTCTGCCTTTTCTACCCTGCCTGAGTATGCTCTGCAGCAGAAACAGTAAGGGTCCAGGCTCACTGAAGACTACCTCTGTTTGAGCCTTGTCTCTGTCACAGTTCTGAGGAAAAAGTGTTCCTCTGGGCAGTCAGGGAAAGTTTTACTCTTTTGAAACGAAATATTTCTGGTCAAAAGTGCTTTTCAAGCACTTCCAGACATTTTTTCTGAAATAAAAATTTGAATAACAACATTTTCTCCCTACCATTGAAATGTCATATTTTTTTCAATGTATGAACTTAGGACTTTTTGTGTGCTTAAGTGCTGGGGCAGGGATAGGGATGACAGCACCACTTTGAACTAAACAGGTGGGGAGTATCCCAGTTGGAGTCTTGTACGCACTGTGTCGTCAGCACTCAGACTTAGATGAAATGGGAAGCTCTTTGTGTGATCTAACTGTCCTCAACTACTGTCCCTCTTCAAAACAGGAGGACATCCATAAGCTCACAGATCAGCAGCAGGCACTAAATCAGGGTCAAAATCCCCTGCCCATCTACCTCTCTCTCAATGTGAAGGACAAAATCAGCGACCAGGATTTTAGAGGTAATAATTCTCCAGAATTGCATTTAACATTTATTCATAATTGGGGTCAATTTAGGATTAGGTAAAGAAATCAATTCAATGCACAAATACACTAAAAGGCCAATCCATTTCAGAAGAGAAATTTAATAGTTAATTTTTTGAAGGCCTTAGTATGTTCAGCTTGTATTCAGGATCAAAAGTTGCATGATGGAGGACATTATCTGTATGCATTTCTGTAGAAAGCTTCAGAAAGTTTGTAGAGACATTTAGATGTAAGAGGACAATTGGCTCTTCACGTTCACTGCTGTGAAATGTACAGTGAATAAATGTCTTCTTGCAAAGTGTTATTTAGAAAGCAGTCTGTCTCAACCTGGCCAATACCATGTGTTTTATTCAAATAATTATACCTCTGCTGCTGTAATCGGGCTGTCTTGTTCTTTTTCTTTTAGAATGGGTTGAATTCACTCCTTATGAGGTAGGATTCCCAAAATATGGAGCATTCATTCGTGCAGAAGATTTTGGCAGTGAGTTCTTCATGGGTCGCCTCATGAAGAAAATCCCAGAATCCAGAATCTGCTTTTTGGAAGGTGATTTTTTGTTCTGGGGAAATGTAAAATGATATAATCTGCTCCTGCACAAACCCCTCTTCTGAAATTAAGCAGTTAGTATTTTTTTATCTGCCAGGAGCAGTATATGGTAAAATATTAGAACTGATAACAGGTTACTTGATTTCCTATGTGGTTATGCTTACTGATATGAGGCCGTCGCAGTACTTATATGTCTTTGTCAGCAACAAAACTTGTGTGTCATTGCCGCAAAGTTAAATCATCAATTTATTCTGCAACTTGAGTCTCTAAAATACCCACTTTCATCTACAAAGTTCCTGTCACACCTAACCCTGATTAATTCTTAGGATAGCACTTCCATTTCAGAGTGCAAATAGGTCATAATATTTGTCTTTTTTCCCTCTTGCACAAGAAAGTGAAAGCAGTAAGGAAATCTTTCTTCCCTTTGCGAAAGCAATCTCTTGCCTCATTGTTCTTCCTACTTCCACTAACTGCATGAAGGAAAAAGGAAGTTTCAGGGTATTTTTTGAGAAGTTAAGACTTTCTGCTTGTGTGGAGATTTCACTATAGCTAGTGGTGAGATGTAAGGAAGCAACTCAGTATCTCTCTCTCCCTGGCTGCAATTTCAGATAAGGTACCCAGCTCTCCCCTTCTGTGGTCAGAAATGCTGGCAGATCAGCATCCCTTTCCTACACTTCCCACCTTGGTGCTTTCTTCCTTCCTTCTCTAGAGCGATGCTGGGACATTTCTGCCCCTGTTCCCTGACAGTGAGCTTAGAGTTCCTCCCCTCATTCAGGCAGTGTCCAGAGACAGAACTATTCGAAAGGTTTTCAGCAAATTCCTTTGCACCCCAGCTCCTGAACAAAGCAAGGACTGATCATGTAGGTCCTGCAGTCCTTTCCTGCGTGCCAAACCCATCCCTCTGGCTGCAGGCTGGCATTGCTGGCTCAGGAGATCACCAGGCTGCTCAGGTGCAGCCTCTTCTTCCAAAGAGTATCAGGTATAGTTCTGCAGTTTGAAAGGTTCAGGAAGGCGCTGTGGGACACCTGGCACATCCAACCATATCACATAATGATGTTTTATCAGGCTGAAAGACTGCAGATAGGTGTCAGCCTGGAATGATTAGTAGATGAACTTGAAAATGGAATATGGTCCAAATCCTAAAAAATCAGAAAAATCAAAAGACTCATACATTTGCACTTCCTATTCTCTAAATTTCCAAGTCGGCTTCCTCATTCTAAGGGATACTAGCTTTTGAATCTTGAATGTTTTGTGGTTGATTGTCCTGCATGATAACTGCATACCTGTAACAGGATTATGCTAGAAACAAATGAAAACTTAAGAATTACAAATGCTGGGAACTTGGGAAGTAACAAATTATGAGGACAGATGGAAAATACTAAGATGAACTTGCCATGTAACAAAAATGAATATGTTAGCAGATATACTAAAAAAACTACCAGCCCTCTTAATATATGTCAATAAATTCGATTCTTCAAATACATTTTGGATTCCTATAGCAATTTAGAAATTGTCATAGGACTATATAGCAAGGGACTATAACAGTCCCTTTTATTTGTACATTAATATAGTATAATGAATTACATTTGCTAGAGAATGCAGAAGATACTGAAGATGAATGAAAATGCTTTCAGGTCTTACCAGTTTATTTTCTCTCAAATATATCCTATGCCACAGGGATCTGGAGCAGTGTATTTTCCTTGAACCTTATGGATGCTTGGTATATATCTGTTCATTCAGAAGACTTCTGGCACAAATGGACCCAAGACAAAATTACTGACATAGGTGGGTTATTCTTTCATGATTATGTTATTTTATTTTCCCTCTCTTCTTTTTAACTGTTTTTATAATTTTTTTTCTTCTTGTCTGTGCTTCTATTCTCTCACTGAATTTTTCAAGGCCATTTTAGAACTTCCTTTTCAGGGATCTCTATTATCCACATGGAAACCAGGAGGAAATTAATGCCATGCATTATGGTATGGTAATCATTTCAGTTGTGTAAGAAAAGAATCCATGGGATATGTCACAAAGAAAAATAAAATAAAAGAGAGAATGGCCCTCTTATGAGAAGGATTAGATTTGCACAACACGCTAAAAAATTAAGAAAGATCTGCAGAGTGGGATTTCAAGGAGAAATACACAAGACAGACATGTTACAGAGAAAAAAGATGAGAAGGAAGAGAAGTGTAGCAAAAAAGATGATTTATTTTATCTTGCACTTGTAGGGTGTAGTTTCTTGTTAAAACAAGGAGCTTGCATTTGCTCGTGAGGAACATTAATTATATTTGTGTGGCTGAGAGATTGTGTTTATGTGCCTTTTTATGTCTGTGTCTGA
Organism: Platyrinchus mystaceus; assembly: GCA_035041135.1. NCBI lineage: Eukaryota > Metazoa > Chordata > Aves > Passeriformes > Tyrannidae > Platyrinchus > Platyrinchus mystaceus. The sequence goes on along the minus strand of JAWWLV010000179.1, from coordinate 26,227,260 downwards.
GAAAGAAACTGTAACATGGAGTAGCAAAGGAAGACAAAGTAAGAGCATGATATTTAGTGCATAAAATAGAAAAGCAAAGAAATTTGTAGTAGGTGAGGTGGACTCTTTTGCAGTACAAATAATGCCTTTATCACTGTGAAATGAAAATAAGAAAAGGATTTTTCAAAGCTTACTGAAAAACTGAGAGTTGTGGAAATCCTGGAAATAAAAAGAGGAAGAAGTTCAAGTTTTGCCAAACATATTAAACCAAATCATGACTGCACAGATTGACATCAACAATGAAACTGCATAAAAGAACTGTTATTTTTTCTTCTGCAGATGACGAAACCCTATTCCCCACCAGACCAAATGAGCTGGATACTCGAGTGGTTTGTCCCACTGACAGCTTTTCAGATATTTTCCGAGATGTTGCAATGTTACGTCCAGCAGCTTCAGAAATCCATAACTTCCTGAAGGGCCTCCAGATGAACAACAACTACCTAGAGAGCGAGTTTTCTAAGTGGAAAGGTATGGTAATAGCACCCTGATTTGAGTTATTTTTTAACCCAACCTTATGAAAGAGAAACCATGCTTAAAAGATTGTCTCTCAGACGGCTTTTTTGGTTTGTGCCCACGTTCTGATAATATTTGAAGCTGTTTGCCAGGGAAAGCTGAAATTAAGTAGCAGCAGAGGCTTCAAAAATAAGTTCTTAAAAAATTTCATGAAGTTTCATGACTGATAGATGAGAAACATCCCTACCAGTCACTCAGCGTATGTCTGCTGATGTGCCAGCCATTCAGCCTGCACACTTGTGACATGGCACTGGTGCCGTCATATGCTGTCTCTTGCCTGGTCAATACTCAAGGGATGTGGGATGGAGCCCTATTTCCTGTTACATTTTTAATTGTAAGATACAACCTTTGTAACAGTATTCCCTCTTATCCAGGTTGGGAATTTTCATAATCAAGATCTTCCAGATCTTCCATGTACCATTGTAGCTCTGTGCCTGCTCTCATAGCAAGCAAGGCACCAAATGTCTTTAGTCTTTAGTGTGGTGAGACAGTGAGGTGCCATTTTAATTTGTTCTGCATTAAAAAAAGAAAGAAAACAAAACAACACCAAAACAAAACAAAACAAACAAGAAAAAAACCCACAAAAAAAAACAAACCCAAAACACAACCCCCAACACCCCAACCTGATCAGAGTCCCACATAAAACTGGGGGATGAAATTAACACTATTTCCCTGGGCCCCAAATCAACCCCTTTTAATCAGAGGAAACCCAAAGAAATTGCAAAGTAAATAGTGAAAAGAGGAAGCCAGATGAGGAACTGAGAAATGACTGAACTGCAGCCATCAGCTGTAGAGGTAGATCTAAGACCCAAGAAAAGTTAAATTCTCTTTGTTAACAATTAACTTTTTTCGGCACCTCCTTTGCACTGAGGTTCCTCCCTTGAAAAAATATGTTTCTTTTCTAGACTGTGAGCTTGACTCTCAGCCCAACCACCTGACTACAGCAACAGATTACCTCATCCTGATTGATACTGCATTTGCCTTTGCTACCAGTTACCCACCCCTTATGAGACCAGAAAGGAAAGTGGATGTCATTTTGCATTTCAACTACAGTTCAGGCTCTCAGACAGCGGTGAGCCCTGTACATTCCTCTTTACTGTTTTGCTGTTTCATCACTGAGTTCACAGAATGGCTGATCCTCTACTCTTAAAGAGTCTGGGAAGGGTAATAAGTTAACAGTTTACCAAGGTCACATATATTTGTTGAACATTACAAGTGTTATCAGGAAGTAATAATTTAGTAAACTGAATCTTCTCATTTTTATGTGTAAATGGTTTCAGCTGATTTGAAAGCAGTCAGATGTAGAATGAATGAAGATAAATGCCTTTAAACATTGCCAAGATTTCTCGATGCAATTATATATATTCTTATGCATAAGAAAATATACTCTCAGGACAATAGAACTGTAACAATAGAAGAGTTTGATGCAGAAGGCCAGATATGCAAATAAATGCAAGAACAGTTTGTATTTAGGAATGTTAAATTCCTTAGGAATAAAATATCATGTAGAGACAGCTTTTTTCATATCCAAATGTGGCATTTAGATTTTCAAAGACAGCCATTTGAACCCAGATCCATCTCATTTGCCTCTGGCCTTCCAGGTCTTGGCTCCATAAACAATCTACACCTAAAGTGGATATGTGCCGTAATATGTCAGTACCTGTCCCTTACCTCACAAATATTCCTAGTGAAATTAGGTTTTGGTCAAATCCAAAGTTCTTCCTGTATGTTCTGATGTTTTCTTTTGTTTCGTTTTCCTATTGTGGCAACTAGCCCCTGAAAGAAGCCTCTAAATACTTTGCAAAACAGGGAATTCCATTCCCTACAAAGGTGCCAGATGATCAGGACACCCCACATCTGAAGGAATGTTACATTGTTGGTGATCAAGAGAGCCCAGAAACACCAATTGTGGTATTTTTCCCTCTAGTAAATGACACCTTCAGGGAATACAAAGCACCTGGTAAGTTTATAGTTACCCATCACATTAACAGAGGCAGCAGACACCTTCCTTTTCTTTTTTACTGGCCAATATCTGTTCTTCAGATCATGCTGTAAAAACAGACTTGGACTCTCTTTGCTTAGATCTGAACCATATCAAGAAACTTAAAATATGTGATCTGTTCTGGACAGTAGAGAAGAAGCTGTGATTGGCCTGTGGCCCACATATCCCCCTTCAGATTTTTTTTGGCTTTTCATAGGTAGGTTTAGAGTTTACTGAGCAAAAATATATTCTGTTTATCTGCAGTGGCAGAAATAAGAAGGGTTATTTCCTCTCATACTTGTCATCCTTTCCTGTTAAAGACTGCTCTGGGGAATCTAAGGATTTCATTGTTTAAAATAATTTCCAGGCTTACAGTTAGGCAGATAACCTTGAAAACAAAAGTGCGAACTAGCAAAGTGATGAAAACGTAACTGTGAGGCATAGTGAAGTGATGAAAGTACAACACAGCCATGCTGACAGTTTCTGTTCATTTCAGTGAGTTCTACTTTGAAATTTAAAGAGTTTCAATAGAAACATTGCCAGTCACTTCAAAACAGATGAATTCTAAGTCCTGGTACCATATCTCACATGCCATACTACTCCCTTGGTACCAAAAGTCTCAGATACTCCTCCAGATGCTAGAATCCCTAACTCCAGTTGTGAGTTCACTTCAAAGCCCCACAGTATCCTGAAAGCCAAAAGTTCTAGGTTGTTATATAGTACAATAAATTTAAAACCAAAACAAATGCAGAAAATATTGTCCCAGTTGTATCAATCCTTATCTTTTTATTTTAAATAAGTTATAAAAAAATCATACGGTACTTTTGCTTTGTTAATATCCTGGATTGAGTTCATTGCACATTCCATGTATACAACTGGGGTTGTGAACAGGATTCAAATAGACTAAGGGTATTTATGCAGGTACACACACCATTCTACTCCAGCTCTTTCCAAGATCAGATAACTGAAAGGTTAGTTTCTGCAGTTGCCCTTTGTAAAGGGAATTAGGGAAAATAGAAAAGGAGAAAGAACTAGAAGAGTAACTGAGAATTAACTTCTGAGCTGCTCTTCTATAATGCATACTGTAGAGCTCTTCTAGCTCTGTAGAGCTGCTCTGTGAAGGAGTTTGCCTCCTCTCTCCCTCTCAATAATTTCCAGAACTCATAATTTCAGGCTCATCATCTGGAAAAAAAAACATGCTGTCATGAGGTTCTTGCTGCCGCTGTCTGCTTTGGGAGAAGGGGAGGAAAGAGAGAGAAAGAGTAATTGCCATTTACTTGCACCTTGGCCAAAAGTGTAGGGTGCTGTGGTGGCTGGGAGACAGCAGCAAGGCAGAGGCTGGCCTGGGAAGTGTCAGCAGTGAGGAGAAACGTGGGGACTATGCTGACAGTTCACTACAGAGCTAGAGGAGGAAGCAGGGAATCTCACCCTCCTGTGCTCAAAAGAATAACTATTCTACCTGTTTCAGTATTTCCAAGAGTACCCAGGACAACTCCTACTTGACTCACCACTATGAGCTTCTCCACTTCCTGCTGCCAACCAAATATCCCAGCAATAAAACACCTATGAAGGGAAAATTTTGGGTTGTGATCCACTACTTGTGCATGCCTGAGAAACGCCCAGACCCTAACTATTTTTTTGCAAATTAACCAAGTTGTTGTTTGTCCGTTAGGTGTGAAACGTAGTCCCTCAGAGATGGCAGACGGTGATGTTGATGTTGCAAAAACCTGTGGTCCATACTACATAAACAATCTGAGCTATTCAGAGGAAGATTTTGACAAACTTGTTAATCTAAGTTACTACAATGTCCAGAACAACAAAGATTTGATTCTTCAGGCCTTGCATACTGCTGTGCAGCGGAAAAAGCAGCATAAGAAAGAACAACCTCTGCAAAAACCACCCGATGGGTATGGTATGTGTATGCCTGACAGAGGGTAATTCAGCATTTGGCTGACTGCCCAGCATTAGGGAATATGAAATAAAATATCTATGAGTCCTGTTAATGAAGAAGAAAATTAATTTTATTAGGAAGTGAAGAAAAGCCAAAGAATGCTAAGAATAGCTCTTCATTTGTCATCAAAACTGCTAAAGCTTCCCTCTCAGTGGAGGGAATAAACAGAAAAGAACAGAGCTCTTCCTTAATAAACTAATGTGCTTCCCTTGTTGAAAATCTCAGGATTGCGGCTGAGTGAGGCTGTGCTACAGTTGTACTTGCAGAATTGACCTTCCAGTCCAGGGTTGAAATGCGTGGACAAAGCATGAGGAAGTTCACACTGACCATGTTTGTTCTCTACCTGTGCTATAAAAACAGAGGATTGACAGTTCAGAAATGCAGCAAAGAACAAAATCCATTGTCTCTAAAACAAAATCAAGAAAGTCGTTTGTGAACTAAGGAGACTTTATATGACTGTAAATAAATACTAAATTTATCTAATAAACCACATTTTTTGAGTAAGAGTTACAGCAAATAAACATTTTTCATAGCAAATACATGTTAAAGCCATTTCATTTAAGTGCTTCTTCCTCTTGTAGCAAAACAATTAAAGACAACATGGAGATGTCTCATAGCTGTTGAAAAATTATTGAAGAAGAAACTATATGTGCTCCAGACCTTGATGTAAACTGCCCCAGGATCCTGTGACCCCTTGAGTTTAGGATTATATTTATTACATTTAAGATCCATCTCTACAAGAACTGACTCATGCTAATTTATTTTTTTCTAGCTAGATTTAAATGTTACTCACCCATAACAAAGGTTTAAAACTTTAAAATTTTTTGAGACTTATGTTGAAAAGACACAAGAAACACAGACAAAGCAGAGCTAAAATTGTATACCTCTTATCACTCCTGCAAATGTGATTTTTTAACTTGCTGTAGAATATTGCAACTGCAGTTAATAGAACATCAACTTTCAGCTTTTTGACACTTTGGTCGTGACATTAACATGGCTACAAGTAAGCAGTCTGGTTTTTTTGATAGATTGAATCCCAACTCTCCTTTTATTCTTTTACTAATTTTTTTATTCAGTGCTATTGGTTTGCTTTAGACATCTTGTATCTACAAGCCCGTGTAGTAGGCTGCCTCACTCCTCAGTTCTGTTGTAGCATTCTTTGTCAAGAAATCCTGTTATTGTGGGCCAAAAGTGGAATTCTTACAAATTCCTTTGCCCTCAAGGTTGAGGGTCTCCTCCTGGGTGGTGCACAGGAATGTAATCTTTCTCTTTACCACTTGAACACAGTTTACACACTGCTTATCACAGTGAACATTTACCTGCACACTGCAGGAGCCCATACAGCTCCTATATGGACTATTCACCCAGTATTTATCTCCCATGGAAACAAGAGACAGCAGTCATGTTGATGAATGCTGGATCTCATCATAATATAGGACAGGACGTAGCCAGAGGGCACAGCCAGACCTGGGAATTTGGAAGCACTCCCAGGTTCCCATATACAGTTAGAGTATTTATTGTCTGAAGGGCAAAAATTATTTCACTGACAGCAGGAAGTGTGAGTGCAAGCAATTCCCTGTCCTTTCTGCTGCTTTCTAGCAGACACAAAAGGGTCATGTTGAACAGTGAACACTTATCCCATTTCAAAAAGCTTGCATGAAATAATTACTCAGTACTTCAGTTTTCTATATTCAACAAAAATACAGAGGAAAATGACGGGGCTGATCACAGAGGTGGAACTGCTTCCACATAAGGCACAAATAGATAAGGAATCTGCAAACTAGAAAAAGGACAAGAGGCATCAAAAGCAGAGGAGACATATGAAATACAGAGTGCCCTGTGAGAGATGAACCAAGAATGACTGTGCACTTCTCTTCTAAGATCAGACCTGAAGGGAATCAGGTGAAACTATCAAGCAGCAGGTTCAAAGTTAATAGAGTGAGGTTATTCTGCACACAACATGTAATAAAGTTACAGACTTCTCTAACCCTGGATTTTTCTTGTTGATAAAAGTTTATGCATTAAAAACCTGACTGATGCATTCACTGGAAAAATTTTAGGGACTGGAAAACCACAAAGGTTCTGCATCTGCCTCAGTCTTGCACTGAATCATAAATCCCAGACTGGGAGAACAGTCTGAGACAATGCCTGCCCTGTGGGGTATGTGAGGTATGTGAGGTTCTCCAGTCACTAAATACTGGATGCAGCAAAGACAAACAGGAAAGCAATCTCGCTTTTTACTGCTGTACTTAAGTTTTCCACAGCTCAATCAGGAGCAGTCAGACCTCCTAAAGATGTGGTGATACAAGATTATTTTAAAAGAAATTACTGAAGTAGCATGGGGAAGATATAAGTAACCAGAAGGATAACTTAATTACCTATGAATTAACACATAAATACAGTGAAAATGAAAGGAATACAAAACCAAACTATAAAAAGGGGATTTCAAAAAATGAGGAAGCCAGTCAGCAAGACCCTACGTGAAATGGTATAAAATCTTTAGACTCAGCATGGAAATTGCAAGAAAAGAGTTGCAAAACATATGCACGGCCCTAAATAAAATGCCAAGCAAGGAACTAAGAAAAGGCAAAATGGTAAAATGCCCAGGACTGAGAATTGCTAAAGCCTAACATCTGTTCTTTGAGGAACAGCATGGAGAGGAAGGAGATGGAAAGGGCACATCTAAACCTGCTGATGTATTTAGAAAAGAGATGGAGTATACTGAAAAAATGTAGTATTCAATATGGGAATTAGGAGGAAGAGAAATACCTAGCTAAAAATGTGAAGCAGTAGATGTGCTGGACCAGCAAAAGGGGATTATTTTTTTTTTCTTTACATGTTGAGTGAGCACAGACAATCCTTCATGTCAGAGAAAAACGTATTTGTTTTATTGATTTATCCAAAGTTTTATTGAATGTGGCGTTATATTCCACTACAATCCCTTGTAAAATCAATGGAAAATGTGATCCTCCTACGTGGCTGAACACCACACTGGACCTAAGTTTAAAACTAATGGCCTTATCGCTACAGACGTCCCACAGAAACATTTCAATGTTACATTAACATTTTTCACTGTTTAAAACAGTTGCCCGATGTCGTAGCTAAACACCACCGCGCTTAGTCACATACTTCTTTGGCATCCAGAGACAGCACGCATCATGAGAAAAACACGAAAAGTATTTGGGCGATTCTACGTTCAGATCGGAGCTGTCAAAATCTTTCCGAATTGCCTTGCAAGGGGCTAAAATTTTAGCGTAGAGGAGAAGCACGTACAATTAACCTCCGGAGGCGGATTTGTGGCAAAAAACCATAATCCTCCGATGATGAAAAAAGTAATAATTTACCGCTCAGAAAACCCCAAACCCCACCCGGCACCAAGGGCGTGTGCGGCAGGGACAGTGGCCCCGCCCGGCCCCGCCGCTGAGCCGAGCGCGGGCAGCGCTGCTGGCGCCGCCCCTGCGCCGGGGCCGGCCCGGCTGTGCCCGCCCGGCCGTGCCCGCCCCGCCGGCGCTGCGTGCGCGGGAGGCGCGGCGGCAGTGCGGGACACGGCAGTGCGGGACGGGAGCGGCGGCGGGATGTTCAGCTGGCTGAGCAAGCAGGGCGGCGGGCGGGACCGCGCCGGCGGCACTGACTTGGTGCAGACGGTGACCGGCGGGCTGCGGGACCTCTACATCCGCAAGCTGCTGCCGCTGGAGGAGCACTACCGCTTCCATGAGTTCCACTCGCCCGCCCTGGAGGAGGCCGACTTCGAGAACAAGCCCATGTTGCTGCTGGTGGGCCAGTACAGCACCGGCAAGACCACCTTCATCCGGTAGGCAACCCGCGGCCGGCCCCGCTCGGGGAGCTCCGGCCGGCGCCCTGCGCGCCTCGCCCCCGCCGGTCGCTCGGTCCTCGTCGCTCACCTCCTGCCCGGGGCGTTCCTGCCCTGCGGTTAATCCCTCCCACGCTCTGGCGGCGCTCCCCGCGGTGAGCCCGCCCGTGCGGGGCAGCGGCCGCACGCCCGGCCGCCCGCTCGCTGCGCCGAGCCGTGCCGAGCCGCGGGGCGGGCGGCCGGCACCCCGCCCGAGGAGCGGGGCTTAGCCGAGAGCCTCCCTGCTGTGTCGAGGATGGTGCCGCGCCCGGACCTGTTACACGCTCTATAGCTCGCCGCTAAGCTTCCTGTTCAAGAATATTATCTCTATTTCATGTTCTGCCGAGAAAGTGTCTACTTCCTCTTACTTCTTTTAATCTCTAAATTTTTAATTTCAAGGGAAAACCAGACATTTCATGTTAAAACGGTATGACTGCACCGGCCATCACGGACCGTTTAACCTTCTCTGCTTCCCCTTCTTTCCCAAAAGTAGTTTAATGCACAGATTGCATGTGATGATAAAAGAGTAACGCGACAAGAGTTTTGGGCAAAAAACATAGGGTACCTGGAACGTCTCACCATCCCCGCCTCCCCCCCCCCCCCCGCCCCTTTATTTTGATCAATGACATTGAAAAAACAGTATCACTACTAAGGCAGTTTAACAGTGTTGTTCCTGTTATAGTATTTTCTGTCTTTCCTGAATTCCTTATTTTTGAATTTCTTTTTATGAAGCTGAAGTGTGTCTTGAGTAAGCACAACCTGTGAATACTTTGCATGTATTTGAGTGTGTTTACCTCTCATATGCCCTTTACAAATCAGTCTAAGGTTATGCCCAACTCTGAAAAAGACACTGAGCAGTCACTTGGATCAAATTTTGACTTACTTATATCTGAGGTTCATTATAGTCCTTCTGTAAATTTTACAAATATTTATAAATATTTTACAAATATTTATCTTTCAATTCCAAAGGTTACAGGCAGCCTTGCCATAACACTGTTTTCTTTTTGCAGTGCAAAAGACCTACCTCCCCTCTCCATTGAATAGCAATGTTTACCTTTAATCACCTGAGAGCTTTCCGGATGTTTACAGAGCTAATCATGTGTCTTTTCTGGTTTTACAACCAGCTAATTGGAGGTTTGAAATTGAACTTGGTTCTTTACTGATTGTTACTGAATTCCTGCACACACGTAAAGTGGTGTTGCTCAGAGGAACGTTTTTAAAATAGAAATATATCTGTAATTAAAAGAAAAGAAAAACTTCGTTTCAGGGTCCCCTCATATAGTCACAAAAACGTATGTGTTTGTGGGAAGGATAATTTAGATTTTTCCAACATTTCTGTAGCCATGCTGATTCATGTTCTTCGTTAAAATGACAGTTGCCTTGTGAGTCTGTATAAATTTCCAGATAAACATTGTTATCTGGCTTATGGACAGGGGATAGGGAGAGCATGGGGTGGGAGACGGAACAGTCCCAAATATGTATGTACCAGAACCTGTCCCGCCTGTCAGCAGAGTTGCTCTGTCATTTGCAATTCATAGGAAAAAATTTCCCCTTCCTGTAAGAGTTTTACTTGGATGAGAACAGAGGTTTACGGACTTTCAACTTTTCTGTCCTTTACAGTTGTTCATATTTGACTGGAGTGCAAGTCAATATTGTGCTGAGAAACACTGATATTCCTTGCAGTGCCTTAGATGTATTTTTGGTACTGTTCCTTTGTAACTTGGGGACCCCTGGTGGCCTAGCGGTTAAGACACTGGTCTCTCAGCGCCAAGGCCGCAGGTTTGAATCCCGGGTCCCC